>CM056576.1:38830375-39312875 GCA_029721435.1 Gymnothorax reevesii
AAGCATGGGATGTTGAGGGTGCAAGAGTACAGATGATGCTTCAGTCAGAGAAAAAGTGAAATTTGGTATTTTGAGAGGTCAAAGTTCTCCGTGGGCTTTCATCAGATTTTGATGAAACCTTTCTGTTGGACAGCCTAACATGTCCACTAACTGTGATGTGAAGATTCCTCTGGGTTTCTGCTGAATTAACCCTTTACAGTCTGGTCATCCATATGAAGTCAACCAGAGGTCCCCAGGTCACCGACTCAGATTTGGCTCAGTACTTCTATATTCATAATGAACACACGTATGTAAAATTTTAGCATCCTACTCATAGGTGTTTCCAAGATATGGCCCTGCAAAAATTGGGGGCCACGCCCCCTTTTGCCCCTGTGAACAGTAAACGATAATTTAGAGGGATTTTGGAGGTCAGTATCTTTGGAGTAAATCATCGTTATTGGCTGAAAAAGGCTATCCAGGGTGATTGGGGTCCAGGCTTCCATAATCTCTTGTCAAAATATATCTATTGCTTTTCATTCTCAAGATGTTGGCTGCTCAAATATGAAACTTTTTTTATGGGCGGAAATCAAAAATTCAGTTTTTAAGGGCCCCCTATGAGGCCAGGCCAGGGTCCCTTACAGAGGCTAAATTTTGCCGGATTCCTTCTACTTGAAGTCAGGTCTGTCTGTACAAGGAAGATTGACTGCACCCTAGGCATAATAGTGGAGACTGGAGACCCTGAAAAGGGTTCCAGCTGAAACAAGTCACTTTTTTTTTTTTTTTTTGCCAGTTGGATTGGCAAATTCACCATGTGGGCAGATACCCACAGTAATGAAACTTGTTCTACATAATAATATGTCTTGGCTTTATTTCTCAATATTACAACTGGTTTTCTTATCTCCTTCACCATTTATTCATGTTATCATTTATAGGCGTCATGGGGTGAAAACATCCATTATGATACCCTTTGTTCTACAACTAGAAGTTTTAAATGGACAGTGCCTACTCAAACTCAAGTTACATCATTTCCTAAGATAATCTGAGCCAAGTTGGAGTCGATGACTGGAAGATTTTTGTACTCTGAGTTCATATGGAATGACCCAGGCCATCTTAAAGGTTGGTAATATTGGACACTGCTGGGTTTTATTACCTTAGTACTTAATGCAGAATATGACACGTACATAGTGCATATGTGACACTAACAGCTGGTAATCAATGATTTTGAACTTAAAATGGGGTGTATAATATTAGTTGTACAGCTCTTTCAAGGGGTCATGGCGTGATGTACCCTGCCTCTGAATCTATGTTCCCCAAGGCGAAGCTGCGGGGAACATAGATTCAGAGGCAGGGTACATCACGCCATATACCCCCTTGAAAGAGCTGTACAACGTTTTTATCTTACGGTGGCAACCTATATATTGTTCTTAAATCCATGTAAAAGTGACTCGGCGTATCAGCCAAGCGAACGCTGTCGAAGCATTCAAAGTCCACATCTTCTCCTTTTTCTTTTAGGTATTCACGCAACATAGACGAAGATAAGGTATTTGACTTTTTTGTATTTTGAGGGATCACTTTTGCGCGTTTCTTAAGAATGTCGTCGTCTGTGTGACTAGCGAAACGTTTCGATGCCATTTTGACAGCTGTCAAAAGCAGACGAAACGCGGTAAACAATTCAGATTTACGTTCCGTTATATCGGCAAACAAGCAGTTGAATCGAACTCAAGGAATTCAAAATCATGCTCTCACGGGGTATATGATCATATACCCCGTGAGACTCACGGGGTACATGGAAAAGAATTAAACGTCTGTCAGCCAATCAAAATAAAGGATTTTAACGTTAGGTAAGCTAATGTGAAGTACGCTACCTCTGGAGGGCATTCAGGCTACTTTGCACGAGAGAACTGAGACTGCATTCCATCCACTGTTCACAGTATTTTAAAATTCTTCATTATGACCACATCTTTTCTTTAAGAGTAATGACCTCGTCGATCGTAGGAGAGAGATTTTGACGAGATAATAAAAGCCTGGACCCAAATTATCCTGGATAGCCATTTTCAGCCCATACCTATGATTTGCTCCAAAGATATTGGCCCTATAAAATCTCTAAATTAGCATTCACAATTCGCAGGGGAAGAAAGGGGGCATGGCCCCTGATTTTTGGGGGGCCATATCTTGGAAACCCCTGACTGTCTGCATATGAACAAAAAAGATGAATGATCTCCTCATAATGGCTGTCACATTTATAGATTTGTATACCTTTCCCTGCATAATGGAAAAATGGGCAACCAACGGATAGGAGAATGTCTGTATCAACTTTAAAGCAATGCCCTCTGAGGACATGGAGCCTGTCAGTGTGCTTCATAAAAGGCCAGTACATGTACTGTCAGCCTGGTGCTCCTAGGTGCACATTTCTCTGGTTTTTCATTTTCCCCTTATTGTGCCATGTTGGTACAGTTCCATGAGATGGCTACATCTTCAGACACAGTCTGAAGGTCTTTTATTTATTTATTTATTTTTATTTTTCTATAAAATTTACTCATCACAGTGACATTCTGAAGGACGTTTTGCAGATGGCACTGGTCTACTGGAATCAAAGGTTGAAGTTCCTCTGAAATGCAGTGTTCAGCTTGGTATTTAGACTAATCCCGAGGTTGCAGATGGTACGCGAACTGCATAGATTAAAAGATAAGGTGACTAGAGGGAGATGAGTGTGGGAACGTGAGGATGATCTCCAGTGCGCTTCTGTGGAAACATATGGAGAATATTCTTGTTTGTCTGTGGAAAGGGAGTCTAAACAATACCGGCCAAAATAATGGTTATGTGAAGACTGGCTAAGTTCCAGGATGACTACCGGTGTATATGTAGTTAAAAAAAAAAAAAAAAGAAAGAAAGGCAAGTTCATCATTTAGAAATGGTAAGGTAAATGTGGACATGTATAAATATCCAACTTGTGTGCATTCCTCAACTTCAGTTTGGCTCCAGCTGATCTGTCTCCACTCAGTCTGATTATGGATTTGGTTACTGAATTGATGTTTGTGTATTAATTTCTTTGAGTTACCGGAGAGTAGCAATTGGCTCCTGTCAATCTCATTAGATCTTTGATTTGAAGTGCTCATTTTGGCTTTGGTTCTCTCCCTTATTTCGGTTTTTGTGTGAGCTTTTAATATTCAGATGGATGATGGTCACTACATCTTGATTCCAGTGAGGAGTCCTACGTTTTTTTTTTTTTTTTAATTACCTTGGTACTGCCGTCCAAATCACCGGCCAAAGGGGTCTTTTTTTTTATTTATTAATTTTTTTAAATTACCTCTCGGCCAAATTTTGGCCGTGGAGGGGTCCTGTCCGTCTGTCCGTCCGTCCGTATTTGGCAACTAATGATTGCAGCTTCACCAAATTTGGTATGGTAACTCGCTGTGACCCATAAATGTGCAAAGTCAGGCTTTTGGCTGGATTTGACCTTTGACCTTAGCGCTGTGACCTTCACCATGGAAATCTTGTCTGGCCCAGCACTCAGTAACTATTGATCTTGGCTTCACTAAATTTGGTGTGGTAACTCACCGTGACCCATAGATGTGCAATGCCAGGGTTTTGGCTGGATTTGACCATTGACCTTAGTGCTGTGACCTTCACCGTGAAAATCTTGTGCGGCCTCAGTAACTATTGATGGCAGCAACTTCAGTTTTTGGGGGGGGAGGGGGTACCAAAGTATTTACAAATGTCACACACGGGCTTAGTGTTGGGTTATTGGGATTGGGATATTCCCCCTATCCACCTGACGGTGCGGATCTGAGTAGGTCCTGGGGGCAGCAATGCTTGCTCACTTCACCTCTCATCTCCTTCCCTCTCCGCGTCCAACCCTCCTCACAAACGCACACGCTTGCACGGGTCCCAACGCTGGTACGAGACCCCTTTCGTTAGGATCTTTGCAGAGTGCTCTTCCCGTTAAATGTCTCTGGACTGGAAGGCTTAGTTCCCTCTCAAAACCAGTGATGTTCCCGAAGGCCGTGTCTGTACTCCCCAAAGGCGGCATCATCTCCATCCCAAAGATGATGTCATATATCCTGCCTTTATTGAGTGCCAACTATTCTAGGTTCTGAGCTTTTAATAGAGTTGGAAGTTTGCATGTGGTGCTCATTGGCATTCTGCAGTGTTCTGGCTGTATGTAATCCCCTTCACCGCCTTCATCAGCAGTACACACAGACAAGGCGAATGATGAGAATGAGAGTTGTAAAAAAAAAAAAAAAAAAAAAATTAAATTAAAAATAAAAAATTGGTGTACATTTGATAAGCATTTAATGGGTTTAAAGCAGGCATATAAGAATTTATTTATTTATTTTTTTTTCTTTAACAGCATATGATTTGTCTTGCTTGCAGATTGCACTGTATATTATTTGAAGAGGAAGAGATTTTTGCTTTTTGCCTCAGCACTCTTGACGCATTGGATTTGTTACAACAATAAATATGTTAAACTGTACTGTTAGCTTTAATATGCTGGAATTTTTAATCCATATTTCATGAATCATGTTTGAATTTCTGCCCATTGCATACAGTATCACCGTCCAAGTACTTGACAGTTGATAAACCACGTGATGACGGGATGGGACAATCCATGGAGTGAAGAAAATGGAGGAAATTCCAGGGTTGCGCTGGTTTTCATAATCCTGTCCTCCCCGCTGTGGTGAACCCGTGAGACGAGAGGGAGAGAGCTTATAGTCATGCGTTTCTCTCACGAGGCTGGCGCTGCTTCCAGTGACAGTGTTTGGGATTACTGAGAATAAGAGCCGGTGCAGAGTTGTCTCGCGCGCGTAGTCTCGCTCAGCGCTCTTTGATGTAGAGCTGCTGAGAGGAGCCGTCTTAGACTGGTGGAGGTGGAAGAGGCGCGTTATTTTTCTCCTGTCGTTTTCACTTCATTTTCTCACCTTTTATTTTTCTCCACATGCCCTCCGGCAGAGCTCCTGTTCCACTGCAGGCACCTGTGTCATGAAGCTGGATTACTTCATCCTCAGTAAAACCGTGAACACTTCCAGAAGTCTGGAACATAGATTGTATGTGTACATTTTCAACTGTCTACTTGATCCTGAAGTACATGCTCTATCGGAGCACACCTACTAGCACCTGCCCAAGGCCCTGACTGAGGCTCTTGCTTTAGAACTGGAGCTGGTCCCTGGTGCTGCACTGCGGCTTCCTACAGCCCCTAAGTAACTAGGCTTGGACAAATACAGCAGACAGATTACTCCATGGGGTTCAATAAAATACATCTCATCTTTGTTTTATCTTTATTGTAGCCCCTGAACATAGACTGACAGCTACTATGGATTCATGGTCATCGTTTCTGCCGTGTCCATAGAGGCTTTCTTGTGGAAGCTCTTCTGGCCACTAATTTTGAACCGATGCCTTTTGGTGTTTAGTGTGGGTGTTGGTTGTGGTTAGGTCACGACATCTATTGATTTCGGTTGCCACGGCAACAGAACTGGCAAATTCATTGTGTGGCTCGTGAATGCCCTTGAGGTCAGAGTCTTCATGATGTCACAAGCGGGCAAGCGCGGGCCAACACCCATACAGTTGCGGGAGAATGGCAACCGGACTTTCTAGCTTATCTTCTCTTATCATATTACTATCCCCCGCCGCGCGATTAGCGTGAAGCGGGGGTATAGCATTGGGCTCCGTCCGAATGAGGCGGCGGGGGATATTGCCATGTTAGTGGCAAACACTTGTTTACTATTGTCTTTATGTCATCTTATCTTACTTTACTTTGTGCCCTTGTTTTGGGCGTTGTTATGAGTTATGTCCGCTATCCAGCAGACTCAATTCGACGGGGTCGTATTAGAAAGGGCAATTAAGATGGCTGGATAACTGCTCTGGGGTGCATTTCCCAAAAGCGTGGTTGCTAACTACGTTAGCGACTTGCATAGAGTTCGTGCATTCAGTCAATGGATCCAGCTGTGTAAGTTGGTGATTTCGGGCAAGGCACCCCTGCATAGAACCAGCTGTACCTCAGTTCATATTTTAGATTTGGGAGGTTCCTCAAATTTAACTTGGAACATTTACCATCTTGCACCATAAACCTGCTCTGTAAAATGGGGCACCGGATTATTGAGTTGCTTGGGTAAAGCACTGAGTGAAACAGAACTGCTTTTCTACTTCAGTCTATATTCCTGATGAGATATCGTTATGACATTTACATTGTGTAGTTGGCCAGCATATGTAGTGCACATGCTTTGTAAAACGGGGCATAGATAGTTGAATTAACTTGATATCTTTTGGAGAAAATGCTTGAACAGCTCATTTCACTTCAGTTTTAGATTTGTGAGGTGTTCCATGGTTTACTTGGTGCAGCTCTGTGATCAGAGGGCTCTGTCCTTTTCTTTGAGACCAAAGTAGTGCCCTGCTGGGTCAGCAGGGACAGAAATTCATCTGAAAGGTTTGTGTATTTGCTGCATTTAGACCTCAGCAGATTTTGATACCACCTGACATGATGTTCAGTCTGCAGAGCCGCATGTCCAATGACCGGGATGACAGGTAATGTCTGCTGAATATAACTCATCTCCCCAGTGGATAATCCATATTCAGTGTGTATAAAGCAGCTTATGAAACTGAATATTAAACAGAGCATTTCTCCCATAAACACACATACTCGCAGTTTTACTGCAGCACATGGTTCTCAATCTCGGTTCTGGGAACGGCTGTTTGCTGGTTATTGTTCCAGCCGCAGTTGCAATCCATGAATTTAAACAAGCTTCTTATTTTTCTTAATTTGTTGCATGTTGCATTTAAAGCGATTATGTGCATTCTTAAAACAGGATATGACAAAATGCTGATGCTTTCTATAAACAATAAAATGCCCTATCATAATATTTGTTCATTTTGCTATTTTGCAATTTATTCTATACATAATGTTTTAACATGATGGATCATAATATGATGAATCAATTGCAGGGCTTCGGAATATCAATTATCTGCAAAGTTTTGCCTTTAAAATTTTTTTTTTCCTCAGACATTACTTAATAATCACAGAAAACCGGTTTGACTTATTAAAATTTTATTTGTCTTCGAATTCTTCACTGTCAAATAAATGGTTAGTTATTGACTTTGTGTCCAACGTCTATCACCAATTAGAAGAAACAATTACTGAATGAATTTATCATCTTTTTATGCAGTGTATTCATTTGCAATATAGAATGATATGTATCAAAATCTTAATGATAAAAATAGCCATTTTTGACATAATCTGGCTTAAGAGAGTAAACAATCCCTATAAACATAGAATGGTGCATTTATAAGAAAATTATTACTCCCTAATTCTGGGATTGAAATTGTGGTCGCAACAGTGGTCACCCAGGCCTCAGCCTGAAAACCACTGTTCAATGAGACTGAAGGTGCCATTTTAGGCCTTGATCAAGTTTCTTTTGCCAAAGACTCCTTAGGACTTCTTTTGCGAGGACCCCTGGCTAAAAGTAATACTGTATATTTATTTTTAATCACTAAGGGCTGCATATATTTTACCATCTTTGTGCTGTACGTAACGACTTGTCTTATCTTTCAGCACCCAGTGCCGTCGGTTCCTAATTTCAAGCCCTCCACGTCCGTCCCTGACTGGCTGCATGCCATCCAGAACTACATGAAGATGCTGCAGTATCCTTTTCACATTCATCCCACGGACTCGCGCTCTCCCTCTGCACCTGTGCTGCTGCGGGATGGGGATGGGGATGGGGAGGGTGGTTCGCATTAAGGCCCCTGCACACCCCTGCTCATTTATTGATACATGCTGTGTGTTGCAAGGCTCAGGGATACTATAGTTTTCACTTTAGTCTTTTTCAATTTGAATTTCAGAGATCTCCGAGCGCTCCATGATTGATTGTCAGCCTCAGTTATTTCAATGGCAGGTTTGAGGTGTTGGGGAAGGCAAGTAAATAGGTGCATGTCACGTGTGTACATGTACTTGTTGCTATGGCAACGTGTAGTTCTTTAGTGCACTTACAGTCCTCTAGAGGCCCTCTTGTTAAGAATGTGTCGTGAAGGGGAGGGTTGAGTATCAAACATGTCATTTGATACTATAGGATCTGCTGACCCACAGTCCATGTTTCAGTCCCAGCATAGTGACTTGTCTTCCTTTGAAAAAAATTCCCTTAACAGCTGATAAGATACAATCACACGGGCACTCAGTTCTTTGAAATTAGGAAGACAAGACCTCTGAGTGGGCAAGTAATGTCTTTTACATCTTTTCCAGTCGTTTGTTTTCTTTATCTTTTCAGCCTCTAGTCAACAAAAATGCTTTCTTTGCAGATTGTCAGTTCAAACTAAACTGTTCTTTATCACTTCTTGCACAATGTAATGCTTGAAAGGCAATAACGAAAGCAGTTGAGTGATATACTGGCAGCCATTTGTTTAATTACTGTTGCCACTGAGACTAGATCGGCGTACTCTATTTCAGATTGTTTTTGGTGAAGTTCCATTGTACCTTTTACCCCAGAGTTGTGTTTCAGGTCTGAAGGATTTAAAAGACTCCTTACGTAATGGTCATAAGTATCCAGAGTCAGAGTACAGCATTCCCATTGAAGCAAAAGTCGTTTAACTGAGACGGCCCGTTTTTCACTTTGAGTATAATCTGTTATGGTGGCATCCAGTGACCTAGCACGTAATGCCTTCAAAAGCTTTGAAACAGAAAGGTGATGGATCGCTCTCTAATCCCTCCCTCAGGTTATGTTAAATCATCCTCTTATTATAAGATAATTACCTCATGAACCTGATATCTGTAACGCATCCAGCTGGCTTAGCTACATTTGCCGTTCTTCATTCAGAGTCTTTGGGAGTAGTTTCAGCTGGACTCACCTCCCTCTCCCTCCCTCCCTCCTCAGGTTAATGGAGACGGCCAGGGAGATGATCAGGGAGTCTCTCCCTATAAAATGCCTGGAAGCGGTTATCCTGGGAATGTATCCTTCTCTATCGCACAATTTTCCCGTTTTTGGAAAGTGAGGGTGTAGGCCCTGTCTGATGTGTGTGTGAAGCTGAGCCGGAAGAAATGAGCTGTGTTTATTTAGCAGACCTCCTGATGGGGAAGCACATTTATCTTCTTGAAAAGCCCCCCCCCCCTCCACACACACTCACTCACACACACACTTTTCTGGCTGAAGGCTCTGAAATACTGTGTGGTTGCTAGGGAACAGTCAGAGTGGGGTTTGTTTCCCCTGACCCTTCCCCACAAGGAGAACAAGTGAGTATGTTTTTGTGCTTGTGTGTGTATATGTGCGCATGTGTACGAAAGGCTTGGAGCAAACTGTCTCCAGTGTGACACTCATCACAATGTCATGCAGCTCCTGGGTTTGAGCTTTGTGGCTCTGTCAGACGTGGTTATCGTTACGCCGAAGATCTGTTTCAAGACGTCGGGTTTGTACTGGGCGATAGAAGATCTTCATAGGCCCGGACGGAGTGCTGCTGAGTTTGCGGATTGCAGCTTGGCTAATGGGTTATTTCAGCAGCTGCTCTTGCATAGCACGATATGCTACATAACTTCTCAGCTCTGAAAAGCCTCTGGATGTTTTAAACTGATATTTGAATCCATGCTGCGTTTGAAGCCCTTATTTTAGATCCTTGCAGTCGCTGACTCCGTAAAATCGAGTCAGTGCCTGCATTAGCAAATCTTACAGATTTTGTCTGACCTCAGCTGCAAGGACTGTTGCATTGAATGTGATCCAGAAAAAGTAGATCCCGGCTTACACGTGTTAGTCAAGGGTAAAACTAAGTTACATTTCATATTTATTGCCTAGAGGAAATGGTTAAAGATGATGTTTTATCATTCATTTGTCCTTGCTCTTGGATTGCCTCTAATATGTGAGGACCTTGCTTGATATAAATTTATTTTTCTATACTTAGCACAAAGGTTTTTTGTCCCACGTCAAGAAAGACCGATTTGTCTGTGGAGAAGCATTGCATTTCAGCCAGTAAAATAAATTCATTGTCCGGCTACTAATGTCATTTGTGGTGTTTGAAATTACCCACGTGTTTATCATGCTTCACATTGCTGACATTATTTACGCTGCGGAAAAATGCAACATGATTCTGAGGATGAGACAAAAAAGAATGACTTTCATTCTGAGGTTTAAATAATTACTCTTAGGCTTATTTTTAGTTTTCCTGATGGGGAAATAACATGGGTTTAGAAATATCATCATTACTTATTACCATAACCCTGAAGGAGGCAGGGCCATAGATGCAAGGCCAATTTATGCTCAAGAAAGTCCACTAATGTCTTTTATAATGCCTTGATTTAAAAAAAGTTTAAAATTCTGTCCAAATAGATGGTAGGTTTATTGCTGATATTTACCTGAAACAAAAGGAAATCAAGTTTTCCCAGTAGCTAGAGTACTCAACACGGCAGATGTTCTTAAATGATTGTTTCTTTATTTGTTTTGGGAAAGTTGTCTCTGGTGGGATGATTGACAGCTGTTCTTGCTCCTTTGAGAGGGAGCAGATGGTTTGGCTGGTCTTAAAGCGCAAGTGTTCCTCTTGACCCTGAAGAGGAGCATTGTGGGTCTTTAAGGGTAGGAAAGTGGGTGTTTATTGAAGTGTGTGTCTCACAAATGCCGCCTGTGGCTGCCTCCGCTATCTTTTACATGGCGCTTCTCTTCCGCTTATTGAGTGAAACACAGTATCTTCTCAAAACACTTGCGATAAACAGGTGTCATCTACCCCGAGGAGTGCCGTGGGTCTGCGCCCAGCCCCATTATCTGTGACCATCTCCACTTTTGTTTGGTGTCCAGAGAGGGATCAGGTGACTGAAGGGTGTGAGGGCGGAACCCTCTAAACGGAGCTCATGGCGACAGGCTTAATTAGCAGGGCTGCTCGAAGTTGGGGGGTCATCTCCACAGCGATGGTAATCCTGGAGGGCGACTGAAGCCTTTGGGCCCTTAGCGATCAGATGATAGGCATGCCACAACGGGGCGATTCGCACTCATTACATCAACCCCTTTACCTTCCAACCTTTGAGCCCGCCATGGGTAATATGTTCTGCTGCAGTGTCTTGATGAGTCATCTTGTCCTGGCGACAGATGGAAGATCCATATCCAGCTGCCATGGAGCTCGTCAGCTTTCTGGAATTTTCTGCTTTACCCTGGTTGGCTGGCTATGGAAGTGGTGCATTTTTCTCGCCATTTAATTTAGAGGTCTGAACTGGGGTTATGTAAGTAGGGGGAAAATTAAATATTGTACTATTTTTGACTGAATGCCTCAAAATCGATATTGTGGTGTTAAAGTAGGGATAACCATTGGTGCTTTCATAAAATATTTACCCAATAAAATTTTTGATCAAGTCATTAATAATGTTGATATGCTGACCATATGGCCACAAGCAGTAGCTACGGACAACAGGTTAAACATTCAAATAAGTGCAGAAACTGCATCCGTGTACTGTTATGCTGCTTTAAAACCAGAAAAGGCAATTATCATATCACGATATTACAATGTCCAAAATCCCAGATGATGCCTCCGGTTAATATCAATATGTTGCCCAGCCCTTGTCTGAGCATGGCAAAATTGTGGTGGCAGTTCACCTTCATAGTCCTCTCAAGCACGGCTGCCTCCTCTTGTTTCTGGAACCGTTCTGTAGGTTTTCACGCCAACACTCCTCCTCGAAAACACACCTCATTCAACAGCTATGTATCTCATTGCAGTGCTAATTGGTTGGCATAAGTGTGTAAATTAGAGTTGACATGTCAAGCCAAAGGAAGGTAGAACTCCAGAAATAGAGTTTGGCAGGCTAGCTCGAGCTTGATCATGATCACTCGCATACTTCAAAATGGGAATCTGAAAAACATGCCACTTGAATAAATTAGTTACTCAAAATACTGGAACAAATTTGGTGTCAGAAGGTTTGGCTAATTGGATTGATGGTGTTGGAAGGTGAGGCGGACATTCCAGGGTTGAAGTCTCACCATGTTTTAAACTTGTGACCTCAGGCAGCTGAGTTCATGAATTTGCTTTTAAACCTCCTGACTGAATGGTTTGTAGTTTGAATAAAATACTTGGGAGATCTTTAATTTCTTGAACCTGGAGTGTTCACCTCTGAAAGTGATTACAAGAATATTTAGTTTCTTTTAATGTTTTGTTGCCCATTTATGCTATGTACTGCAGAAAACTGGCTGGAAGATTGTCATGATGATAGACAAGTCTTCTGTGTTCATAGGAGAAGCTTTGAAGGCTTTTCGCCGACTAAGATGGTTGAAAGCTAAATGCTGGCTTCAGTTTTCTGTTTGTAAACATAATCGCAGCATAATCATATGCGTTCAAGGGGGAGAAATCGGGCAAGCATTATCTACATTCTTTTTAGCTCGCCGGGACGAATGTCCGGAGAGCTATTGTCGTACCCACGGCGTCCGTGTCCGTCCGCATGCAGAAAAACTTTAACCTTGCCTATAACTTTTGAACTGTGAGAGATGGGGCTTTCATACTTTGCATATGTACTCCTTGATGCCAGACCTACCTACTGATGCCAAAATTTCTGGCCTCATGACCTTGACCTTGACCTTTGACCGACCTTTAGAAAACTTTAACCTTGCCCATAACTTTTGAACCGTGAGAGACAGGGCTTTCATACTTTGCATGTGTACTCCTTGGTGCAAGACCTACCTACTGATGCCGAAATTTTGACCTGGTGACCTTGACCTTGACCTTTACCCGACCTTTAAAAAACTTAAAACTTGCCCATAACAAAAATTTTAACCTTGTCCATAACTTTTAAACCGTGAGAGATAGGGCTTTCATACTTTGCATGTATACTCCTTGGTACAAGACCTACGTACTGATGCCGAAATTTTGACCTGGTGACCTTGACCATGACCTTTACCTGACCTTTTTTTACAGTTGAATAAGCAAAGATACTGCATTTCTCAGCAGATTCTGCATGAAAAGAGTGTTAACTAACAAAACACATGTTGTTTTCCAGACACTGTATACAGCAATAATTATGGGTGAAATTTGTCTTTTCACCTAACAGTTCTTTTGCCTTGTTTTTTTCACCTAACATTTTTTTTGCCTTGGCTCAACAAGGACTTGTCTGATTGTAATTCAAATTTATTTTCAAACTACCTCAGTAATCAAAAACTGAGTCTGGAATACATCTATGTCATAACTAAAAAAAAATTTGACTTTACAATATTCCATACAAAGTAGTATCCTTTTTAGCTCGCCGGGACGAATAACGTCCGGAGAGCTATTGTCGTACCCCCAGCGTCCCCGTCCGCGTCCGTCCGCGTGCAGAAAAACTTTAACCTTGCCCCGGCGAGCTTTGTCTTTCTTACAACTCTTGTTGTCGTGTGTAGGTAGCAGTGATTGCATGGACTGTTGCTACTTTCGGAAGTGTGATGAGGAAGGTCAAAAGTTAAGAACCTGCATTGTCGTTGCCTGAGGGCTTTTGGTATCCTGTTGCTGGGCGAATATCCCATGGCCACACCCTTGCTGTGCTCTTATTCACATGGAGATCTGCACCAAGCCTGGGCCATCTACTGTGCTTCTCAGTTTGAGCCCCTAGATTAAAATTCCAGTTTAAACCAGCCCAAGCAGGTAAAGCTGGTTTGAAGTGAACTTTCAGCATTTTCAGGTAGTGGGCTAGCGATTAAAGTATGTGTTGTGAATTTGTTCTCCAGTTTGGCAAGTGGTTTACTTCACTAGCTTTACCAACTTTGGCTTCTCGGGGGCCTGCAGTGACCAGCTGTAAGTGTCAGTATCACAGCTTCAACAATTTTTTTTTAAACCACGCTGAATCCTGGCTGGCCTTGGAAAAAATTCTAGCAGCGTTCTGCTGCAATTTGAATTTTGGTCTTTACTTTCCGCTTTAATTTGTGGGTGTTTACATAAATATGCTTTGAAGACAGCATGAGTCATAGCCTTTTTCAATAAGTGTCACTATTCAGATATTTACAGTCATTAGTGCAAAGCCACAATTTGAGTATTTCTACGATACTCTAATGTAATCTGTAGTGAAACTGATGATTGATTGGGAAACAAAATCCCTTCCTGTGATGATTGACATTGCTGTGTTGTCTTCTTTTTAATCAGGTCTGCCTTCATGTGTCGTCCTCTGACTTTGTCTGTCAGATCAGTGATTGATATGGATTAAGCAAGTGCACCGCCTATCGGCGAATGTCGTATTGCTGCGCAATACTAATCCCCTACCGGTGTATGCATATTATATTTCCTAAAAAGTTGGTCAAAGTGACCTGAATAGGGTACATGACACACCCTTTCCCCAAGATGCATCCACACACCAACTTTGATGTTCATAGGTCATACGGTATTGAAGTTATGGAGTGGACTGACGGACAGACTGACGGACGGACGGAGTGCAATCCTTTAGTCCCCTCCGTTTCCGGTAGGGGACTAATAAGGACACTTGCTGGCTTCACGCTGTAGAGCAGCACTGAAGACCAGTAGCAAATTATGTGAGAAGTGCATTTAACTGGATAGTGTTTGATGTTATTGATATTTGTTAATGGGTTTTTAAGGCATCTGAACTTTTAACATTGGAATATTTCAGCTGCTATTCCTCTAATTGGGTACAACACATTTTTCTGTTCAGTTGAATTTTCCCATTTCATAACATGGAAAATTGAATAATTAATTGGGCATACTATTAAAATGCAGTTACAGACTTTTTAATAAACCAGAAATCTGTAATTTAGTATATATATTAGTACTGCAGTTGAAGTTATTCACAATACAAATATTTCAGTTGGCTTTAAAAACCCAATAGAATCCAGGCTGATAAACCCAAAATCCTTAGCTGGACTTCACTCTGATTATGGAGCAGTTTTATAAATGGTTTTATGTTTATGCCAAATAATTAATCTGTATTATGAGGCTTAGAAATGCCAGACAACTGCCGAAGCTTGACTTCTGGTGAAGATATCGCATAAATTGATACATTGTCCAAATGTTTGATTGAATTTCACATTTTATTTTAAAATAAACTGTGAAAAGAGTCTATTCAAAAATTATAATTCTTTTTCGTGTTTATTTTAATTTCCCTCAGGGGATTAATAAATTAAGGTATCCATCTGTATCTTTTGGAGAAGACAGAAAAGAAACCTTGTGGCATTTATCACTTTATTCGTGCATGATTGTTTCTTAAGAAGGCCAACTAAATGCTTGCGTGAAAATGCTACAGCATCATACTAAGGCCAGTACCTTGACTGAGGCTTCAGTTACCTGACCAACGGGCTGACCTCGGTTGAGCGCTTCCCCATCAGCTTCAAGACGCAGTTCTCAGGGAACCACTTCCACCACGTGGTGCTCGGGGTCTACTGCAACGGCCGCTACGGCTCGCTCGGCATGAGCCGGCGAGTGGACTTGATGGACAAGGCGCTGACCTTCCGTACGCTCAGCGAGCTTGTCTTCGACTTCGAGGACTCCTACCGCCGCTACCAGCATACTATCAAGAAGGTGAAGATCGGCCTGTACGTACCCCACGACCAGCACGTTTTCCAGCCCATCGAGTGGAAGCACCTGGTGCTTAACGCCTGCCGACTCAGCCGAGAGGACATGCGTAAGGAGCTGGAGAAGCACGCTCGGGACATGAGGATGAAGGTGAGCGAGCACCAGCGGAGAAGGGCTTAGTCAAACAGAGGTCATGGGGGGGCAATCATGCTGGAGGACGGGGCATCAAAACTGGCACAGGGGCAGTTCACCAATTAGACAGAGGGGTGGTTTGCCAAGTCAGGAAGGGATTTGGCACACAAAAGCAGGCAGGAGCCTCAGCACCAATCAGGGAGAGGAACACGGTGCCAAATCAGGCAGGTTGGGGGAACAAATTGGGCAAAATGGCGTAGTGCCAAATCTACTTGCCAGCCTTATGAGGAACCTAGCCTGTAATTAGTGGTGTCGTCCCTGCTGCGTGTAATTTTTTTTGACTACAGATATAATTATGAGCCTTGAGGAGCTGAACGGTCTGTTTTGCTCATCAAGTGCTCTGATGCTAACATCAATGCTATTTGTGGTATAAGGACATTGAATGCAAAACTGATGTGGAGAAGCTATGCTGCTCTTGAAAAGTGGCTAATGCTATGTGGTGAAGGTTGGTTATCCTGTTGCTCCTTGAACTGAAGTGTGTGCAGGTGTTTTGTTGCTGTGACCGTTAATGTCAGTTGTTTTTGGTGGCCTTTCAGTGCAATTGTGTATGCTTTTTTGCAAATGCATTTGCCCTTGCAACATTGTCCAATGTCTCATCCAAAAAAAAAAAAAAAAGAGGATTCCTTTGGGTATTTGGCACAGCCAGTTCAAATTTGGGTCAGTGCATATCTGAGTTGGTTGGCAATGGCAGAGAATGTGCTGGTACCGCATGATCTCCCAGGGTGCTCTGGGGGCTATGATTATCAGGAAATCTAGGCCATGTGCTCCCAGCTGCTCTTCTGTACAGAGGCTGTCTTAGCCTCTGCTGTTGACCCCAGTCAGCTGTGCATAGTTGGCATTTACCAATAGAATTGAAATAACTTTATGCATAATCAAAGCCAGTCTGAAAGTCGATACCCCAATCTATTCTAGCATTTGCAAGTTCAATGTTGGGAGGGTCAATGTTGTTTAATAACTTTATCATGTTAAAGTGCTGTATATTGGATCATAATCTACAGGCACGATGTGTAATTTTAAGTTTGCCTGTTGCCATTATTGGCATTTGTGATTGCTGCGCATACTCAAGGTCATTTCACGGTCAGCACATTTGTGTTTACAAAACAAGGGCGGACACCTGGGCAACCAGGTACTTTTGTTTATGTGGAAACTTTCCGCCACTACAAGAAATTTGGTCACCTAAAACTTACTGACCAAAAAACTCTGTCTCCATTAAGGAATTGAAAGTAATGGAGTTCTAGAACAGTGTAGAATTAAATCTGAATAAAAAAAAAGACCTTTCTAAAGGGTTGAGGCAGGGTATTCAACAATATCCTGAAAGGGCTGGTGTGGTTGCAGATTTCAATTCCAACCAATTGGAATCAATCTGGTACCTACCTGATACTACCACTCAAGGTCTTTAGCAAAAATTCTTGGGGGTTGTTGAATAGAATCAGGTGTGTAACTGCACAGCTGGAACGGAAGGCTGCCCCTTCACTGGCCCTTTCTGATAAATTCAGATCGTGTAACACTGAGTCCATATTATTGCTGTTTCTAGACTTCCTCTTGCTTTAGGACAGCGGTTGGCTGTTGCACGGTTGAGTTTTCAGAATGGGTCTTTTCATAACCTCATCAGGCTTATGAGCTGCAGCTCAACATCATAATGAATGCTCTCTTCATTAATGCTTGCTAGTAGTCATACTAATTAGCAAGTGCGCTCAAAGATGTCTCTGTTCCACCCTCCCTGCCGCCTGCTTTGCGAAAGGAATGCATTTCAGTGTTAAAACTCTGAACAGAGTGCTTTATTTAAAAGCATGCGGAGAATATGGGAAGAGTTCTGTTAAGCATAAGCTATGATTTTGAAATGCGCACCGTTTAGTGGTGACCTTCTGTAGCATTCATGAATATCACCAGGGTTAAAACCAGTTTAAAACGGTCCTGTCTCACAGTTACGGGGGTGAGAGATCTCACACAATGGCCGTGTTATGTTTTCTGCTGGAAGTAACTGTCACAGTGTTTGTAGTTACTCAGTGAATCCCACTCGACAGCATTTTTTTGTATATGTCCTATGTCCTTCCTCAAGGCAGGGGGTGGGGTGTGTTGTGTGTGGTGTTTTTTTTTTTTTTTTTTTTTTTTTTCCCCCCTTCTTCTTCTCTCTTTTTCATTTTGCCCTTTGGTTTGTTTTTTCTTGCAGATCCTTAAGTCGTCAAGCGCCCAGTCTCCCATCAAAGAGCGAACGCGGGGCAAATCCCTCTCTCCTCGCCGACGACAGAGCAGCCCACAAAGACGACATGTCCACAGGCGAGACAAGTCGTAAGTACTGCAGTCCCGCTCTTATAATGGATCCTACTCAATGGGAGATGTGCATGTGATTAAACGATAATAGTTCGGTGACTGGCATTTCGACTGCTGACTTTAGGCGAACTGTGAAGGGTTGTCCCTGCGGAAATATTACAGAATAACTCTGCTGGGCCACATGCATGATGCGCAAACAATTTCTCTTTTCGTACTTTCAACAAATTCATGTAAAATGACCTCTACTCACCATTGTAAAATGTGTGTGGTATATTTGTGGGTGTGGCACTCCTTCATGTACCCCGGGGTGGGATTTGACTACAGCGATTGTGGAGGTGAAGAAACAAACATTGGCTTCTGTAATTGGATCATATGAGTCAGCTTTGGAATTAAAGCTAAGATAAAATATTAGATGAAATGCTTGCACAAATTTAAATATGGAAATGAAGGTGGTCGGGTGGACTTGAATGCAACATTTAGTTAAAACCAGAACTGCACCAGTATTCAGAATCCTTAATTGAATGTCTTTTAATCATGGCCATATCTTGGAGTGATAAGGTATCAATTTCATATTCATCTCTTCATGCTCAGTTTGGGAAAAAAGTCCTCCCTATTATTAATTCTATTTTTTATTTAACTTTGACCCATCTAGTGGTTTTAATTAAGAATCTTTTCTTGGATGTCCTTTCTCCTTTAGAAGTTTAAATCCACCTTCCTTTAAGCCATTCAAGTATTCAAAGTGCAATGCAGTGCTGTTTAAATGAATATTGGATAAACTGCATATTTGACAAATTGGGTGTAAGTAATGATCTCTGGAATGTGCTGTGATGTAACTGAAGGAGCTGAATTTGGTTCATGGTGGTTTAATATCTCTGCTTTGTTTTTGTTTCGGCAGTACTACATTTTCAACAGAAAAGATACAACTTGTTTTCTGTTATTCAGGATAATACTTTTTTTTTTTTTTTCACTAGAACACAAATTCATACGCATTACTGGTGACTAACCTCTGTACATTTTCTTCAAACCGATGCATACCAGAGGAAGGAATACATGTAAATGTCCCCATAACAAAGAAATGCATGATGCATTTTGAAATGAATATGCATTTTTTTTGTGTGTAACCAATGCACTATACAGTATAAATTGTGTGCAATATTACACTAACAAATACATATGTTTCCATAGCTGTGCACATTTTCTCACAATGAGATTTCCCATAGGCATACACATTTGAATTGATGGCTTTAGCTGCTGGTGCTGAAGTTAACTGCAATTGAATGATCGATATCCGCACTGCAACTGGTTGATTTAAATCACCCCTGGACTCCCATAGTACCACTAGCTCTCATAGGAATGGGCCCTTTGTGGCTGCCAACAAATCTAAAAATGGTTATAGCTGGAGTTCATTCAGCAGTCCTTGTGAAGAGTGAAAGTGTATGGGTTCAGTAAGTTCCATGAAATGAGACGTGTGCAGCAAATTTGGCGTGATGGAAATGAGCTTAGTGGCGCATAGAACTGCCAGAAGCCAACATATACACAGATTCCATGTGACATCCCAGACAGTCTGAGAATACATCCAAATCCTCTTCCTCTAAGGCCTCATTGATCAGTTAAGTCATCAGTGTTGCAGGCAAATGCTTTGACCAGCTGCGAATGCCTCCTCCCACGCCCAGATGCCGCGGCTAATGTCTCAATGTCATGCAGAGTTCATAGTGCATTGCTCTGTATTTTGCTCTACTCTCCACACAAAGGAAAGCATTACTCTGCGTTCTCTCGGTGGAGGATTCATGACTTTCGCCCCTGAGTCTGCATGTAGCGGGATGTGAAATTGGAGATCCATTACATTTCTCAGCATTCAGTCCTCCCTGTGGGAGGATCGATGGCACAGCTGAATGCCTCCTCTCAGCTATCGGGTCTTGTGCTGTGGTTCAGATTCTCGTGGCCTGGAGGTACTGATGTTTTTTTTCTGAGGTAACTGAAAGCAGCGTTTTTGTCATGGGATGGATCCGTTGGCCTTCCTGTTCAATATACACAACGTGAGGATATCGCCTCACAGCGATGCCTCAGGGAATCAGGCCCCAGGCCATAAACTTTCGAGGATCATTCCCTGCGTCTTGTGACGTTACGGCAACACTGCTTTTCATCCGGCTCACCAGCCGAAAAGTTGAGTTTGGAACCTCACTCATCCTTTTATGTGTGGCGTTGATGAGGGCTAGGTTTGGAAAAGTCTTAAGACAGTGACCCTCTGGTACGCTTTGTGCTCGTTATCTGACTAAGCAAAACTCTCATTTTATATCATCAAGCGATTTCCCCAGACCTGTAGCTGCCTTGTTCGGAGACGAGATCTCGGCATCATGCAGACATTGAGAATGCCAGCGAGGACCTCTTACTAATCCTCTCACGTTCATCATGATAAATGTGCGTTCAGTCTTTGTTTTAACACAGCTTATATGCCGTAATCGCATAATACTTGCTTACTTACCAGCTCATTTACGTCTGTTCAGGTCCAACTGTGGTATTACTGTTTTTAGGGATCTGGATTTCCAAGCACTTTCCTGCCTGTTAACCTGCAGTTGAAAGCTTAGATGCCAGCGCATGTTTATTCTGAATTTTTATTTTAATTATGTACAATCGTCATCCCATCCCATTACATGAATCTTGTCAATTAGTAATAAAACCTAATCCTCATCATTTCATGTTGATGATGTATATCTAGTTTCTGTAAGTCGTCTTCAAGAATGGAGCTGCAGCAAGACCAGTCTATCTGTGTTATTGAGTGACCGTTCATTTCGATTGGGGCTGGTCGTGGCTTAGTGACAGTTAAACATGGGTTAGAGGCTAATGACTACCCACAGTCACCCCTTCTGGAATGCAGTTATTCTCGGCTTTATTCTTCGATGCTCACTGTTCACAGTGCCATTTCCACTGAGATCTTAATTATTGAGCTGGAAGTACTCCTTTCCTCCCTGGGGATGCACAGGGCAGCATCCACACTTAGTTTAGCAGCGGCAGAAATTGCCTGTCTCTGCAGCGAATTTTCTGCTACTCAGCTCGACGGACAGCTCTGAAGTGTGAAGGCCGGAGCGAAAGCCTTTGGTTATACACATTCTCTGTTTTGGCCCCTTGGGTGGCCCGATGCGTTTTGGCACATTTCATTAGCCAGTCTATCTTTGTTGGTGCTCTGTAACTCCTGCCACAAAGTGGACGGGGATTTTGTCCATTTTTGTATCCATCCATCTGGCTGTCCCACTTCTTTTCCGGGCTAGAACTCATAGACCGTTTAACATTTCTCAACAAAATTTCATGTTTGACTTCATGTCATTGCTTGGATGAGCCTTTTCCAACTTCAATCTGTCCTTCTGTCTGTCCCTCCTCTGCATTTTGCTTCCAGGCCAGATATCTGCGATACAGCAGTGGGGGATATGAGTATTTCATGCTTTTTTTTTTGGGTGTGCGTGTGCGCGCGCGTATGTGTGCGCGTGCGTGCGCGGATTTAAAAAAAAATTGTGTGTGTGTGTGTGTCATGTCATGTCATATACTCAGCAACAAAGGTTTCTGTGACACCATTTATGTGTATGTTATAAATGACACGCAAAGATCTCAATGCAATCAATATGTTTATTTAACAGGAGAAACACTGACTTTTCAGTGCCAACGTCACTCAAAACGAAAAATGTCATTTTTATGCGTCATGAAGCACTTGTCTGACGTCTAACCAATTGTGACCTTCACACTTCAATACCGGGTGTGACTTCCTCGTGCCATGATGCAAGCAACGCATCTCCGGCGCATGGACCGAATCAGATGTGCCAGAAATTGCTGTGGGATGTCATTCCAAATCTGACGTAGACGTTGTCGCAATTCCTGGAGTGTAGCTGGCGGGTTATCCAACCGCCGCAAACGTCGATCCATCTCGTCCCAAAGATGCTCGATTGGGGACATGTCTGGGGATCTGGCTGGCCATGGCAGGACATTGACATGTTGTTGCATCAGATACTGCTGTACAATCCTTGCAACGTGTGGTCTGGCGTTATCATGTTGCAGCGTTATTCCGGGACCATGTTGCATCAAAAACGGTACCACCAATGGCCGTAGCATTTCATCGCGATATCTTTGACCTGTCAGATTTCCATCAATAACAAGCAAATCTGTTCTGTTTCTAGCCGTGATCCCTCCCCAAATCATGACACTACCACCTCCAAAACGATCAAATTCCTGAACACAGTTGTTGGCATAACGTTCTCCACGTCGACGGTATACACGTAAACGACCATCACATCGGTTAAGCATGAATCTTGATTCATCAGTGAAGAGTACAAGATCCCACTGACGTTGGATCCACCGTCGATGTTGTTGTGCCCACTGTAGATGCAGTCGTCGGTGTTGTACTGTGAGTATTGGACGTCTTGCTGGCCGACGTGGGACAATGCCAAAATGACGGAGACGGCGACGGATTGTCTGTGCAGACAGTCGCCTCAAACCAGGTATCGTTCTTGCAGTTATGGTTGCAGGTTGGAATCGATTTAGGAGATGGGTTGTTCGAATCCAGTTGTCCTGTCTGGGAGTGGTTACTCGTGGACGGCCGCTGCGAGGACGGTCTCTGACATGTCTTGTCTGCTGAAGACGCTGCCATAAGTTCCAAATGGTGTTTCGGTGGACATTCAGGCGAAGAGCAACTTCCCTCTGCGAGGTTCCGGATTCAATCATCCCAATGGCCCTCCACCGATCATTTTCAGACAGTCTTGGCATTTAGAGGGTAGAGTTCCTGATCCGAAATGGCTGTGTTTTCGATAAGTGATGCTTCCGTCGTTCATCAGGCACAATGTGAACATTACAAAAATTCTCCTCTTTTATTGCCATCCACAAGCATGATTTACGCACATTTTCACGTGCAAAGTCATTTTCTCGCATTTTCATGATTTCCATTTCAATGTTGTGTTTACGTGTACTGTTTCAGTCTGATATCACCATGTATGACAATTTCATAATTGCGTTATGAAAAATAATTAACAATATTGGTGTCACAGAAACTTTTGTTGCTGAGTATATATATATATATATTATAAATTATGGTGTATTGCTGAGTGCTGCTAATTAAAGTGAAAGACATCTTTAGTATAAAACCAACGTTGAAAGAATTGCCTATATGGAGGCCAGATTTTGTGATTTTTTTTGCCAGTGAGAGGCCAACGAATGCTGTGAAAGTCACATGACTGTGTCATCGAGTGGCCACAGCTTAACCAAAGTCTGTTCAGGCTTAGCTAATTTTGTACTGAATTCCTGCAGGATTTGAGCCATTTTATGAGCTTAACCCTTTAAACACACCAGAAGAAACGGCAAAAAATGAAGCATTACCCATGTGACAATATTGTCCTGCTGCACATGAAATTAAACAGAAGAACCTCATATACAAGAATATATAAGCCATTTTTAAATGCTTCAATTACAATTCTGACTCCAATGAAATTAATTGTCAAACACAAATCCCTACAGCGCCACCTAGTTAACCCACGCACCACAATTTCGATGCTGTAGCTCTGCTGCTTTATACCACATGTACAACCAGTAGCTCTAATGAAATCAGAGACTCCACAGATTCCAATGATGTGCCCTTTTCTCTATTCCAAAGCATCTTCAAGATATCAGCAAAAGAAGAGCAACAAAAGAAATGGGTTCATAAAAAAACAAGAGTATTTACACATTGATTAAATTGATTGATTAAATCTCACAAGTGTCCCCTTCATTTTGAGACCAATATTATTCAAATAGACCTTTTGGTTGTAGAGATGCTCTTTTCAATTTGGGTACGCACTTTTTTAAGTTGCGGTCTAAAAAAAGGGTTTAAAGGGTTAAAGCAGGAGTTGGTGCTCCCCCTCTTTTTCTGTGTTTGTTGTCTAGCAATGGGAGATTTGGTTCTGGTTTTTTTCTTTTTTTTTTTTTCTTCCTCTCATTGCATGTTTATTTTCTGCGAAGTATTTGCTCTGTTTGACGTGCTTTGAAAAAAGATTCGCTCAGATCCAGAATATTTTAAATAACCTTAATACAATTTTTTTTTTTTACATGAGCTTTTCATAACATGCACCAAGATTATCACCGCTGTCACATGTGGTGGTCATCAAAAAATACCATGACCCACTGTCCCTCGCCCTCTCTTGCCATAACTGCACTCGGGAAGAGGTGCTTATATCATCCATGAGAGTCGCTGCCCATATTCTAGTGACCCAACGCTTGCAAATCACTATGATCACACAATCATTATTGACAACATCCCAAAACGCTCGCAAACAACCAAAACTATCACAAACCTTAGTACTACTATAAAATTCTGAATTCATTCATGGCTCATGTAGCACTCATTGATTGAACCAGATAATTTAATCTCCAAGCATGTCCTTTGATCATTAAGACATTACCCTGAAGGGAATTCCTATTTATTTGTAAACCTGAAGATGGTGCTTGAGTCAACTGCTTGCTCACCTTTAGATTTTTATCCTGATGGCAGTGACACAGTCTCCTTTTAGCTGCGACCAAGCAGCTCTATGAACGCTTCTGTCTGTCTGTCTGTCTGTCTGTCTGTCTGTCTGTGACACCTTTTTCACCATGTTCCTGTCGTCGTATCATCATGAAATTTTCAGGAGTTATTGACCTTCACCAAAGTGATGTCCATGCACAAGATCGAGGTCAAAGGTCAAGTTTACAGAGCTCACGACCTTGTTTGCGGGTTTTCGCGCTGTAACTCCAGTTAGAATTCATGGATCGCTATGAAATTTTGGAAATAGCTTCTAGGCATACAGGAGGTGTTCCCTATTGTTTTTCAAGGTCATCCGTCAAATCCCAAGGTCACAAAGGTAAAAAAAATGTCAATTTTGCCCGATTTGACGGTTTTCGCACCGTAACTCAAGTTTAATTCAATGAATGGCTATGAAATCTTACAAAAGGCTTCTGGGTATAGAGGAGGGGTTCCCTATTGATTTTCAAGGTCATCTGTGGAATCCCAAGGTCACACCGGTCAAAAAAGTGTCGATTTTGCCCCGATTCCACAGTTTTCGCACCGTAACTCCACTTTAACTTGATGGATGGCTATTAAATCTTACAACAAGCTTCTTGGTACAGAGGAAGGGTCCCCTATTGATTTTCAAGGTCATTTGCCAATTTCGACATCACACTTGTTCGCGAAACCACCAGTCATGGACACTAGACCTCGTGACGGATGCTAGGCGAGGTCACAGCTATTAGATCCTTGTGATCTACTCGTTTTTTTAATAAGCAGGAATGGTAATGGACAATGCTTTTTACCCCTCAGCCCGACAAGGGCACGAGGGGTATTGTCGTCCCTTCGGCGGGCGGGTGGCTGCCAATTTTGTCCGGGCTATTTCTCTGTAACCACTTAGGTTAGGAAGTTCATATTGCATAGGGGGTAGGTGTGCCTTTTCGAGGTTTCGTCCCAGTTTGACCTTGCAGCAGTTACCTTCGGGGCTGAGAGGTATTGCCCGCTTCGACGAGGCTCATTTTCTATATCCTGTTTTCCAAATGTCATGGGCATATCACTGTAGGTACCTTCATATTGGCATTGTTTTGGCTTAAAGTAGCAACTAACAAAAAATTTTGAAGAATGAATTTTCCTCTTATCGATCAGTCTAAAGGACACAATAATATACCCTATCCATTTTATATAGCTGGTTGTCATCTTTTTAGTATTTGTGCAGTTAAAGTCACAATGGATTCATGCTTCTCTTTCATCTATGCCAATTGACGCTTAACGGAGAACCTACAGTACATCTGACAATATACTGTAAGTCTTTGTCTTTGGGGAATCATCACCAATTAATTTTGATGAAGATTCACCCCATGGAAACTGCAAAATACGTGGAAATCCTGTTAAGTGTGGGGTTTTTTTTTTTTTTTTTAAACTAAATGCCCATTTAATCTTATCATTGGATAGTGTACAATGATTGTTGTTTTGTGATAGACAGAGCGCATAAACGCAGCAGTAACTGGACTTGTGGGAGGTAAGCTGTCTGTGAGGGCATTGCAGACACTAGAAAGGACAGAAGAAGAAAAAAAGTTGAGCTGAACTTATCATTCCTCCTATCCCTCCATCTTGGCTCAAGGTTGTGTCTCAGGCTGGCGCCCTGCTTTGCTGTCGTGCCTGTCAGTGGGCATTCTCCTCAGAGCTCAGGCTGTTCCGGTCAGCCGCCCTCTGCCGTCGGCTCCAATCAGCCGGCCTGGCTTGAGATGCATGGGCCAGACATGGAGGGAACATCCTGTCCTTTTACATGTGCTCTGGGTTCAAAGCAATACTCTCTGCCAAATGCTATAGTGTGCTAGAGCACCGCAGCCCTGACCAAGCAACCTTGCCTTTCAGTATCTGTAAACTGATTTCATTCTCTAGGAGTTGCTGATGATATTTTTCTGTTGGCTATTGCATAACCAATTTTAAGCGCTCCTGACATTTTGTTTCTCATCAACTGAGATTCAGTGATGGCTTTTGAAGGTATTTTGGCTAGCTCACTTGAGGAGTGCTCGGCCATCTGACACTTTCTGTTTGTGTAAAACTGTAAAAAGGTCTTATGCAAGGAACTTATGTAATCTATCCATCCATTATCGATACTGCTTCTTCCTCACTGGGGTTGCGCGGAGCTGGAGACTCTCCCAACTGACTACGGACAAATGGCAGGGACACACCCTGGACAGGTTGCCATACGGTGGCAGGGCACACACACCTCTCACTCTCACTCATGGACAATTTGGAATCTCTTTACCCTGCCATGCAGGTCTTTGGACTGTGGAATGAAACTGGAGAATCTGGAGGAAACCCACTTGAGCACTGGTATAACCCTGAACCCCTGACCTTCTTGCTGTGAGGCATCAGTGCTAACCTCTGTGCCACCATTAATAATGAATTGAAAAGTTTGTAAATATCAAAAATTTTGCTGTGAAGAGCAGTGAACCTTTAAAAAAAAATCAAACCGCTGTTGAAAAAGCATGCAGTACCTCTCAAAAACCAATTCCCTTTTGGAATAAGTACTGAAGAGGAATCTCTGGCCATCTGCGGAAAACCAGACTAGAGAGGGTCAAGTGTGAAATGTGTTCCACTTCAGTTGTGCTGTGAAAATGTGTTCAACAGTGGCTTTTTTCTACCTTAATATGATAGGGAGTGAACTCATGAGATTGGCCTGATGTAGTTATTTACTGCTCTGAGACCTGGCGCTGGTAGCTTGTTCCATGTGAAAAAGATGCCCTGTTGTGCCCAATAGAGACTCTGCAAGTTTTGTCATATCAGTATAATACCCTTCAGCAGGGGTATTCATCCTTATCCTGAAGGGAGAATCATGACACTACACACCAGACTCTACTGCTCAACCCCTACAGTCTTTGCTAAAGACCATAGACTGTATTAAATGATGGACGAAGCAATGGTGACGTCACCCATTGTTTTCAGCATACCATTTAGGAAGCCTCGGATTTGGCTCTATCAAATATCTCAATAGTGCCATTTTGTCATTTTGAAACCGGATGTGATTCCTATTGGACGAGAGAGTGAATTGAATATACAGGGAGGGGCGAGGGGTGGATCTGACTGCATCTGACGAGGACCAGAGGATAGCCACGCCCCTAAAGCATATTCTGGCTTTATCCTTTATTCTAGTCTATTTGAGACCATAATTCAAAAATATGAATATCATGGTATATTGAAGGAGACTTAAAACTTGCGATAGATACCATAAAGTAATGCGGAAAATCATTTTTGAAATAATAAATCAGGTGGGAAAGTAGGGTCATTTTCTCATAGCCTTCTATAGTATTAGTATTGAACTTCTTTCTGCAACCTCCGATGTCGTCATCTGCTGGCCATTAAAAAAGAATGCAAATTTTAGAGATTTATGCATGAGCTGCATTTTTCTGACCCGGATGCTGCATCCATCTTTTTATACGGTCTATGCCAAAGACCTGGGGCCGGTTGCATAAAATTAGACCCAGTCTTTGACTTTAATGTATTTTTTTCAGTCAGACTTACTATAGATAATTAAATATGCCTGTTGCATAAAATCTGTCTTTGAGTGACTTATTTAAGACTGACTTGGATAGCCGGTCGCGCTATATATCATGGGTAAAATAAGACACTTCATCGAGTAGAAAAACATGGCGGACACAATAGCGACACTCGGTGGCAGCAGGAGATCACCGCACTTTAGCGCAACGGAAAACCTTTTCTTTGCTGGAGAAATATAATGCCGATAGAAGTCTTTTGTTCAATAGTTTTAATCAAGCGAATGGAAATTTGACCTGTCATCAAGTTAGGGGAGAAAATTACAGAAAAGGCGAACGGTATCAACGGTCATGAGAACCGTAAAAGATGTTAAAAAACGTTTCAAAAATATTGTGCAACAATCCAAAGCTGCTATTCGCGTCTTTGAATTGACATTGATTGTAATCTTTCGTGCGAAAAATTTGTTTCGCGTCCGGTGTGAAAGCATCTTAAGACGGAAATATGGAAAAGGGAAAAAATCCAGCCACCGGAGGAGGACCCCCTCCAAAACTACAAAATAAATAAATACAAATAAAAAAAAATAAAAAAAGAGCTAATAATCCTGTTTCCAATGTAAAATATTTTTTGTCCTTTTTTGTCAGAAAAACAATAAGTATTGCTGCATCTTTGTGTCCTCTAACAGGTGTTCTTACAATGTGTTGCCATGGCAACAAAGCTCTCATCTCAGGGTTAGCCATGGGGAGAGGTGGCTAATTTTTATGCCTCAAATCAAGTCAGTCTTAAGCTTTATGCAACAGTCAGTCTTAATTAGACTAGTCTAACTTGACAATTTAAGACCAGTCTACAGTGACAACCAGTCTTAAACTAAGTTCGTGCAACCGGCCCCAGGACTAGTGATATCAGGTTTGTAAATGTTTGATTGGGGTGAAAGTCTGAGTCTACTCTGGCCCTTTTTGAATATGGTTGAATAACCCTGCCCTATAGTGTAATGCTTTATATAAGGATTAAAGAGTAATGACTCTGAAAATGTGATGCATTTACAGCTCAGGTCGGAAGTTTACTAACTCCTTGGGAAAATATACTCAGACCCATTAAACATGCATGAGTGAGGTATGTACTGCATTTGCTGCAAATTGAAGAATCAATCAATTTTTATCGCTTTTTCCTGCAAGATACCAGTAGAAATGTAGGAAAGTGCGTGGTATTGTAATCCCGACACACACCTCATGGGTGTGCCTAGCGCTTCAGTAATAATGGACATTGAAGTTTGCAGTGATGCTTGACTTACTCTTTGGGCGCGTTCCATAGCTTGTTTCCAGAAAGAAAGATTTATCTGGCTCCCTGATTCCAGAATGAAAGATTCTTCCGGCACCATGGTTTGAGAATAACAGAATCCTCTGACTCCTTGGAGCCAGAACGAGACATTTTTCTAGTTCGATGGTTCCAGAATTAGAGATTCCTCTGGACTCTTGGCTCATCATTTATGTGACCAAATGGGCTGTTTACGTGAGCCATCGCTCAAAAGTCCGTTTATGTCTTTTTTCTCCTTCAGGCCTGCCACTGTGGACCGAAAGCCTGCTGAACTCAGCACCTTGAGTGACGGCTACCAAATCCGCATCTAAGGTCTGCTTTCCACGCGTTATAGTCCTCTGGGGCTCCTCTCACACAGAGTCGCCAGGGATGCTCCACACTGATCTAATTTTAATGTATGTAATGGACTTTGTGTATTTATGTACATTCTTGAGGGTCCTTTCTGTCTGCACAAGTATTTTTGCTGGATGACAATTTTTCTACAATGGAAAAGCATTATTGGATAGTTTGGGACTGTATTCTGGAACAAAGGAACTTATGACATGACGATATTATCCCATTTCTGTCTTGCCTTTCGAATAGTGGGAGTCGGGACCCAGAGTTCCGGCTTCAGTTGCAGCAGTTTTTTTTTGATGCGTATACGTCAGTGTAGACAATCCGTGAGCGTTAAGATCGCAGCATCTCCAAAATAAAGTTGGGTCCAAAGGTATTTGAGAAGTGTCACCATATTACACGGGCTGCAGTGCCCTCCGTCCACTGGATATGGATGCAAATGCTTGCTATTTAAAGCTGATGGTCTGAACTTCAACTTGTGGGTATTTATGTATCTGGTGAGCAGTATCGGAATTTGAGCTCTTTCAAAATGAGTCACAGTCCAAATTCTGAAGACATCTGGTTTTCAGATATCTTGAGGCTAAACACTTCCATCCATCTTTGCTATGGAAGTACACAGAGGTTTTTTTTAAAAGTGTTTTTATTTAATGACGAAGTGTAATGTAGGAGACTGGATTAAACGGCATTGTAAATGCGGTCATTTTTAATATTATCCCAGTGGGTGTTGCCTCAAGATTTGCAGCAAAATCAAACATATCGATTTCCTCTCTGGCTGGGTTTTGGAGACCAACATTATTTTCCGATTATATCACTGACTATTAAAGCCAAGGCTGAATGTAAAGATATATTAAACACATTCATAGCTTTTATGAACAAAGTTCTAGTGCTCCACGGGCTCTGCCCTGTACCAGAACACGAATATAGACTATGGAAGTGAATGTTATACACACCGATTAATGGTGGTTCTGTGAGGAGAGGGGGTTGCCCAATGGTGCGATTTGAAGAGTGATGAAGGATAGAAGAACATAAGTCCAAATAACAAGGGTTTCTCTCTTTTGTAAGAGTTTTATTTTAGCTGACCCAAAATGTATTGGACCGGACTGTTTGAATCGGGAGCTTGTTGGGATTTTTTTTTTTAAACCGGTCAAACAAAACGTGGAGGCTTGTCGATGCATCTTGATGCCTTGCTGAGCCGATTGATTGCGTGCATCCTTTTCACCCAGCTGAATGTTGGTAATTTTGTTTTACAATAATGAGTTTGCGAAAAAGCTGTTGAAAAGGGGTGCCATGTACCATGGAAGCTCTGCTTATCACAATGTTTAATTCTTATATTTGGGACGGTCATAAGATCTCACTTGCTGCTTAGAATTCAGAGAAAACATGCCCACGGGATAATGCTTGAAAACATTGTTAAACAATGACTACTGATCATAGTTAACAAATCAGCTGACCTCCTCTTAAAATGGAGATGCATGGTAAATCTGTGTAAAACGGTTTCTTTGTACTGCTCTGTGTTGACATTTGAGATTCTTCTTCTTTTTTTTTTTTTTTAAACTCAAGCAGGAGTGGTCCTGCAGATTCTAGCTCAACAGTTAAACAGTATTAGATTAGTAGCTTGGAGGTATGGCTGCTAAGTAAGCTATGCAAGTCAACATGATTCGAACAGGGGTCCTCATTCTGGACCTTTTGAGAAATGGTCTCTCTGTCTACCTAAAATCCTTGTCTTCCTTCCTCAAAATCCAGCATTCATTTCTCTTCCTGTTCAAATACGTGAATGGACAAATCCAATGAGTTTTTATCTGTCACGTTTTGACTTCAGTACCAGAAGGAGGTTCTTACTTTTCCCCCGAAGTGGCAATGTTCGTGTGAAGACCTATCATGAAGGTTCACACTCAAGTCGAGCTGTGAATTCCCTTCATTGAACCAGCTTTGCAGAAACTATTTTGAGCTGAAACCAGAGGGCTGTTAAATCTTTGTTTCCCTTGATCTGTTTGAAGGAATGCAGAGCGAACATAACCTCTTCTAATAAAACCTCTGATATGTTTTTAAAAAAAATTACGTACAATGCAATTTGAACTGATATGTACACATAAACCAAACCAAGTGTTAAGTGTTCTTATGAAAAATGAGTTGTGTTTTACTGTAAAACAAGAAAAAAATAAGTCAGACAGGCTCTTTGGTCAGCCCACTTCAGTGTAAATGAACATTAGCCAGTGTAGTTAGTCAATTGTGTGATTTGAACCTGTTTGCCAGTCATGAAAAATTCCTTGTGTTAAGGCCATGTGATCAAATTTACACTACGGACTGCCTGTGTCCAAGCTCTCTGTGTGGCGATAAAATTTGTGTACAGTTTTGTAAATGGCCTTTCCAGCCAATTGATTATGGGATAATTCGTCTATGAATTCTTTGTGTGCTACATGGTGTATTTTCTGAGGAATCAAATGAACCCCTGATATCTCTTTTGCGAGCAGAAAATGAATATCCTGTTTACTACAAGATATTGTTGACAACTTGGAACAGCAATGCATATCATTTTTGGAACTCTGCAGTTTGACGTAGCAGTATTGTGGATCTACTCATTTTTAAAAGCATGTCTCAACTCTGTCATGCCGTTTTTAAAATTCAGTGCAATTTTCAATTAAGCCTGTAACACCGTGAATTTTGAAGTTAAACACTGAAATGTATGCAAGTTGAAATTCTGGGGTTGGAGTCATTCCCATTTAGATTGAAACAAATGGGTAAAAGCTCGTTTTTCAAGTAATTCCTCTCCACTTGTATGACTGATCTTTTACGCCACCAGCAGTGTGACTGCTCAGCATTGAGCGAATGTGTAGACCATTGAGAGCTTCAATAGCATTTTGACAGGTTGCAGGCAGTGACATTTTACCACTAGGGGCGCAAGAGAGCAAAATTTTCAGCTAGTAAGCTGGAGCTGGTATCAATATTGACAGTGCCTATCTGTTCCCCCATTTCACTGTATTTCAGTCAATTTTTAGCATGACTTGAGCACGGGAAGACTCTTATAAGATCGTCCATTATTTTCTATGTTGTGGAAGGTGATTTTGTAATGCAACAGTGGAGAAAAATGTACTGAAATGACTGCTGTTAAAATGAAGTTGTTTGTACTAACTGTAGCATGTGTTTTAATAAAACAAACTCTTTTTTTTTTCCTTTGGTTTGATTAATTTAAATGATTTTGTCAATTTAATTTGTTGCTTTCCTTTGCCAAAATAACATCTCAAGGTATCCTTTTCAATTTAGACAGGCTTAATAATTACTGTTAAAACAATCCTATGTATGAAACTTGGTCAGGGAAATTAAAAATGGGAACTTTTTTTGTGATATAAGTGGATATAGCCAACTTGATCAGAAACCAAAGAACAATCTATGGACTCTAAACCCAGCTAACAGTGGCAAAATGTGAAATGCGGGATGAGAAAGAGCATTTTAACTGAACTAATCCCTCATTTCTCATCTGAGCAGCTCCTAGGGATTCAAACTTTTTCCTGCTCTCCCTGAAATCATGAGCGGGTTTCACCAACCAAGTTACGCACGAACATGGGTTGCGCCAACGATGACTTACGACAAGCCTTGTCCTAAGTGCTTTGTTGTAAGACAAATTGGTGCAACGGCTATCAATGGCGAAAAGACCCGTTGCACCAACACAAGTTAGGACACGGCATTACGACAGAAACCTACGTGTGGTGGGAGGTGACTAAAGTGTGCTGCGATTTTAAAATTAATCTCTAATTTATATGTAATAATCTCCTAAAATTGCTACAGTGAGACCACTTCAAGTATGTACATTTCAAGAAATTGCACGCAATTGTCTACATACCCCACGGCGGCAAGTGGTCATGCTTTTAAAACATTTAACGTTTAACATTGCCACATCCCAACTCTGAATTTCATCTCTCATTGTAGCATTTTTAGGAGATTACGGGTTAATTAAAGAGAATCATATTAAGATCGCCGTGGATTTTAGGCATATAAAAAATACACAAGGTGGAAAACATTCTGTATAACAAAAGAAACCTGAAATTGAGATATTAATTATCGCAATCGTGTGAAATGGCCAAATGTAAGCCCACAAAAAATTGTGCAATCACATTCTTGCAAAACTGTGCCATTCTATGGCCATTTTCATTTTCAAAATGTGATTATCAAACATGCGATCTTGGTAAATTGGAGTATCTACTCATTTAATTTATTAAATAAGCAAATCTACTGTTTGATTACTGATTGAGCAAAGTAGAGTAGCCCAATTGCTTATTGAGACAATTTTGTAGCCCCTTGCTTAGCCTCCATTCAGTTTGTCACTGAAAAATACTGATGTCAGTCAAGTTTTTTCCAGAAGAATTTAACACGCCCTCTGATGTTTGGCACTTTCTGGGTCGTTCATTCAAGACTGTACCGGGATGCTGTTTGTTTGGTTTTTTTTTTTGTTTGTTTTTCTCAGAAGTATAGCAAAAAACAAACAAAAAAAACCAACAGCATCCCGGTGCAGTCTTCAATGAACGACCCAGAAAGTGCCAAACATCAGAGGGCGCGTTAAATTATTCTGGAAAAAACTTGACTGACATCAGTATTTTTCAGTGACATTTGGTGTCTTCCGGCAAGCACTTGCGGTACGTTTGGTGCAACCGGCCCCAGGTCTTCGAGGATAATGTCCGTCGCGCAAGGCAATTGGCATTTCTTGCAAAGTCCTCAGTCTAATGATGATGTGTTGACTTTAAGCAGTGGGGTTGTCAGCTATTCATCATGTATCAACAAGGTAATAAACGTCACAGTCACACTGAACTGATGAAAATGCAACTGAGAGGAGCACTGTATTATAAACACACAAACACTTGGCTTAAAATTTAAAATGCCAAGCAATATTAAAGAAAATTAGGCAACCGTATCACATTGTCAGATTACCCCCAAGGACAAAACTGGAAAGCATTTGCAGAACAGATGGGTTTCACTCACCCCTCCACGAAGGAGAAGTTAAAATACGTAATCGGGACATAATACAATATTAATTATAGCATAAACAGGAGGCATGCATATTTGGTCTGGAGTAGGAAGTTAAAATGATACAAGTTTACATTGAGAAGCACGGATAGCATTAATCCTCTGAATTGTAAAAACAAAAAATGCTTATTAAATTGCTACAAACAAGTCCGAAAGCTCAGTGAATAAAGACACTTGGCTAAAAGTTTGGTATTTATCAATTTACTTACTTTTACTTTATGTAATTACCATCACAATTAAACATCAAAATAGAAATTCTTCATTGGTAATTATCACACCATGTAATTTTAGTCCAAACGTCCACAATATTTAAGTAGCATAAGCTGGGTTATCGAGATTCACCAAGTGCAGAGGCAGCAGCGAGTGAACAAATCAATGTAAGAATGATACGACTCAGAAAACACCTGCTCTGTTTCCTAGTTTTCAGCTTCAGTGCACTGAGGAATGTGCAGAGCTTCATTTCCCAAAGCCTGATGGGTGGAGTTAATAATGTGTCGTCTGCCAAAAGTGATGCTGGTCAGCATTAGCTTGTACAGCATGCTCCACATACATCTCAGGCAATAACAAAAATGCTCAGGCATGCTGGGAATAAATTGCCTGTCAAGGATGTGACAAAAGCTATTTGTCACCAAAAGGTATAGTTAATAAAATTTTTCGTCTGTATATTTTTCTGAGCTCTTCAAACTTGGCCAAACATCTAGAATCCAAACTAGATGTTATGCATGGGTTGAAATGAGTTCCCTGAGTAATATGAGAAAAAAATGAATGTAATTGTTTCTGCCCGACAATGATGGTCGGGAGACACAATGATAGTCGTATCTATATGGTTCAGTTCCTGGGCTGCTACCGCAGCGTCTGCAGAGATTTTCTGTTCCGGGCTCTGGAAGCGACAATTATTACAGGAATTTTTTCTAATTTTGCACAGGTGAAGATACAGCTCCCTCCACAATTATTGGCACCCCTTGTTAAGATGTGTTCTTTAGCTTCTAATAAATGCAGTTTTTTTCTGAATAATTTAGGACCACAATGAAAGAAAGAGGAAAATCCAACCTTTAATTCAAGTACATTTATTCAATGGGGAAAAAAATCCCACATTAAGAAATAATTCTTTTACATCAAATCATGTGTGCCACAATTATTAGCACCCCTGATGTTAATACTTTGTACAACCCCCTTTTGCCAACAAAACAGCCCCTTATCTTCTCCTATAATGTTTCACAAGATGGGAGAATACAGAAAGAGGGATCTTCAACCATTCTTCTTTGCACAATCTCTCTAAATCATCCAGTGACCTGGGTCCTCTCCTCTGCACTCTCCTCTTCAGCTCACTCCACAGGCTTTCAATGGGGTTGAGGTCTGGGGACTGAGATGGCCATGGGAGGAGCTTGATTCTGTGTCTGGTGAACCATTTCTGTGTAGATTTGGCCACATGTTTAGGGTCATTTTCTTGCTGAAAGACCCAGTGATGACCCATCTTCAGCTTTCGGGCAGAGGCCACCAGATTTTGATTTAAAATGTCCTGGTATTTCTTTTTAGAAGATTATTGTTTGGGAATTTTTCCTTTATTTGACAGTTATACAGTGTAGAGTGACAGGAAAGTTGGGCACAAGAATGGGGGAAGACATGCAGCAAATGAGCTGAGCCGGATTCGAACCCAGGTCGCTGCGGGAGGGACACAGCTTTTATGGTGCACGCACTCAGACCGATGAGCCACCGGGGCGCCCCTAAAATGGACTCTGGAAGAGAAACAGGCCCACAGCATCACCGATCCTCCTCCATACTTCACAGTGGGCATTAGGTGCTTTTTTGCATACTCATCTTTTGTGTTCTGCCAGACCCACTTAGAGTGTCTGTTGCCAAAAAGCTCTATCTTGGTCACATCTGACCAAAGCACACGGTCCCAGTTGAAGTCCCAGTGCCACTCAGCGAACTTTAGATGTTTGCGTTTATGATTGTGAGAGAAAAGGTTTTTTCCATGCACGCCTCCCAAACAGCTTGTTGGCATGTAGATAGCGCCTGATGGTTGTTTTGGAGACTTTGTGACCCCAAGATGCTACCATTTGTTGCAATTCTTTAACAGTGAGCTTTGGAGAACTTTTTATTTCTCTTACCATCCTCCTCACTATGTGTGGTGGCAAAATAACCTTGCGTCCTCGTCCAGGCTTGTTTACCACTGTTCCAGTTGTTGTAAACTTCTTAATGATTCCTCTGACAGTAGATATGGGCAAGTGCAGGCGAGTGGCTATTTTCTTGTAGCCATTGCCTGACTTGAGAAGGTCGACACACATCTGCCTTACTAGAATGGTGTGCTCCTTTGTCTTTCCCATGTTGAAAAGTGGATAAGAGAAATGGCCTCAGTGTCTTGTCATATTTATACCCAAGGGAAAAAGGAAGTGATGAATTACTAATTAAATTTTCCTAGATACTCTGATCAACTTTGTTAACTACTGTAGAAATGACAGAAATACTTCAATTACATTTAATTCCTAGGAATTGTTAGGGAGGCCATTAATGGTAGAACAGGTGATTTAATGAAAAATAATTTCTTAGTCAGGGATTTTTTTTCTCCCTTAAAATTCTACAATTTTCTGTGTGAGACTATGCTTCTGCAATACAAACTGAATTTATTTTAAGGCTTTTAACAGATCTTAACCAGGGGTGCCAATAATTATGGAGGGCACTGTATATATTTGACAATGCTCAAGACCAATTTTTGGCAATTTTGGACATTCAATATGGCTGCCAGCGGCCATTTTGTCTGAAATTTGGGTATCGGAGATACACGACTCAGTCCCTGTGGCAACTTAGTCATCTAGTTCAAAATATTGTTTTACTCCTGAACTTGTCTCTGGATCATTTTTTCTGTAATTTCATCGCTAGCCATGTTTGCGCTTCCATCTTAAGTGCTCCATGTAATCAGAATGAAAATTCCTCTTAAATGCATCAACCTGGAAGAAATTCCCCAATCCAACTGAAAATCTACACAGATCAAACAACGTGATGTAGTCATTTTGATAATCCATTTGACTCTTTTGGTCATGTTTGTTTGGCCCACACAGTGTGTGGACACCATGACATTTATTCACTCATAGACAAGCATGGCGGCATCCATAAAAAACAGTTCAGGGAGCGAGACTAAATTTCATTTAAATATTTTGATAGAATTTGAAATAGTGAAACCACCAATATGCCTTAGCCTCATTCAGAAGCAACACCAGTTAAAATGGCAAAAATGTAAGCTGTAATACATGCTACTTGGCAATATTGAATACAGGACAATGCACATAAATCAGTTCTGATAGTAACCCAAGTCTCGAATGTAAAAACACACAATATATTCGATCTCTTTCGCTTAAATGGCATGTTCGTACTCCCACACAATTTTCTGAATTGAAAAATGATGTGTGCTTCAAAATGCAGCTATAGACAATTCAACCAGTATACAAAAGTTAGATCGATCTCAAACACAGTGGTGATGTCCCTGCCAAATCTTTTGTCACTAGTTGGGCATTTGGGGTACTGGTTGTGTATTGATTCAGTTTTTATTCAATGCCAAGACGTTTTCAAGTAAGGACTGAGAAAAAAATCTGAAAACTTTCCAATTACAGTTCACCTCTCACATTTCAGCATTTACTTTATCTTTTCAAGGGGCAAAGTCACAGAAATGAAACCTGAATATATTCTACAATATGTTTAGCAGTGTAGATTTACTGCATTGTCCAAATAACTGAACAAACAGTCACTATTTCAAAAATGGCAACAAAAGTGAGTACAACTCACCGTCAACATGCCAAATTGTGTCCATAGTGTCAACATTTAGTGTGACCACCATCGTTGTCCAGCAGCTCCCCCATCTTCCTCTTGAGGATGCCCCACAGGTACACAATTGGATTCAGGTCTGGAGACATACTTTCACCTTCTTCAGGAAAGCAGTTATCTTGGAGGTGTGTTTCGGGTCATTATTAAGTTGGAGAACTGCCATTTCCGAAGAGAGGGCATCATGTTCTGCTTCAGAATGTCACAGTAGGTGTTGGAATCCATTATATCATCAATGTAGTGCAGCTTCCCAGGACCAGAAGCACTCATGCAGCCCCAGACCATGATGCTGCCGCCACCATGTTTGATTGTAGGCAGTACACACTTGTCTTGGTACACCTCACCAGGGCGCCACCACACATGCTGGACACAATCTGAGCCAAACAAGTTTATCTTGGTCTTATCAGACAACAGAACATGGTTCCAGTGGTTCATGTTCTTGGACTGGTTGTCTTCAGCAAACTGTTTTCGGGCTTTTTTGCGGTCTAGCATCAGAAGAGGCTTCCGTCTTGGCCAACGGCCATGCAGACTGTTGCATGCAGCACACGGCGTGTGGTCTGAGCACTGACAGGTTGTTCTTCCACTGCTGCAACCTTGTTAGCAATGCTGTCAGCACTCCTGCGTCTGTTTTCTGAAGCCAGCTTGTGCACCTGCCACAGAGCATGAGGACTCAACCTCATCGGTTGACCCTGATGAGGCCTGTTCTGAGTAAAACCCATTTTGGAAAACCGCTTAATAACATTGGCCACCATGCTGTAGCTCAGTTTCATGGTCTCACTGACCGTCTTGTAGTAGAGACCATCTTTGTGAAGAGCAACAATTCTCTTTTTCAGATCCTCAGAGTTCATTCCCATGAGGGGCCATGTTGACCATCCACTGACCAGAATGAGAGCATCGCACCAAAAGCACCACATCTGAAACCTTCAATGCGTCACACAACCTCATATCGAGGGCTAACTGCAATAAACAGTTATGTACAGATGTTATACATTGGACATAGCTGTTTATTGCAGTCAGCCCTCGATATGGCCCAGTTGAACAGACAAAAGCATGAGCAAAATGAATAAGACACGTTTCGTTGCTTGGTTGACCATTACCTATTGGGGTGTGTACTCACTTTTGTTGCCACCCATTTTGGAAATAGTGACTGTTGTTCAGTTATTTGGACAGTGCAGTAAATCTACACTGCAACACATATTGTACAATGACTACTCTAGAGTACATTCTAGTTTCATTCCTGTAACATTGTCTCTTGAAGAGATATAATCAACTGTTGAAATGTGAGGGGTGAACTCACTTTTGTGAGACAATATGTAGTTGGAGAGGGAGGGAAACAACTTCATAAAATGTTTTAATTCAATTTCAACCAAATGGTACATTTTTGTGTCATGCATGCCCAACAAATTGTAGACATGTAATACCCACAAATTAAGAATTAAGCGTTGGTGGCACTACGGACTGCACTACGGGCTAAAATCTCACCTACTATCCAAAATGCTAACATCAGTAATACTCAACTTATTTTAAAAAATATCTTAAAAATTATTTTTATCATGTCAGCAGGTTTACACATTATGCAATAAAACCAAATTAAGATGTAAATCAAAACAAGGACAATATGATTTTCTTTTCTGAATCCGCAGCAAACCATTGCAGTAGCCGCACTACATGCACACAGAAGAAATACCCCTGCATCTGTAAATTCGAATACCCGTCACAGATGGAAAAACAGACCAGTGTGAACACTTCACTGCAATTATGCATGCCACGGCAACACTTTCGTAAATGTGCACAAGTCCTTTTACTCTCAAAGTAAAGTCTTTTCATTTCACCTGACAGCTGATTTTCCCCCCCATTTTGAAAGCTTTGTGTAGAAAAAAAAAATCCATGCCGTCTCTATCCTTCAGTACAGAGATGCCTGTGTGAAAGTGTATGCTGGTGAGAGTTTTGGCCACTGGAGCCCGCACTGGGAGGCGACCCCAGATAAGGGCGGGGTCAGGAGCAGAAGCGGAAGCGTGCGAGCAGGGGAAGGTGATCGGACGAGTTTCGCTCGTTTGGCAGGCCGTTCGCTGTCCACACGTCTCTCTTGTTCACTAGCGCCAGCCTGGCCAGGAGCTGCAACCCATCCTTGGGGGCCGAACTGGATTCTGGGAAAAAGGCAGCACCAACAGTCAGGACAAAAACCAGGAACATGGATCGAATAGCTAGAACAACGAACTGACTGATGCATTGGTGAGTAAATCTAATTTATTTACTGAGGAGCTCCCCCAAATTCCCTGCAGTTTATTCACAGAATGATGTTAGCGGGAGTGATAGCTTTAGCGATAGCGCTGACGTTACCATTAGCGATGACGCTCTGGTTACCTGGCTGCAACACGTCCCCCTGTGCCGCGGAGTAGAATATGTAGTCCACAGTGATGGCGGTTCTGGAGTGGCAGGTGGTGACCTCAGGACTCCCACCCTCCTTCAGCCAGTGGTCATAAACTGATGTGAGCTTCAGGCTGTGAGTGATGCTGGCTCTGCAAGGAACGAGACGAGCTCAACACTCTCGGTCAGGATATAAAGCTATCTTTCAAACATTTCCACACAGAGGGGCAGCCCAAATACAGGAATTAATAATGTAGCCGAGTAACTTCTGTATTCACAGGGAGCCTTACCCTAATGCTTCCAAGCTTGCTATATCGTGCATCTTTGCAGAATGATACCAGCACCACTTCAGGGTCCACTGCTCAGCAGATGCTGTGCTGGCTACATTGATTTTGTTCTTTTTCTATTACGTAGTATAACCCTAGTACTGTGCAGTAATCGCATGAAGTACAGAGGCCTAATACCTCTACAGACGTAGAAAGCACAATTCACTCGGTCATGAAAGTTACACAAACTAAAGCATTCGCATAAAATTAAGTGCTTTTCATATGGTTTTTTTGTCTCTTGGGAGTCTGACGACACAAGCGAAGAAAATGTCCAATAATCAATGAAGCCCCATTTAAATCCCTCAGGAACGCTCTTTCTCATGCAATTAACACTGCAATGGAGTGTGTCCCACCAGTATCCCAGGTGACAGAAGCTTGCCAAATAAGATCATTAGCAAATAAGATCATTAGCTCTGGAGTTAATACATGAAGATGTGTCAGAATTCATTTAGTCCCAGTAAAATATCCCTTTCTCCTCCTATAGCCTACAAAGCAACTACCAAAACGAGTCATGCCTTATGTCCAGTACGACTTACTCTTTGTGTGGGTTAATGGCTCCGTCGGCACATTCCCTCTCTGTGGGACTGGAAGTATCGCCCTCAGCTCCTGTGGAAGAAGCGACAGAAAAGATATAAATCGCACGGTTTAATGTTCATCCAGTTGGAGTAGCTTAGCTCTTTACCGGCTACTCGACTTCTTTGCTCGCTTGGCAGGCATACATATGTTTAAACCCTTAACTGCTCCTGTGAAAAGCAACCCACACACTCGTGTCGGATACCTTTTCGAAGATTAGGGCGAAAAGAAGGAGTTTTGCAGTTATTCAAAACTTCTTCGCATTCTCAATGGTTTTTGAGATTAATTCTTATTTTCCTGCTTAAATTTCTGTTCCTTATACCTCCAATAGGTGGACAATAAGTTTTCACCGGCATGCATTTCTTTGTTCTTTCAATCATTTGTTTTGCAGTTAACAGGATATCTCAAGAAGTAATGGATGAACGTCAATTTAATTTTGTGTGCTGACAAATACTGTGCCACGGAGAAAGTGATTAAGCTTTGGTGGAGTTCTGACTCATATTCTTGATGCACGAGCTGAAAGATTTTCGATCCGCGTGAAGACTGCACTGTCCAGACTCATTTAACACTCACGTTCAATGATAATTACTTCACTGACAAATGGCTACAGGGTAGAGGTAATGCACTTTCCAAGCGCCTATAGTATTTATCATTGTGAGCGTAAAATTTAATTAATCAGTGATGGGTTAAATGACAAATATAAAGAGGGGGTGCCGACACTTGCGTGGCGCGATGCAGCACCTGCGTCGGTCCCTGGCAGATCCTCGTACTGGCAGCACTGGCTGATGCCCACACTCTTGGGCCAGATGGGCACAGGGAGGGAGCGCTGCCCCCTAGGGATCTCCTCCTGACCGGACACCTGTGATCAGATACGACCGAAAACACGCTCACCCTCCCATATCAAAGGTCAACAGGAACAACCCCAGTGTTCAAAAAAAAAAAAACATTAATATCTAGCGCAAGGAGCTGGGTCACAGGACTGCATAAGAACTGGAAATAAAAATACTCCCACGAGCATTGGATGCTCCAAATTCAATAAAAAAAAGAAATAAAACATGTTCAGTGGTGGATATTCAGGTCATAAAAATAAAATCTCCAACCCAGAATTTCGCTCCCTTCAGCCAAGTGGAAGATCAAATAAGGGAAATCAGGTCACAGTTGAAGCAAAAATCGTGGCAAGAATTTTATTTTCAGAATCCTAGACCTTCCCTTTTCTGAAAATGCTGGTTTTTTTTTTTAGCCATGAGAACAGAACATTTTCAAAATGTTGGTACTCATTAGAACCATGATGAACATCAAGACAGACAAAATGGTAACCCTTTTCATGATTCAATATAGAATAAATCACAAAGACGACGTATAAATGTTTGCATTTGCCATCAGCCTCCAAATTTAATTCAAAAGCACTAACACCAATAGCAGCCTACTCTACATCAAGGTGCAAGATGTAATGAGGCACTCAACTACTATATGACCCAGTGCTATTAACTACAAAATAGATTAATGTTCTTCAGAAATATACACATATACACCCAACTTTATGATATTATTCAATAAAATTTCCTATTTTGAGGCTTTTGGTGAACACATGCAAAAAGTCTTCATTCTTATGCCAACTAGTGCACTGCCTGTAGAAAACCTATATTCTCAGAATGGGCCAATAATGTCACCTCCAGTATTGCTGCTCATATGGTATTGCTGCTTGCAGCCTTCCCGGGATTTCATGATAACCGCACAGCCACACAACTCAGCAATACTCTGGCCGTTTGAAGCCAACCGCGAATGGTTTTCAAGAAAATCGACAGACAGACGTGACTCCATTTCTAGTTAGACTGCTATAGGACAGTGGTTCTCAAACTCGGTCCTGGTGCCCCCCTGTGTGTGCTGGTTTTTGTTCCAGCCACAACTGCAATTCTAGGATTTTAAAAAGCTGTTACTTTGTCTTAATAAGCAGCATTCCATGTTTAGAGTGGTTTTTTACCATCTTAAGTCACATTTGGATGGACATATCCATTCTGCTATGAAGAATAAAAACCCTTGAACATATTGGGCTTAATTTTCAATATTGCTTGGATTTTCAGGTGAACGCATTATTCAACAGATCAAATTAGACTCTGACAAAATCAATAAGCTCCAAATTACGTTTCTGAACACAGGTGTTTTGAGTGTTTCCGAAATAACCTGCCTGAACCAAATAAAATTAACATAAAACACAACAGGTGTGACTCCATTGTTTGCCAAGTAAATTGTCGCGTTTTGCCACCATGTGTTAAGAGTTTCAATGAGGAACCTTTTGATTATTTATGTTGATTAAATGTTTGGTTAAATTGTTTCCCTCCGCCAATGTTTACAATATATCTCAATGTGGATATTTGCATAAATGCACCTAATTAAAACAAACAACAGCTTGTTAAAATCCTAAGATTGCAATTGTGGTTGGGACAAACACCAGCATACACAGTGGGGCGCCAGAACCGAGTTTGAGAACCATTGCAATAGGATAACAAAACTGTTCCAAATTCAGTATCTGGGGAACCCAAGAGGATTGTACTGCCCATGCAGAATGGCAGCTGCATCAGAATTGCCAGTGGTTCAAAAAAATTGCTGTTTTGCGCAGGAGAACTGATCATTTGCTGTGATACCTCGACAAGTATTTTGGAGCATCAAGGCAATTCCCCTTTCCAATCCCATTGGGCATAATACTCAATTTCAGGATTTCGATTAATTTCACTCGGTCTTGTAGGAAAGACCCAGTCCTTCCACTGTACCAGCCACAATAAATGCTGGTTGAACACATACTGTAAAATAACATTCCCCTCATCTGAGCAACAAATGTAATACTAGTAATTCATGAGTCTCAGGCAGACTAACATTCCCAGAGAGTCCAAACACGCCCTCACCATCCCAATGGGCATCCCCTTGTACTCCAGCCAGCGGTCACGGATGAAGCAGTAGAGGGGAGACCAGGGCACTGCGTTCAAGTCCCCGGAGAGGATGATGGGACAGGTGCTTCCATCCTGCTGACGGGACACCTTGGAGATTTCCGCCAACAACACAGCAAGCTGGGCCAGCTTAATGTCCCCCCTCCGGGGATTGTACAGGAGGTGAGTATTGGCCACACACAGGTTCTGTCTCGGGTCAGGTGGCCCAAGCGGACGCAGCATCAAAATTAGACCCACGTTGTCCCTATCCAGGATCGAGATGCCCCGTCGGAAGTACTCCACAGGGTGCTGGGACACCAGTGCGAAGCGGTCGCGCTTGAAGCTCACAGCACAGCCATCCGATTTCCAGCCAGTGCGCCTCTTGTACACACAATGGTACCCTGTATGAAGGATCAGGGGAACAGCAGTGATCACAGAACGAGCTAAATTGTGAATCTCAAATGGCACATGTATGAAACTTAGAACTCCTTTGATTGCATGTGAGGAGAAATACATTTCCAGATAATGGTTACTTCCTCAACCTCCCGAACAAAAAAAACTACAGCGCCCCCTAGTGGGCAAATTATATTGTCAAAACCATAAACATCACAATCAACTCTGATCAACCCATCCGTATTGGGGGAAAGAATTTTCTATGTCAGAATATCATACATATTTTGCTTTAATTTTTTAATCAATGCCATTGCCTCCGTGATCTCAGATTTTACCTACTTGTTGCTGAAATTACATTAACTGAGAAATAATTTATGAGTGGACTGCTGCTGATATATTTAATTCATCAGTAAATTAGCCATGATAGTTTCTGAAAACTACGACATTTTCACAAAATAGCCCCTGTTCTCATCGAGAGACGGCTACATTGTTCAAATAAGCATTCAAATAATTACATTAAAGCGACAGTAAACAAAGTGCCAAATGGAATTCAGATATTTTTGTCAATATTCATGAAACAAAGCCTACAAAAACAGTACTCCATATTATAGCATATTTTTTGGACAGATTGTAATTGTGGCAATTATAAAAAGGGGAGAAAATGGCTTCAATACCTAATGACTCTAGACTGGGTTTGATCTGATTTTGGTAGTGGTCCTCTTGCACTTCTTGTAGACACAAAATCTAAGGAGAAAAGGGTTTTACAGGACAAGATAGCAAACACAGTACAATTTATCACGGTAGCAAAGAAAAACAAATAAAGCTGGTGGTAGAATTGAAAGAGGAAAATGTGTTCCAGAGTCAATGGAGGGGCGGGGGGGGGGATGGACTCGCAACGTACTGGTACCCGCATATGGCAGTGAATAATGGCAGAGAACAAGGGGGTACATACATGACCCTGAGGAAGTTCAGGCAGGTCCAATACCACATCGACACCAGAACCATAACTGTGCCCTCCCCTCATATAGCACCCATAGAAAATATTAATAAAACTGGTTTTACACTAATGGCTATAGAATTTATCCTCCTGCTAACTCAAACATAGCCTTTAATTGAAAAACAATGAAATGCAATGAAATACGCGCTTAACATCATGAAAAAAAATCCAAACAAGCTGTGTTCGTGGAACACTGATGCCCCCGGCGGCAGGTTAAAGTATTGCAGGCTAAAGTCCCCCCCCCCGCTGCAGACAAACAGACGGACGGACGGACAGACAGGTGAAAAACTATAAAAACCATGTGTGCCACAATTACTGAATCCCTTTCATTTAATACTCAGTGCAGCCTCCATTTGTCAAAATAAGAGCTCCAAGTGTGAAATGAGGTGGGAGACCATATGTAAAAGGATTGGAAGCCACCTCTTCAAGCAGAATCTCTCCAGATTTCCAAATTCATAAGTCCACAGCCTGGGATTCCCAAGCCTGGGATAGCCATGGGAAAACCTTTATTTGGTGGTTTGACAACCATTTTCTTGATTTCAATGCATGTTTTGGATTATTATTATGTTGGAAGATCAATTCACAGCCCAGTTTAAGCTCTCTGGCAGACGTGTCCTGGTTTTAATTTAATTCCTGCCAGCATATGATGATATCCATTGTTACATGAATCCTGACAAGTTATCCAAGGCCTCTGGAGGACAAAAATCCCCACAACATCAAATATAAGATCCACCACCATGCTTCACAGAGGGGACAGGGTTCCTCAAGGAATGGACTTTTACGCCTGACCCATCTCAGGTGTTTTCTCATAAAAAAAAGTTTCAATCTTCCTTGCAGCTGACCATGAGACCCATCACTTTGGAAGTTTCATGACCATTTTGAAAATTGTAGGAGTACAAATTTGTTTTTTGATAAAAACAGAGGCTTGTTTTCTGGCAGCCCTCCAAACATTGTGTTGCTGTGTAGATGGTTTCTGGTTGTAATTTTGGAGAACTTATGACACCAAGAAATAATAACTGTCTACAGTTCTTCATCAGTAATTCTTGGAGTTCCCTTCGCCACTTGAACCATCCTCCTCATGGCGCCAGCATTTGAAAGGGGTACATGTCCTCTTCCAGGCAGATTATATACATTGCCATAAGCCTCAAACTTCTTCATTACTGCCCTGATAGTCAAAATGGGCATTTTCGACCAATTAAATACTTCCTTTCACCCATTTCCACATTTGTGAAGTTAATTCACCTTCTTGTACATCATTGCTGAATTCAGCTGATGACGGATGAGAATTTGGCCAGTGCATCCTCATATTTTCATCCCAGGGAAACAGTAAGGCACGAGACACCACACATTTTTCCTTAATAAAAGTTATGGGAATATACTTCAGTTAGATGTTTCAATAAAATTTTTAGGGTTACGTACGATTGTGGCTCACGTTTTTGAGACGGGTGTTTTTTTTTTCCCCCTTTATTCACTTTTTTTTTTTTTTTTTACTTTCAAGGTTATATTTTAGTTACCTTTTTGAATTCAAGATTGGGGGAATCGACCGCAACCAATTTTTTTCTTGGTTTAATGATGGCTTTTTAATTTTTCATGGTATATATTTATAAGGATGCCCATTTTAATGTAGGGTGCTGTATATCACTGGGGAAATACATAAATGACTACATCACTTACATCTGCATTGTGCTGTTTGAGTTCCTTCAGTATATTGGGGAAGCGATGGTTCCAGTCAAGAACAGATGAATGGCAGTGTTTGTATAAATAAGCATTGTCCTGTAAAAGCTGCTGTGACAAGATGTTGTACGACATCACAGAAAAGTCAAAGTGTTGAAATTGTTTGCCGTCGCAGGACTTGTAACGGTGCGAAAAGTCCTCCCACAATCTCTTTATTTCTGTAGGAAGACAATGATGCAAACAATTAGCTTTTAAACGCACTATTGACAGGGAACATATGAAAAACTCACTTTTTCAGTTCTTGTGCAAGCATCAATCAGCAAAAGCCCATAACTAGCTCTAAGTGTGCCATCTGCTTTTTGTCTTACCACTTTATATAACTAACCTGGAACAGCAAAAAGCAGGACTGGCTATGAAAATGATATGCAAGGGTTAGGCTATTCAGAAGACAAAGTAGCGGTGGTCTCAAACTAATTTTTGAGAAGAATCTGTAGCTAGATAGGCATGTTTTTCCAACTTCTGTTAGCTTATATTTAAACTGAATTGCAACTTTATTTAAATATGTGTGGCTTGGTTTTTAGAGTAACCAACTAGATATCTGGCTTGTAACGTCAACAACCAACTTACTTACCCAATATGCACTCATTAACCTTCCGTAATATTTGTGTGACTTATTGGCAAGCTAGCTACTACATTGACTGTGAATTTGGGAACCACCCAAGTTCAGCCAGAATGAGACACGTCGATAGGACCAGACAGAATGGGTGACTGTTTCTTATTTAAATTCAGTACGTTTTTCATGAAGTAAATGGAATGTCAGCGAGATGTTGCTCTGCCAGCTACAGATCATTATTAACTTTACAGGATGAATTATGAGTGTAGTAAAACTATTATGGTGACTGCATGTGGAACTTTTGTTAATGTAACGTCCATGCTTGCTAAGCCTGCAGACATTACCTTTCCATATTCATTCCGTAGTTCAATAGCTGGCCAGTTACCAGCCTATACAGTCATCTGTATTTAGAGACTCGCCACAGAGTCACTGGAAGATGATGACATTTTGTCACTTTCCGTTGACGCGGCGCTGTGTTTGCTGGCCATTTAGAACAAAGCTCATTCTATAGAGGGGATGCCCCACAGAACAGCTCGTTTTTCAGGGAATAAACAACGACAGGAATCAAAGTGTTCGGAAACCATGGAATTTTTATACATTTTTTCCCCCTAAAAAGTTTAGAAAATGTCCCATTTGGATATCCAAGAATATTTAAAAAATTAATATCTACTTATTTTAATCTAAAAAAATAAATAAGTCCCTTTAAGAAATCATGTGCAAGTCTTACAGCACTGAATCCTTCCCTTAACCCCTTTGTGCAGAAGCCAAATTTGGCTATTTATGGGTTACCCACTTTAATGCTGTATAATTCAAGATTTAAGCTTCACAAAGAGGAAAAATGTGGCTCAATTCAGGAAAGACACTTACAGCATTTAGAATTACATTGTATTTCAGTTTATTTTCATGATTTTGGTAGAGAAAATGAGCAGCAAACATAAAAAATCTTCATGAGAATTCACCATTGAAATTGCAAAAAAAATAATTCTGACGATTGAAAAACTGCTGGGGCTTAAAACTATACATTTATGGTATCATAAACTCCTTGAGCACAAGTAGAATTCATCTTCAACATTACATTCTAGATTACCTACATGCTATTAGCCAAATTATACAGCTACCCAAGTGTCTCCCCAAAGTCTCAAAATGATTTGCTGTCAAATCATTAAAAAAATCATGTATTTAACACAATTAAAGCTTTAAAGCATGAAATTTAATATAAACGAATGATTTTCTGGTTGAGTTTAGTATGAATTTATCAATATCAGTGCAGTTGAATATCAGTGGTCACCAGTAACCTCTCCAAATACGAACGTGCCTTTTCTCCATAATAAAGTTTAGAGTTTTGGCCATTTTTCTTCAAAGCCAGCACAAACACGCATTAAATAAACTGCTAATTAAACGGTCAGAACATTCACCCTGTAATGAAAGCTACCAGTCCCCTCTTCAAAGCTCACGAACCCATTTCAACACTTATAAGGAGCAAGTACACCTCACGAACACAGTAATATCTGAATTCTGAAATATACCTTATTTTAACTGAACAGACACTCCACTTTCAGGGAATATCAAATCCATTGCGTCTCCCGATTCAAAAGAAACGTGCAATGAACGTACCGGGGGTCCACACCAAAATGCACGGGCAGTTCGCGTTTTAAACAGGAAAAAAACCTCGACATTCGACTTTGTTGAGTACATATACATTCCGAAACAGAAAAAAAAAAAACAAACAAAAATAGCAGCCTGACCTTTTTCGTGAATCCCTCCTCCAGAGACATTGACTGTATAAAATAGAGACCGATGTACCCAGTAGCAAGAACCCTCCGGTCCTGTTTCATTCGAAATAATTCCAATAGAGCATATCGTTCTCATTTAAATCCTGTAATGTAACTGAACACTTCAAGGCCAGTTTTGCAAACCGATTTTCTATAAATCCCGTCTATTTTAGCCGCGTAATGTGCATAACGTAGACAGGATACAACCGAGCCTGCTGATACGCATTGGTTTGTATGCTCTGTGTTTGTCCAATCAATGTGTTTCACTTACTCTAAAATGTTTAAACACTCGGGAATTGGATAAGAAACGAGCCAATCAATACATTGTTATCAGGGAAACTTCACGAGGCCATGAAGTGTAACTCTACAATTACGAAGAAGAGCTTGAGTGTATGGTTGAGTGATTGGCTATCAACGCCAGTACTCGGGTGGATATAAGGAAGCGCTGGATTTGGCAATGAAGGAATCTACGCGTAAATCCACGGTAGGGAACTACAATTTTTTTTGTATGGGACAACTGTAATAGGCAATAGAATGTGAGAGAATCAATACCATGTCGATTTTTTTGCCTCAGAAAACTGCTTTGTATGAACTACTAATTGGAATACTGTTAGCTCACTGTGGCTAAACTGGTTGCTACTAAGGATAACGATTTTTTCTGTGTCAAGATATCGTTTTTTCAAACTGCTGAATCGACACTATGGGCAAGGATACTGACCAGTTTGCACATCAGGCTTAGCTGAGGAGTTTAATTCATGCAGCTCTCAAAAAACAGGGAGTGGAGTGAACTTCACCGTATTCAGAACCGCGTTCGAGGTCTGCTTGCTTGTGAACATTCAATAACTGATCCGGGGGTGCTATCTAGTGATCGAGTACAGTAACAGCGTACTTCCAATTTGCAGGTCTATAGACGCGGGCATCTACATCTGCAGAAAGGGGTTAACTCCATGTCCATCACTACTAAATACTAAACTTATTCCTTGCATCTTTCCATCATGGTACACAAAAACACTGATATTACTTATGATAAATTAGCATGACACCAACTAGTGAAGTTGTACTTTGAATTTCTGATTGAGTTTATATTCAGTTTAAAATGCAATCATATAATTACCTCCAGGCTGTTCCGTCTTTGGAGGAGTGGTCGTAATTCTGTCCAGAGACGAGGGATCATTCAGAATCCCACTGTTAAGACTCTCTCTCCCTTGGGTATCCTGACAGGGCAAACAGGGAGAGGCTTTTCGCAACTCCTGCCCGAGATCATCCTTATCGGGGCTCCTCCTCCTCTTGTATGGAGGCTCTAGCGTTGTGTTATCCATTAGTCCGTGGGAGAGATGGAAGGCACTTTGACACCCAGTGAAAAGGAACCCTTGGGTGGCTTGTTGCCAAGTTCTGAAATCTGGAGTGCCTGGGTTTCTAAAGTCAAACAGCGAGTGTCTGTTTTGGGATAGCTGTGGCCAGTGAGGAGGGCCCATCCAGTTTAGAGGATTGAAAAGGTGCGGACCCCTCCACCACCCCAGTGATGCCTGTGCGGAAGAGGACCAACTAGCGCCCGCAACAGTCAGCTGCCGGGCAAACATGAGGTGGCTGTGAAAAAACAAATCCCCAATGTAAGGTTAATCATCATAATCATCGTAGTAATGCCAAGGGATCAATTCCTGTTGACGCATCTTATTTTTCAAAGTAATACTAGAATACTAGTAGTTACGCATGCGTGGCATAAAAGCAGCTTCAATCGATTTCATGAGCTGCGAATGTCTTTAAAACTACTTCTTGTCATCTTTTTAAAACTGAACTTGGAGTCACTTAAATGTCTGTCCAGACATGATTTAAACTGGTTTACAGTAGTAGAGGCACACACAACATCAGTAGGAAGACCGTTCCAGCAGTTAACCACCCGATGACAAAAAGATGCCCTCCTAAGTTCTTTTTTTGTGATCAATTTTTTCTTTTATTACTCAATACAAAATAACAATTCACAAATATAATGCATTGAATTAAATACTGAAAAACATAAAAGCACCCCCCCCCCCCCCCCAAAACAAATTAAAAAAAAAAAAGGAAAACCCCCTATAACCCTCCCCTTCCCACCCTCATTCCAGACCATTTTATGTTATTCTAACAAGCTTTTGAGGTTCACAGAAAGCAAAGTCCACATCTCTATTGTTGACCCCTTCGCCCCATGCACTCGGGCTGTCGATAATTCTAGATACACTATATCTAGGTATGTGAGGACCCAGACCCTACGTGAAAGGGAATGGGGCGGCTTCCAGCGCATTGCAACCAATTTTTTTGCTGCTGTAAGCCCAGCTAATACTGCTCGTTTCTTGGCCAGGGATAAGCCCAGATTAGACAGGTCATTTAGAATCAGTGTGCCCGGTGCATGAGGCACGTTAATCTCAAATATCTCTGATAAATTAGAGGCAACCATCTCCCAAAACCTGGCCACCGGCAGGCAGTCCCAAAACATATGAAAATAAGTACCCTCAGCCATTACATCACATAAAGTACAACTCGGATCAGGAATTATTTTCATTGAACAGAGCTTCCTTGGTGTGAGGTAAACCCTATGTACGAAATTATAATGTATGTGCTGGTGGTCGGGATTCCTAGAAGAAATTAGAATGTTGGACCAAACATTATCCCAGTCAAAGTCCGGATCCAGATCCGGGATATCGGCCCTCCATACTGCATCTAATGCCAGGGGTCTATAAGCATGTTGTGAAACGAACCGGTAGAATTTGGAAACAAAGCCACTTTTACCATTAGAAGTGTTTAAAACTTTCTGTACGCCCTCCTAAGTTCTGTATTACACCGAATTTTCTTCAGTTGGTAGGGGTGACCTCGGCGCGATCTACTCTGTTGTTGCAGAGGAAAGAGTTTATCCACTTGTCCAGGGGTCTGTCTCACGAAGTTGGATTAACATACCCGGGGTTTCCCTCAGTTACCCAGCTGCACTTAACCAGACATCCGCGGTCTTGATTATCGGTCTCACGAAGCCGGTTATCAACTCGTTAAGTGAACCCAGAAGTTTCCAATCTATATCTGAGCTTGTGCACATAAAAGGGACGGTGTTAACTCTATTTGACCAATTGCGCGCCATGGAGAGGCCGAAGAGAGCAACTTATTTCTCGACGGAGGAGCAAACAATAATTTTAACAATGTATGAAGAATATAAAGACATCATTCAGGCAAAAAAGCAACACTGTTGCAGCTGCCAGAAGCCGCAAGGAATCTTGGCAAAAAATCGCCGACTCTGTCAATGCCTAAGTTACTGGGACTGTAATATTAAATCACCACTGTGTCTCTCAAATGTAAGTGCCTGTTTCGATTTTCTTTTATTCTTTTTGACAACTTGACCTCATCATTTCAGTTGCAACCCCAGTGGAGCCAAAATGACTTAGGAGCTAGCAAAAAAATAAATACATTAATATAGCTCAAAGCAGTCAGAAAGTTTATTATATCTTCCAGACTGAGGCACTGTAAGCGCCCGGCTGCGGCTGATCACATTGCTAACATGTGGCTCCAGCAGCTAGCAAACGTACATCAGTCTCTGGGCAGAAAATCGGTACCGGTCGTACAGGACCTCCTCGGGGAAATCGAACGGGTCCTGCTGGTCACAGGTCACGTGCTCTCACCGGAGCGCTCCTCACACTATCCGTGCGGCTTCCTCCACGGGAAGCTCAAGAAATGGACAGGTCATTTTTCCAAGACAATGGTTGGCCAGTAGGTAGTCTTATATACCCGCTGAGATCTTATCGAGAACTTAACCTGCACCGGAGCAGGTCAGGCGTTCAGCATAAGTTACCCTGCTGAAAATTCCAGCTTTGACTAACCTAGGCTGGTCAGGCTGGTTTAAGCTGTGTTTTGGACAGTTTTAGTTGGTCAACCAGTCCTTCACCAGCTGAGTCCAGCTGAAAATACCAGCTTAACCAGCTTTGACCACCTTTACCAAGCTATAGAGACCAGCTACACCAGCTATGACCAGCTAAGAACACAGCTCAGGCCATCTTAAATCAGCGAATAATTCTAGCAGCTAGAATTCTAGCTGGTTTAAGATGGTCTGAGTTGTGTTATTAGCTGGTCTCTATAGCTTGATGAAGGTGGTCAAAGCTGGTTGACCAACTAAAACTGTCCAAAACACAGCTTAAACCAGCCTGACCAGCCTAGGTTAGTCAAAGATGGAATTTTCAGCAGGGTACCGCGGCAACATACCCCGCTAAGAAGTGAACCATCTTCGTGATACGGGAAACCCAGGGTTAAACCAGAAGTTACCACGGTAAGCCGAAATCCAGCTTCGTGAGACAGGCCCCAGAATTAAGTCCCTTCACAAACTTAAAAACCTGAATGAGGTCACCTCTCATGGTGCAGAGAGGCACCAATAACGAATGTCACTGCGCGCACTTCGTAAGCCTGCGATCTTAAAAAGCAGAAAAAAAGAATGAAAAAGCTGTTCATAACTACACAAATTCTTCCACTATTTACATCAGCAGATGTATTACAAAGTTTCCACGCGGCTTATACCCAACGTTAATGTTGAGGCCTAGGCATCCAAACATCGCTTACTACTCAGTTCAAGTGAAATCAATTCGCTGAAGGCGAGTAAACAATGGTGTAACGTAGCATTGCCAGGTATCAACCAGGTGAACTTGAAACAATTAGCCTGAAAAAACTGCCATAACGCTATAGCAACATAATAAATCAGAGAGCAAGGCTGGTAAAATGTGTATCTACACTCAATGAAGAAACTCAAATTCTCAAAACAAAGCAGTCCATCAACTACTTACTCGGGGGTACATGGATGTTCATAATTGGAATTGGGGCCTCGATACATGTACGCAACCAGTATTAAATGATTCCCCCACCGACGTTATTATTCTAATCTCTTGCAGCGAAAAATTTAAGCACAAAATTTCCGAGTTGAGAGATTTATGTACAGTCGCACATTTTGACGGGCCTCACGCGTCCTGTAAATATGACGTCACATGATTAGTTCATATCATATACTATCGGGAAATGTAGTTTTTTTTTTTTTTTTTTTTTACCGGTGGCCAGCTGAAATTAAATATTCCAAATAAGAATAACTGATGCCGTCTGCGGGACATGACGTTAGTATCTCACCAACAACATTCCTAGCTTTATTGGCTACCGGTTAACAAGCAACACTCTCAGTATAGTATTACTGGAAATCTTGCTCGTAAGCATGCTAACATAGCCATCTTTGTTAACTGAATCACACAGACTTAGCTAGCAAGCAATTGGAAGCTTTCGCCAGTTGTATTGTCAGTGACTTACACGTAGATAGAAAACTCTGTCGCTAGGTAGCCCACACAATAACGTCTGCCTGCGTTTCATTTGTTCTGTCGTAAGGGTTATAGCCAGCTATTTAAGAAGCTAGTCTCGTGACTTACCATAGGTGTACGTACCTTTGATTGATTCCACTCCTTTGAATGAGCTAGATGGAATGTAGAAGCTAGCCACAGAAGAAATCGGGTGTCCAGCGAGCCAGCAAGTATATAGTTAATGTACTGTTCTTGCGAATAATAACAACGTAAATGAACACCCACGAATGTAGATGACTTTCGCTTCAAGTTCCAGTGCGCTGGTTGTGCTGCGTCCCATTGACATATAAGAACCAGTAATTAATAGCTACAGCATGTTCAGTCATTTTCCTGAAACTTATGTAAGCTTCAATAGACGCTGAATAGAACAGGACTGTCACCGCCGCAATCCTAGGTGCTCGAAATAGTGTAGTGACTGCTGAAAGCTGTTCAAGCGAATTCGCGCTGAGTTGGGAACGTTCAGCGGTGATGACCTGGCTAGCATGCAGTGGGGTACAAAAATGTGGGCACCCCTGGTTTAAATGTCTGTTACAATTGATCTCCAAGCGATTGAAAGCAAACCTGAACAATGAACGCAACGAAGTTAAAAATGACACCTTTCTGCAAATTTAAAAGCAAGGTTTCTTTTTATTTTAAATTTTCGGAGTTTTTAAATGGTATGAAAGGGCCCGTGCAAAACTTTGGGAACCTTTTAGGATTATTCTTTGTTACCTTTTCAGAAGATTATTACTAAGGCTGGGACCCAAGTGATTTACTCGTTAGGGCTTCAATGAGTCAGGTGAATATAATTCCAGGGTTGAACAATATATGGGTCACTCCATACTGAACTGTACGATTCACTGTGTTGTATAAAAATGGTCAATATATAAATATTTTTTTATGAGCGAATTAAATGATTTGCATTGTTCATATTTATTCACTCCCGGATTGAAGATATACATAAGAAAAAAACAGTCATCGGTCCAACACAGCAAAAAAAGCGGTGTCCTGATGTCAGACAAGGCATTGTGAAAGCCATATTTTGTCACAAAATTTGGCAACCAACTTCATTAAATGCTCGGACATGTCTGTTGATACTTCGAAAGAAAGTGAAATGAAATATTGCAGAGAAATACCCATAATAAGGGGTTTCAATTCTCTGCACTACCCGGGACGGGGACTCGTATGATCAAAAATGCAACATAAAATGACCGTCGTGGGCCGAACCAGTAGCGCCTCACGTGTTACGTCCAGACCTGAGGGTTAATTTACATAATATATGCGAATAGCGCAAAGCTGGCCTCGGCAAACTAAGGTACTCGCTTCCTGCATAAAAATGTCGCAAGGCGTCAGACAATCATATGCACCATGCTCAAAAAAATAATGATTGAAAAAAGAGAAACTTTCCATGTCGAAATATCGTGTTACGACCATAAAGAAATATGCGTAGATCGTGTCCTGTGTATAGACCAGGGGTGGGCAATCACGGTCCTGGAGGGCCGGTGTGTATGCAGGTTTTCATTCCTATAAATTACCCTGACTATTTGAGTTAATTGATTGCATGCACAAATATAGATTTTCGCAATGATTCGATCAAAGGGAAATGTTTTATGAAGGGAGACAAGACTAGTCTTCGTAGTTTCATGATAATTTAAAGAAATGCGCGTGAAACGTCAGATTTCATAAATGGTTTGGCTAATTGAGACAATCAACTAATTAAAGACCAAACGTTGGTGTGAAAACCAGGGACAGATACGGCCCTCGCTGCCCACCTCTGGTATAAAAAGATGGACGCCGCACCGGTATCTAGAAAGTGAGGTCGACGCGGAAATCTCAAAAATTTGCATTATATTTAATGGCCAGTAGATGGTGATGCCGGTGGATGTAGAACAAAGTTCAATGAGAAAATGACCCCACTTTGCCACCTGATTTTTTATTTCATTATTATTCCTTGAAATGTTCGACGGAGTATTAGGGCCACATTAGAGATTTTTTTTTATTTTTACTTCGAGAATAAAGTCATTATTAATGAGAAAAAGTCATTATTAATTAGAATAAAGTCATTATTAATGAGAAAAAATTCATTATTCACGAGAATAATGTCATTATTAATGAGAAAAAAGTCGTAGTAAATTCTCCCTTTGTTTAGGTGGAGGATAGTTGTGACCGTAAAATGATGGCCGTGAAGCATTTTGTGAAATTGTATTTCAGTTTAGGTTTCGTGAATGGTCATCTGTACATTGTTTATTATGATTTACGGAGGAATATCATAAACAGTAACAGCGCAACTACCGTAACAGACGAGCATTCACCATCTGTGACCGCAGAGAGTTCTTCTCCCCTATTGGACACCCGATCTTCAAACACAGGTTAAACGGGAACATTCGAGGTGTAAAAAGTAAATCAGGGGATTTTATTTCAGTGCCTCCTGTTCTGCAATGGTTCTGTGAATCCTTGCATCGCCATGCAGCGTTTGCGTTCGTTAACATCAGACCAAATCACAGACGTCAAAGCCTATATCACACGTCCTGTTTCACTTGACTTCCGTCTGTTAAGACTACGACTCCCATTTTCATAATAATAATCATAATAATCATCATCATCATCGTCATCATAAATAAGTCGTTACCATGGCGAAAGAGGGCTTACAGGAGCCAGACTTCTTAAACAACATGCAAGACGATCTTTAAAGTGGTATTTGATCAATCTAACCTGAACGGACCTCCATTTCATTCCATTTTCTAACAGCATTTAACTACGACTTTTTTCTCATTAATAATGACTTTTATTCTCGTTTATAATGACTTTATTCTCATTCATAATGACATTTTCTCATTCATAATGACTTTATTCTCGTCGCAAAAAAAAAAAAACCAAACAAAAAAAAACTCAAATGTGGCCCTAATACTCCGTCGTAGAAATGCCTTCTTGTGAATAAAATAATATATTCCTTTGGTGATTTATAGCAACAGGTAACCAGTTACTAGATTGTACCAATGTTTTGCACGGAAGCCAGGAGAATGGAATACAAACAATAGACATGAAACACATTGACTGGCCATAATTGTCCATAAAGGTTACTGAAAGACTGAGGCCATTTATCATACAAAAGAACTGACTTTGAAATGTATCTGATTATCAGGAATTCAATATCTATTTTGTGTCCTCGTTACACTAACACCGCCTGCCACCTTAGTACATTATGGGGTCACTGAAATGAAGTGATCACTGGGTTTATCTTCTTGCTTGCTTCTTTGTGATGCCCATGGATGGGGTTTCACCACTGCAATGAAAAACTTTGGAAAAGGTGTGTTGTGTTCCGGGGTTCTGGCCTTTGGCCAGAACAGTATTATTCATGGTTTTAACAGTTTCATATATCAAGATTCCATAGTTCATAGTTTCATAGTTCATAGTTCATGTCACAGTTTTTGCATTTCATGTTTCACATTCCATGTTTTTACTTTTCCATGTTTTTGTTCTTGCCAGGTCTGCCATGCCACTCCACCGCTTGTCTGCATTCCGCCCCGTGCCTTCGTTGTTGCACATTTCTGAGCTCTGGTTGGCTTTGGTATTTCCCCTTCCTTCTGTGCTGTGCTGGCTTCGGGCCTTTCTAAGCTTAATTGGCAATTAACTGTTTTTTAGTTACTAACATTTACTAACACTCACTGGGTGGTGTAATTCTTAGATAGGCACATTACTAATATTACTAATTTAGACAGGGAGTTTATTGTCATGATTCCTGCTTTGCTATTTCAAGATCTTGCTGTGCTTTTCTGTTCTTAACATTCATGCTTGCTTCCAAACTGCATACTTAATTGGTACTTAAGCTGAGCACGCTCATTCTCTTAATGAGCAGGTCATGTCATCCAATCTCTGTCCATGTCTTGATCTTGCCATGCCTCTTGTTTCTCTCTCTCTCCAGGTGTTACCCCTCATGTCATGATTTTCAAGCCTTTATCTGGATGCGGTGGAAGTTGGCTGGCAGACAGTGTCTCGCGTCTCGTTGCATGTGCAAGTTTAGCCAAGCTCTTGTTGTCAAAGTTCCCTAGCATTTCTAGTTTCAAGTCTTGTCCTAGCCTCTTGTTTTTTGAATATATATTTAGTCTGGTTATTTGTTTTTCTTGAGCATCTTGCCTGGAGTTTCCAGTGCCTTTTTGTTTTTTGCCTTTTTGCATTTATTGTTTATAGCTCTGTGTAGCTTGCCTTAGTTTGTTTTTTGCAACCCTTTGGGCCAAGTTTTTTGTTGGCCCTCGTGCCTGTTTTGTTTTGGTTTATAAATAAATCCTCATTCCCTTTTCCCGCATCTGGTGTCGACTGATTCCCTATCAAGGTGTATTTGAATTTTCATCACTTCATCACTTTCATCGTTATTGTAACACATTTGTACAGTTTAGTATGGAGTGACCCATATTCTGAAATAACTCCATGCCTTCTAAAGTATCTGACTGTGGTGGCTGTTGTGAAAAACCATTTGTTCCTCTGAACAGTTGTCCAAGGTTGTCAAAATCAATATAATTCACTTCCACCAACAAGAAGAGTAGCCTCCGTTGCAGACGTCTTATGATGTGCGGTTAACTTCCCTCCCCCAACAACGTCTGCGCACTCGAGCGAGGTTTTGTGTTCCACCAATCAGAAACTAGCTCTTAAAATCCAGGAGCTAATTATATATGCATAAACATATAAATCCAAAATGGCGAACATGTTTTCTCTCGAGCTTTGGATAAAATCTGCAAAACCTTCAATATTGAAAATATGAATGGCTTACAAAAACAAGCAATGAACAACTTAGATATCCAGAGGAAAGATGTCCACATAAATTTGCCTACAGGATTTGGCAAATCGCTCATAAGCATTCTGATTGGCCCAACAAGCACAATCACATTACGTCACGGAACACACAACCTCGCTCAAGTGCGCAGACGTTGTTGGGGGAGGGAAGTTTAACCGAACACCATAAGACGTCTGCAACAGAGGCTACACGGAGAGGGCTACGAAAAACTTTTGCAACGTTTCAATTTGCATTTGTAGAGAAGAACACGTTACCAACTGATAAGCATGCAGGTGGATCCATTATGCTTTGGGGTTGTGTTGCAACTGGTGGCACAGGCAATATTGTGCCGGTGGAAGGAAGAATGGATTCCACCAAATGTCAAGACATTCTAGAGCAGGGGCGTCCCATCTTATCCGTAAGGGTCGATGTGGGTGCAGGTTTTTGTCCTAGCCAGCAGTGCTACTGCACCTGATTCCACTAATTAATTAATCAGGGGTTTCAATCAGGACCTTGGTGGGTAGAATCAGGTGTGTTAGTGTTGGGCTCTAACAAAAACCAGCACCCAAACTGGCCCTTTCTGGATAAGATTGGACACCCCTGTTATAGAGGCTAATGTTCAAAGCTCAGTCCAGAAATTGAATTGCATCCACCATGAAGTACCTCCAGGAAAGACGAATGAAGGTTTTGGAATGGCCATCACAGTCCCCAGACTTGAATATTGTTGAAAATCTGTGGAGAGACCTCAAACATGCCGTGCATGCAAGAAGGCCAAAGAATATTTCTGAGCTAGAGGTGTTCTGTCAGGAAGAATGGGGAAAAATTATAAAGACAAGAATCGAAAGACTCTTCACTGGCTGCAGTAAGCGTTTGCAGCTGTTATAGCTGCCTGAGGACGAGTTACAAAGTACTTGCTGACAGGGTTCCCAAACTTTGGCACAAGGCCTTTTTCCTTGTTTTACTATTTTGAACCTGTAAAATGCTGAAAATATTCTGCTTTAAAATGTGTCTTGTTTAACTTTGTAGCATTCAGTGTTCAGGTTTGCTTCCAATGACTTGGGAGACTAATTGTAACAGACATTTAAACCAGGGGTGCCCACATTTTTTCTCCCCAGTGTATGTAGTCAGCAGATCAACAAGCTGCCTCTACCAGCAAAACCAGCCTGACTAGCTTCGCCCAACAACATACCAGCTGCGACAAGCTAGTGAGCGAGATGTGTCCATCAGTCCGAAATATAGCTTGAGTCATCATTAATCAGTTTGAAACTCTAGCTGGTCGTGGCTGAAATATTAGGCAGGGTTCCACTGATAACTAGCTTGACCAGTTCTGGTAAGGCTTCTGACAGCTGGCAGTCAGTTGGTTACCATGTAGCAGCTGATGACACCAGCTATCAGCTCCTATTCTAACCAGCTACCAACTCTTCTTTTCACCTTTTACCAGCTCCTATTTTTATTACTTACCAGTTTATTCGTACCAGCTACCAGCTCCTATTTTTATTACCAGCCCATATTTTTACCAGCTACCATCTAGTCTTTTCAGCAGTTACCAGCTGTGATTTTTCCCTGATACCATATTTGATTCTTTTTCACCATCCCAGATTCCCAGCAGCCATTAGCTCATATTGGTGAGACAGCACCTACTAAAATTCCCCAGCTAGTAGAAACTGGCTTTTGGTTTCAAGGGGTTGATCCATGATGTCACCATTGTACATTAACTTGCAATTTTGATATTTTTACTGAAGTACAACCATTTTTTTACAATGGTTGTCAACAATAAAAAAAAGTACAAGCACTATTCTTTCATCACTTCATCATTTTTAATCTCAGACCAGAACAGGTACAGCAGCTTCACATTGCTGGTCTGCAACCCTCTAACCCGTTACACGAGCATGGCAATTCTGGTCTGCCATTAACATCATTTACACTAGCATTACCAGCATGGCTGGTCACCCCAGACAAGCTTCACAACACCGGCCAACCAGCTGATCACCAGTTAAACCGGTTTCAGCACGCTGGCCCACCAGCTGAATCCAGTAGGACCTACTAATGACCTACTAAGTTCTGAGAGAGAAAATCTTCTGTTATTTTATGGTTTTTGAAAGCAATGCCTTTATCTAATTCGCTTTACATATAACCCAAATCTTCTGCATGACTGAAGTGATGCTGGTGATCAGTTGGAAACTTCAAAATACTAGAATGAGAATCCCAAAGGTTGTATAGTTTCTTCACTGGACATAAGGATTATAAATTTGTAATTGTACCAGTTAACTTAAGTCTACTGTGTGGCGATTGTGAAGAGTGCAACATGAGGCAATTAACTAGCTTTCATTTCATTACCAACATTTACGCTATTACAAGCAATGGAAATAGAAATATCAGGTGGGGGAGAGTATTTTTAAGATCCGCAAAAAAAAAAAAGACTTATTGCTGGTATTATGGTTTGTGATTTTCTCAAGCATATTTATGGAAGCACAAAATAAGGAAAAACACAATGCATTCACGAATAACGCCATTTCAACTTCATTGGTTTTTGGTCACAGGTGAAGTTGGGAATACAAGCAGCCAAAATGGGGTTACTTTGCTGAGAGAGGTTTGACTTCCTCTCCTAAATAGGGTGAAGATTTCAGTCATTGGGGTGGGTCTCAGTGTAGAGTTGCTATTCCCCCGCAATGGAAGGGATCAGATGAGGTGATTTGGGCATTTTATACGGATGCCACCTTACCGTCTCCCTGCTCCAAGAAAGATGCTCGGGCCAGACGCCTCTCTTGCGATGTTTTTGCCGCAGTCTTGATCTGGACTGCTTGAGTAAGCACTGGAATAATAGAACTGGTAACTGTTGATTTATTGTTGAGTAGCATTGGCTACTTAAGTGATCAGGCCTTCATAATTTAAACTTTACAGGTTTCAATGCAAACTGATTAACTAAGTTTATGAATATGACGCATTTTCTCTTTTACAGAGTTAACCAGCTGACTAAACCGATGCAGTCAGTTTGTTTGTCTACTTATTCTACAAGCTTAATCTTTTTTTTGCTAGGAGAGAAAAAAATACCAATAAACCATGTTTAAATAACTAAAGCAGCAGAGGGATGTACAACGAAGCATGTTCAACTTAGCCAGGCTTTTTTCGCGTAAGCTGGCTTGATAAACCCTAAACTCGCAATCAGAGATACAGCGCTGTTCAATATTATTTGTTATTTCCCGATTTCTTCAACTGTTACTTATTTGTCAAATTTAAATGTTTCAGATCACGCAACTAATTTTAATATGACAAAAAGAAAAAAAAATGTGGTTCAATGCAAAACACAAGTTTTAAACAATCATTTCATTTGTTGAAGCTTGAGAGTAATTGAAAACCCTGGTTCAACAAGCACTGAAGTCACATGAAGTTCATTTTGAGAAAACAGACGATGAAATTAGGTCACCATAAACAGTGTTCTTTCATCCTCACATCAGTGTGTGAAAATGTGACTTAACCACATATAGCACTGGGTTCTTCAATTCATCACCGATATCACTCGAGAAAAAATAATTTCCTCCGTAAACATAGCAAGTGATTGTGCCATGCTTTGCGCCAATCACTGCAATCAAATGTTTGTGATAACTGACAATGAGTCTTTTCTATTGCTGTGGAGGAATATTGGCCAAATCTTCTTTGCAGAATTGTTTTAATTCAGCTACACTGGAGGATTTTTGAGTCTGAACTACCTGTTTAAGGTCATGCTACAGCAACTCAGTCAGGACTTTGACTGGGCCACTCCAAACCTTCATTTTGTTTCTTTAAAGGCATTTAGAAGTGGATTTGCTTGTGTGCGTCAGACCATTGTCCTGCTGCATAACCAAACTGTGCTTGACCATTCGGTCACAAACTGATGTCTGGAGATTCTCCTCATTTTTTCTGATGGAGGCCAGAATTCATGGTTCCATCGATTAGAGCAAGTAGTCCAGGTCCTGAAGCAGCAATGAAGCCCCAGACTATCACATTAATATCACCATGTTTGATGTTTCATGTGATATTCTTAATTTTGGAAGACTGTGCCAGCTTTCTGCCAACTTTGTGAAATTGAAAACCCTGGCTTTAAGCTCAAAATACCTTGTTGTGGTAGCATACCCCTCTGGTCTTACCCTGAATTTTCAGTGGGGAGGTTCAAAGAACATGGTACTATTGGTATGATTAAGCCAATATTCTCCCACTGCCTTTTACTGTATTTGTTTTATCAACTTACAGGGGAGTTATCGCCAGTCTTTTTACTGAATTCACAAGTACAGTAAGAAAGTAAGCAATTTCAAATACACTCACAACCAAACATTTTTTGAATATTTTTATTTTCATTCATGTAGCCAACACACCAATCAACAGTGGATCAGTACCACCCAGGAAAGTCAGTAAGCTTCATGATGTTCAGTAGCCAGTAGAAATATTGACAGTGAATGTGTCACAAGTCCTCATTAAGAAAACAAAATTGCAAATATGGGTGCAGAAACAGCTTTGCCTCATTGGTGTTCTGTAAGATGTGCCAATTAGATTTGCCCCCTGATTAGGTCCAAAGTAAATTTTGAACCTAAAATGTGTGCCAGTTCTCCTTTAACCAACCATAATGAGCTGCTTGTTTAATGGCTTCTCACATTACGGCCGACATCAGCAGCAGGACTGGGGCAGCATTAGTTCTTGCTCTTGCTGGTAATTAATGCCATGGCAGAAGACTTACAAGGCTTCAGTGACCACTGCAATGAAACATGAAATCTCCAGTGTTTTCCTGTCCAGTGACATGACTTGAGTCTTCAGTCTTGCTAATTACAACGTTAATTGTAGCAGTAGTAAAAGAGTAATTGCTCAAGTATCTGAATCGCACTAATAAAATTGTTTGAAATCTCTGTCACGGACAGAGTGATCGAGGGGTTTTACCCCCATGAGTTGGCCATCTTTGGTATTACGCCTCCTCATTCTCTGGCCTCCGCGTCTCCACCAGCAGAGTTCAGAGGCCAGGAAAGTGCTGTTTGGTCCTGCCCTTGCGCATTTATGTGCATGACGGCGTTTCCCCATTCCCCGATCAGGAGAATGGCACCTCCCATCTCTGGGTGTAGGCCGACAGTTCACAAGGGCTTATGACTAGCATCTTGCTACTCTCAATCCCGTCCAGTGCCATCTCACTGTCCAGGCAATAGTGGGAGGCTAGGTGCTCAATGTGGGTCCCCGACTTCTGCCATTTCTGAGGAAAAAAAACCACAAACATTCAAGCAATGGTTCCAACAGCATCATCATTATCTAAATGCTCTTTTGTGCTGACAAAGTTCCAGAAATATTGCGCCAATGTTATAATATTGACAAAACATGCCATACTGGATGCCAGCATAACAGCAGAGCCCAAGGACCAGCACCAAATTTGCACAACTTCTAAGTCCCAGGTTTAGGCCAATTCCCTTGAATCTTTAAGGAAGTCAAAATTTTTCCACATTAATGAAATATGTCTTTGTGTATGTGTTATTCTTTGAAAATCTCTTTTTCTTTCTGGTGGATAAGAAAGTTTCAGCAGTATTGTTCATTGGTCATACACTGAAAAATTTTGAGGTAATGAACACGGGGAAACGGCCAAATTTTTATCATTGCTGTTACTGTATTTTACCACTAGATGGCTGTGTTACCCAATATTTTGCACATTGACAACACACTGAGAACAAACTCTGCTGCTGCATTACAGGAAAGTCAAATTTATATCATTTTGAAAATATCTTCAATTTGAAAATACCTGCGTTTTAAATGATAAATTAATCAAGCTAAAACGTGATGGAGAAAGTGCATCCTTAAAATCGACAGCAGCCTTCTTCAGCAGTTGTTCTCAACACATTGCTGCTTTTCTCACTACATCAAATCCTTCACTATTTCATCTAAGCTGCAATATCTACCTTCTGTTGCTATCCTGGAATACCTCCAATAAGGTTATATACTGCATTGAAAAAAAATAATTGTTTAGATTATTTTTGAAGAAATTAAACAGAAACAAATGCACTGCTTTTGTCCCCGATCAAAGAGAAGTGCCTTGACACATTTACAGCAGTGGGAGACCGCTTCTATAATTGAAAAGAAAATAGTTAGCGCTTAATTAATTAGTATTCAGGACTTGAAGGCGCTCAAAGTCATTCTTGTTACTGGCAGATGAATCACAAATTATATTGAGACATGTTCTCTGGCTCTACCTTGAATTTCAACGTAGCCTGAGGGATCATATAAATGTAGCTCTAATTAGCTATCGCTGTACAGTTTCCCTCTGTGAACTAGAGATGGAGCACACTTCTTACAGCAGGGGAATGCACCTGAAGAGAATCTACAGCAGTGTAATAACCATGCCCTCCGTGAGCAGGCAGGGCTGTTTAAATCCAGCCGTTGAGATACTGTTCCTGGCAGCACCGGCGAGATAAAACTCATCTGCAATTCAAAAAAGGTTAAACGGAGCACTCTAACTCTGAGCCAACCGATCGATTTTAAGACGGTTTTGAAAACAGTGAAATGACGAATAAGTCCTTTCAAGCAATGATATGCGGTATGATTAAACGGCCTGTTTTCTTCCTCCGTGATAAGCTATGAAGGCCAAGCGACCAAATTTAAACCTGGCATTTATCATTTATGTGAGCCTCCAGGTTCTGCCAATGTAAACAGGCAACCATGAAGGTTAGAGCCACCTCATTCCTTCCAATTTCCTTTTCTCTCACCTCTGTTTTCCTTGCTAAAGCGCGGCAGCAGACAATCAAGCCTCGTTTTTTTCCCCCCCAAAACACAGTCATGTCTAAGGCATAAACACTCCCACACATGTACCAATGGATCACACCAGCAGACGGTTCAAATTATTCATGTTTATAAAAATAAACAAACCCTGCATTACTGGCTTCCTTGAACAGCGGCACAACAGCCTTCCGCAGCCGCTAATTTAGGTCTAAAATATACAGAAAATTACACATACAGGTATATGCTACTTTTAGAGAAGGAGCCGAAAAATGCAGTAACAGCTGTCTACCGAAGCCAGAGGACAGAGAGCCTTGCAAGATAGGCCTCTGGAGGGGATGGCGACGGTGGATGGTGGGTGGGGGTGCGGAGTTCTCGGGCAGGCAAGGCTGTAAGTGAAACTTGATTTATGAGTTGTCAGAAGTGTCTTTCTGGGTTTGTGGTTCCAGGCTGCGGCGGGTATTAGCGTGTAGCGCGGCGTGGGATGGCAAGGACTCGGGCGCGCGGGAGGACCGCTTACTTGTTTCACGTCTGCGATGTTGCAGGGCATGAGCAGGACCTGGGAGGCCGGGAAGGTGGTGGTCAGGGAGAGGCAGTGCTGCTGCTGTCGGATCTGCTGCCCGTGGGTGTATAGCCATTCCTGGGGATCACAGAGCGTCAAACAGAGTTAACACACTGCGCTGTGCAGATCGGTTACACTGTAAACCCGTGGTGAACGGTTACCTTTAAAAAAATTGTGTAGGCCAACTTAATTGCAACGTGTGGAAGGAACTTAAACAAAATGACGTAAAATTATTTTTTTCATGTTTTTAAGTGCTGTGACCACAAGATCATTTAGTCGGCATACTCAATTTTAATTACCCAATTCAAAACCGAGTTAATCGGTTTCCACGAAACATTTGAGTTCACCTCACTTGTCAGGGTTTACAGCGTAGGGGAAACGCGCCAGAACTAAAAAACACTGGACACTACTTAACCCCATATGTGCGCATGTACTCCACGGATGGCAGGGCTGCTAACTCCATAGATGTCAGGAGAACCCAAAGTTATGGTTCTAAATCTAGATGGTGGGCCAGTCCCATTGTGCGCTAATAGCTGGCTGCCCTGCAGGGAATCATATCGGCTGCCATGAGAGCGTTTCGGCCGACTGGGAATTCAGCGTCTCATCGTGCTCCGTCAGCCCACTCCGGTCGATTGAGCGCCCACTGCCAGACTGTTGAGTTGCAAACCTAATTAGCAGACTGTGGTATGAAGAGAGATCATGTACTTGTCTGCACTGTCCCAGATGGGTAAAAATAGACTGCACTGATGAAAGCTTCAGAAAATATGATAGTGATTCCATATTGGCACCAACTGAATTAAAAGCTGACTACATATAGTTTTTCAGTTTGCCTGCACATTAAACTATACATCTACATTGAGAGAACGTGCTGGTAGAGTAGCAATGAACTTGGGGGGGCATAATGTAATAAACATGTCAAAGGTCAAAGCAAGTCATGCTGCTAAGACTACTGTGGTCAGAGCCAAGCCCTTAGTGTGAAACATTCTTGTGTCTAAGTTCGAAAGTACTGGGATAATTGGCTTACACAGAGGATTTATTATAATGATTGGATCCGTACGGATCCAATTACTTACATAGATTAAGCCAGTGTAGTGTGTAACACTATAATATTAGACAGAAAGCCAATTGTGAAGAAACTGTGGTATATCTTCTTAAGGAGTAAATGGCTCTGTGGACAGCGCATGTATCAGCTCACAATAAAACAATAAGCCCGCCTCAATAGGCTGTCCTCAACCATTTCATACACGGTGTATGCAAATTACACACACCCATACATTTAAATACAAATCTATAAACCTCTATCAAATCTATTAAAAAAAATTCAACTTTTCAAAATATTGTATTCATTTTAATTAGCTCCTGAACCCTCAAGTCCCTGTTTGGTACAACTTTGCGATAGAAATTTGCTGACAGCCAAGGACACCTAAGGCCTTAAGCAGACATGCAGATGATGACTTGAATGTAATTGAAAGCAATTAGGAGGACATCTCCTGAACCGAAGCAATAATGAGGTCCTTCCCCCTTCCGCTGCACCCTGCCTTTAGCGTTCAGCAAGGTCAAACAGCGGGAACACGCCCACAGCACAGTCAATACTGAATAGGGTGGATTGGGTTATACAGTTGCGCACAGAGCCGGCCCATACACAGCAAAACCAAATGTTTAAGTTCTGAACATAGGCTAAACACTTTTGCGTAACACTTTTTATGCATATCAGTGTTTTGATTCAGTTTTAAAGAGTATTCAACAAATCAGAAAAATCTCGATCGCAACATCCAATAAACATAAGTGTTTTGAATTAGAACACCTATTTACAAAAACAATCACCAGGCATTTAACTTTGACACACTGGTGTTTAGATTATAAACTTGTAACATGTTCCACACTTTTACAGTGTAGAATAGGCGGTAAAGGCGACTGCTTGGGCCCCGTCCATCCGTAAGGCACCCCGAATGAGGGATGAAGAAACATCTAAAGTTTTTAACTATTACTATTTTTCACTAATATAATATATACAATTCTTTTGAGACATTACATAAACCACCATCATAACTAGACTGCACAGCCTATTAAATAATAGAGAGAGCTTTTTTTGTGGGTTCCCAGCAGCTTAATCATGGGGCTTCACCTCCCAGTCTTGGTAACACTTACATGTTTGGGGGGGATGGGGGAGTTATTTGACCTATGAGCGACGATGACCGTGAAACGTGCTATGATTAACATCTGCAGCCTGATTCGAATAAATCATGTCAAAAAGACCAAAGCCCTTGGTTGTCAAGGGAAGAAAAAGGGGTAGAAAAAAAAAACAGAAAAGGACAAAGGTAGTGTGTGATCAATGAATACTTTAGCTACAGCATAGTAGTATTTATTAAATTGGCAGAGTTAATGTTAATTACTCCCATCCTGAATTCAGGGAAAGTTGGAAAGACTATTAAGGTGTTTGGGGAAACCTAAAACATAATATTGAGAAATAAATTTTGACTTTTAAGTGTGCTACTGCAGTACTGAGGCTGGGCAGCACATTTGCCTCAAGACACCGGGCACGCATTTTTATTGACATCCAGTAAACCGTAAACCACAAGTTGCCCTATTTGTCATAATCAATGTTTTTTTTTTCCCGTTTTCCATCCCCTTTAATGGCTAGAAAATTTGGTCGCCAGCGACCGCAAATGTGTCCCCCGTACAGGAGAATATTGGGTCCGACTTACTACTGTATTACTAGTACAGATTATTAACTCCACAATCCCTAGGTTTGTTAGTCAACTGATAGGGAATGTTCACGCCATGTTTTGAAACAATCAATGATCATACGCTATCTCAAGAGTGATAATGAATACTGCTTTTTATAAGCTGATAAATTTGTATAAAACTAGTAATAAGCTATTCTATAGACATGGCCGCAGAACAACCGCTGATCCATATTATCCTGGATACTATCATACGGAGATACAACAAATAGTTATAAGCCTTTCCATTCTCTTTATTGATTAATCTTTTTTGAAAAGCAAACAGCATGCACAATCTCAGAGAAAAGCTCGTTGAATATACATGTTTTCCGTATGAATGCTTGATGAAGGGAAGACTGGGGGCAACTGTGAAATTTTTTTGATTTCATAGTCAGAAATTGTGTACAGTTTTTATGTGGGTGACTTGTACCTGTATTCCACTTTTTAACAGTCAACAAACAATTTTAAAGTTACAAAATTGATTAAAATACCTGAAATAAAAGGTTACATCTGTCCCCAAGTGTAGGGGCAAATGTAACTGCATATGGGGGCAATTGTAACAACACCCGTAATACCGTCATATAAATTTCAAGGACCACAATAAACCTCCAATTACACACACAAATTATGTATATATATATAACATTTATTTTATGGGGCACCAGCTAAAAACCTGCAAAGGGCATTTAATAAGTAATGGGTAGCCTCGATTGCATGGCGTTTTCTGCAAGCAGTTTTGTGAAAGACAGCCACTCCCATCTTTAATTCTTAGCTGATCTTACGGGAGGGATTTTTTTCAAATGCCATTTTCAACAGAGATTTACGGTTTAACTGATGCTCACCGCGAGACTCATCAAATATTTAAACGCGTCCTGCCAAGGACTTGGGGAAGAAGGACAGAGGAGGCACTGCGTGGGTATGTAGGTCAGCGGCTCTAATCTCAGGTGTGTTCAGTCTGCTGTTTCCCACTCAATATGGCGGTCAGATGGCAGGAGTCTGCAGTCAGGCCAGCCAGGGATTTCAGGCAGCGTGGCTCCTCTCTGCTAGCGATGCAATATTCAAACTCTTTTCAAATTTACTTTACAAGTATTAAAACTTTCTGAAATCCCAGGGGGATAAAGTGTAAGACGAAACATTCCAGAAATGTAAAAAATAGTTTTAGGATGGGACTTGATACCGCTGCGAGGACAGGGTGCTGTGCTGCATTCATAATAAATTCGGTGGCAACGTTCGTTCAACAGCACACGCACAGGACTGCCACGCAAATCCTTGGGGTTCACCGTTCTCGGGCGACTCATTATACAGAGGCATTTCGTTGATGACATGTGGGGGAGGAGGTGAAGTGCCGGGTTGAGACAAGCCTTTTTTTTCCCATCAATGACGCCAGGCTTGACAACGGGAATTTAAGTGGCTGAAGCGAACGGGCAGCGGGCCACGGCGTGGGTGTTCAGATTGAGTGGGTCCATTAATGAGATACCGCGGGATTATGGGATAAACGCTGGGTGGGTCGCGTCACAGCTGGCGAATTAGAAGGTCAATGAGCAGAGGACGCTAACACATCTCCGCATAATAGGCCAGCAATGAAAGTAGAAATGTGGTCCACATTCAGCATCATCAAGCTAAGATTATAGCCCTGCTTTATGATGATCGGGGCAGGGACATATTAATTTTATGTTGGCATGCCCAGCTGTGCTCCCAGCTATAAGCACTATCCAGTGGTGCCAAACTGTCATCTTTGAGAGGCCCATTGCAGTACTGTGGTTGTCACAGTTTTCAATTTTCTGATGCATTCAGCAGATTTTGTGCTCCACCCTGCGACACAGGGGGTGTGGTGTCTTCTCCAGGGCTCCCATGGGATGGGTTGGGGTTGGCTTGGGTGGGCTGGGGGGAACATGGCAGCAGGTATTATTGGGTGGGTAATTGGGTAGGTTTGTACTGAACTCTGGAGAAGGAGTTCAGCTAAGGAGAAATGATCCGTGAACTCGAGGTATTATTGTTCCAAGCTTGAGGATAATTTGGAGGACCAATAGAATCACACTCAGAGGCCCAGATCTTCATTGCACCACAGGTGACAATCATGGTCTCGCAAACAGCAGCCTAGACCCTACATCTATTTTGAAGCGTGCATAACGCATTGTGAAATGCTTTTTTTTTTTAAAGAATTTGGATTTCTCTCATCTCCCTGATTTTGGACTCGCTTCTCTATAAGTTCAATTTTACTTCAACAAAATCACACAATTTCTACTAGCATGAATTCCATGTCACTTATCAGACTCCTTGGTTAAGCAATAAGAGGTGTTCATCTTTAAAGAGTTCTAGGTGATTTTCATGGTTTACGGCAAAAATGTTGATATTGCTGCCGCTATGCTGCTATTGGTCAATACAGATGCAGCGTGTCATATGGTTTGCTCTGCTCAGCAACTTCTTACAGTGCTGCTTAAGGCAACAAACATGACTGATATGACTCCAAACTAAATATTTAATTTTTCATTGTAAGCAATAATAGAGGTTTCAACAATATTATGCGCCACATATTCTCCCTCATCCTCTCACACCAATTAAGGAAACCACATTTTTAAAAGAGAGGGTAAGATATACTCAATTTCACCCCAGTGGGGTAATCTGTCCTGAGCTTTTGATCCATCCTTGTTCTTTGGGAGGAGTGGACAGGTGAAGTGCAGAGCCTGAGGACCATTTCCAGTCGATGAGTCAGAGCCTCGGTACGGGGAAATACCAGGTATGTTCCCACATTTCATCTCTTTTGGAGAGCAGGCAAACTCCATACAGAGAGGTCTGGGCCAACTATGGCATGAATCCGGAACTGCCTTATTGCCAGATCAGAGCCCTGCCCACTTTGTATTAATGCCATTGTACTGCAATTGGCTGCAATTTACTCAGAGGGTGCTTGCAAGATAGTCCCCAAAGAATGAAAATGAATGGAGCTAAAAAGCTAAAATATTTTTTTACACCTACTCACAGACAAAAATGCCAAAATTTTATTTTAGCGGGAGTAAATATAGCGTTGATTATAAATTAGCATTGAAATTAAAAAATACTTATATCCTTTCATTTTTCTTACAGGGTAGGCGATTTAGCCCATTAAACACTAGCATCCTGCTAAAGTATTACTTTACGAATGACTGCAACTGCACACCCTCCTTGACGGCACCAAGAGTCTCCAATAAGCTAGCAACATTACTTTTGTCTAACTTATTCTGTGACAATTTATGAACACAATCACACTAATATGTTCCTCTGTTTTTGTGCACATTTCTTCCACATGTATTTTCCAAACAAAAACTACAGATATTTGGAGTATGGTTAAATAAAATACACTTGCACGCACTTTGTGTTCAACTGTGATCAAGTGGCTGGAGAAATGCCATGAAGTAGCTTGCGGTGTGTAACATCCCTAATACTTAGAAAAATGTATTTTACCACAATTTAGAACAAGTAAAAAAATCTAATAATGAAACTATTTCCATTTTCGACCCCTTATATCAAAAAAAAAAAAAATTTTTTTTCCCATGTCACATTTTGAGGCGATAGTTCAATAGGGCCCCATTCACTTTGGACTGTCTTCCAAGCTCCCAAATGACAACGGAAGTTTCTGAAAGTGGGAGTCATCAGTATTTAGAAATGCTCTGGTGGGGCAGCATTTGCTTCAAAACCAAATGCAAATCATTTACCATTTCTGGTATTTCTCTGCTCTCCAATGTCAGCCACAGCCAGGAAAAGTGGCTTTTAGAGGAAGGTGGCAATGATAGCTTGAAGTACATACATTTTGCAAATGACCACATGAAGGAATGATGTCTCTCCATCACAGAGAGAGAGAGAGAGAGAGAGAGAGTCTGAGGGGAACCTGTCCTGTACATTATTTTGATATACCTTACTTTGACACCAGGGCTGCCAAAATCTGTTCACGAAGATCTACTCTCCCATGACTTTCTGTTTCAACCCTAATTAAGCACGACTGATTGAAATTAGCAGCTAAACGATATCTAATTCTTTTGAAAAAGGCGCGCTTTGTCAGGGTCCGAGAGAAAATCTTCACGACAGCAGATCTTCACAAGCAGTAGGGAGCTGCCCTAATGTAGCTGCTGAATGAGGTGCACTTCATAAAACTGGGCAGTAGATATCCAGGAACAGGTTTAACCAGCCCTGCGCTGCACGCTCAGTGTATGATGTAAAAACAATCATTGGGTGTGCGGCACAGGTGGAACGTCCAGGTGACAGAAAGTAAAAATCCAGCCACATTTTACCTCTATCCATGAACTAAGCCAACTAATTACGCTAATTAGCCTTACTGCGTGGCATAAATTGAGGTGACAGGAACAAAATACTGGGACAGACTTATTTACTGAGCCATTTTCTGAACGGTGAGAGGACGTGCTGTTTGGGTTGTGGCCCATTCATGTTCAGCAGTCCACTTGTTCAGATGGTGCTACTTAGACACCCGAATAGATTACAATATCAATCCATTCATTTCATAAACAGCTTCCTCCTAGCCAGGGTGATGATGAAGTTGAAACTGATCCCAGCAGTCACTGGGCAAGAAGTCGGAATACACCCAATTAAAAAAAAAGGTTGTCAAAATGGCTGACACCTCTCACTCACACTTTCAACCCTACAGGCAATCTATTATTTCCAATAAGCTAACTTGCATGTCTTTGGACCTTGGAAGGAGACTGGGGCTCCCATAGAAAACCCGCACATGTATGGCAGGAACTTGTGAACTCCAGACAGAAAAAGCCATAGGCACGGGTTGAAATGTTATGCTCTCTTCCGGTGTAGAGACTGCGCTATTCACTGCACCACCATGCCACCCCAGATACCATACCATACCATACCAAACCACTTTATTTATAAAGCACATTTAAAAACAACAAAGTTGAACCAAAGTGCTGTACAGGTTAAAAGACAAAACAATCAAATAACACGTAAAAACAGAAAACATACATTGTGTCACATGAGCAGTCACTCAGGCTATGTTTTAAAAGCCAAGGAATAAAAATGTGTCTTTAAACATGATTTAAACACATGCAGAGTGGGGCCTTGCCTAACATTCAGAGGCAGCTCGTTCCACAGCTTTGGGGCGGCCACTTTGAAAGCCCGGTCTCCCCTGAGCTTCAACCTGGATTTAGAGACACCGAGGAGAAGCTGATCGGCGGACCTGAGGGACCTTGAAGGAACATAGGGTTCCAGCAGGTCGGAGAGATAGGAGGGTACCATTTAGGCACTTAAAAACAAACAGTAAAATTTTAAAATCAATCCTAAAAAGCACAGGAAGCCAGTGGAGGGAAGCCAGGACAGGGGTGATGTGCTCTTGCATCAGTCACATGATTTATGAACAATGTGTTCTCACTGCATCGGACCAGCTGAAGAATCTTAGACTAACAGAATACTGTGTGCGCCATTTGTTTTCTGCAGAAATAGCAAATATTTAGTGTGATGTAATCTCCGGTTGATTCAGTCCCAGATGTTACAAATGCTTCCAAAGAATGTTCTTCTGCCTGAGGGTAATCCATTGTGTTCCTAATCCTACCACAGAATCCATTGGCTTCAGGTCACGGCTACACCGAAAAAGCATATTTTTTTCGCAGCAAACATAGAGAACTGAAAAGAGGTTGCTGCATCTTATCAAATAATTATGCCCAATTAAAATTCTGCCATTTCATCTTCAGATACTCAGTAAAAAAAAAAAAAGTCCTAATTAGGTTCCTTGGTGAATTAATTCCTGCGGTAATACTGTGGAAAACAAGCCTGACCATCTGAACTGCTCCCCCCTGTCATCGCCCCTCCGTTTCACCAGTGTCTCATTTGCATCGCCTAATTACCCGTCAACAGGTAAAATGTAGTCTCGGGCTGGGGCGAAACAAGCTAACTCAGTGTCGCGGATATTACAATTCATTAAACAAGCGAGGGAACGCGCGCGAGGCCCGCATGAGGCACGTAATAACCTAATACACGGAGAGGGCCACTGGAACGGAAAGGAGGCGCGACGCAGACAGGTGACATGACAGGCGGCGCACTGGAAATGTGCTTATCTGCAGAACGAGTGATTGCGAATTGTATGCCGCTGTGCGTCAGGGCCTTCTGGTGCCACTGACTCGGAGGAGTCGGTTGTTAGCCGGGCGGAGCGTGACAGCAGCGAATGGGAGCCAGGCCTGTTGGATCCTTCAGCTCCAGAGAAATTTTCACCGGAGCGAGATGACGCATGTCCACCGATTTGTACTGCCGTGTACTACACGAAGGGGCAAAGGATGCCCTTTTCACAACACTTGCCAGCTCCTTGGAGTGCTAGTTTGAGAGCAGTACAGATTAATGGTATTTTAAATTTACATGACAGAAATGATGTTTCGCAGACTTTACATCATCCGGATAACACACGTGCGAGCGCACGGACCTACTCCAGGCTCTTATCCTCATAAAATACTTGCAGCATACAGAGTTTTGAATATGAAATATTTTCATCTCTGGGGGCAACGCATTCTCTATCTAACACAGACTTCAGTTCAGAGGCTCCAGGTTGCTTCTCCTCTCCAATACTTTCTGTGCTTTTCCCTTCCTTTTGGGTGTGGCTCCATAAGTAAGCTTGTGTGTTTGCATGTGAGACTGTCTGTTTGTGTCCATGCATTTTGGGAGTGTGTCTGAATGTATGTGTATGAGTTTGCACCAGTGCTGTACCTGATTGACGGCTGGCACAGTCTTGGTCTCAATACAGGGTCCCATAGTTAACACTGGCAAATCCTGCCCCTCCAGTTTGCGAGACTCCAGACAGTTCTGCCTCTGCCGAATTACGCCTGTCTTGATGTCGGAATCATCCGGAATTCTGAAAGAAGGAAGAAATGCAATGAAACATGCATCCTCAGCGTTATAGAGAGGTTATTTTTGTTGTCGGTAGAAACTGAGATTTTTTTTTTACATCTTCCAGATGGCTAACAGCATCTGTATAAGCATCTGTGTACTTGGTGTGCCAATCTTATGACACTTTGCTATCTCTAGTTCTGGTTTCTCTCTGTAACTGCAGCGCAACGGTCGAACTTAAGCCATTTTCAGAGGAATATCCGTAATGTACAGCTGGTGCAGGAGCTCAGTTGGCCAGGACGACATGGTGCTCGGACCCAGTTGGCCGGGTTAGCCAATCTTGTGCAGCGACACAGAAGTAACCAAGGTGACCTCTCCAAATCCTCAAAGGACCAATCACATTCCGCCCTGTGGTGCTCCAGGCTAAAGCCAACACTGACATAGTCATGAGTCTTGCAGAATATGGGCTGTGTCACGCATTTGGCGCCTATCCATTATCAGAAAAAGCCAAGGACGGTGCGATCCTCAAATGATGGGCGAAGCTTTTGCTCATCATCTTGACGGACTCATAAAGCCGTCAACTCCGAGCGCGGGGAGGGGGGGACAGACTATTTAGTGGTCGTGTGTGCGTGTCACATCCTGCGGTCCTGCCCTAATGTTTTGTCAGATAATGCCCGTGCTGAATTACAGCGTGTATTAAAACGTACTGTTATGAATCGCACTCAAGGGCAGATGCATTCATCAGCGAGACGCCCAACGCGGAGCTCAGGCAGAGAGAGATGAAAATTCAGTGTAAATAATGAGGGAGCTGCCAGAGCGCCTCGTTCATTCACTTAGTCAGCAGAGAGGATCCCGGGACCGGCGGGGGCAAATTCATCAGACACTCCTCCCCATCCCGAGCACCTAGTCATTTTTCACTTTCTATCAGCATGCTGACGATACCTCAGTCAACAGACTCGCTGCCGCCGACTCAGTCAATCGTTGCGCATCAACACAAAGGCAACCGTCTCCAGAGACTTAAGAGAACAGCACTCATACAGGGCCAATCAGGTCAGCGTTATAGATGAATCAATTTCACCAAAAAAGCCCAGATTTCACAGAAAATTCTGAGAGATGTATTGACCCATTGATGGCACTAGCCAGACTGTGAGAGGAAACAAAAAGAAAAAGAAAAATTGAAAAATGGAGGGAATTATATTTAATACGTAGCAAAATTTTCATAAAACAACTCTTTCCCGGGTGTATACAGAATCATTCAAAAGTTTGGAATCACCAAGAAGGCTCTGTGTTTCAAAAAGTGGGAATAACTTCACCACAATATACGCTCCCATTATATTATCGCTATGGCAGAGGCAGAGTGGCTTTTATGAAATTTGGTTTGACAATGCTGGAAAGGGAACAGATTTTTCATCCAGCTATTTAGTTCACCGTTGATTTCAGCGATGAAGGCTACTCCACATATGAATTAGCCAATACAATGAACACATCACGCAGAGCCATGCCGTACTTGAAAGCACACAGCAAACTGGAAAGAAGTAAAACAGCAGAAGACGTGGAAGGCTCAAATTCACAACTTTACATAACAGCCTCTGGTTTGAGGCGTGGAAGCCTTACAGGTCTTGGCAGCTTTATTGAGAAGTACCTCCCAAACATATGCATCAGCATTATGTGGTGAGGAGATTACTCCAGGATGCTGGCCTTGCAGACTGATTCATTGTTTCAATCATGTTAGTTTCCTTCTCTTATCTTTTTTCCTTTTGTGTGCCAGTTTCAGAAGTAGCTGTTTATTTGAAATCAGCCAGTAAATACAGAATCTTGGATCTGTCTCTTTAGCTGAGCAGATGCTGAAGTTGCCAGCCTGGGACCTTAGAATTACAGGGTACTAACTGACATTTTGGTCAAAATTGAGTTAACTATTGCACATAATTGGATTAAGTATTCAATTCTGATGGGTATTCAATTCATTTGTTGAATTGCGTTCGGATCAGAATGACAGTTCCAGTTCCCTAAGTGTACACTGAGCCGCCAAGCAAAGTCCTCAAAACTTTGTAAATGTTAGTTCGAACCCTGTAATTCTAAGGTCTTGAGCTGAGAGCCTGTGCGGCGTCTGTTTCTCAAACTAGACTCGGAGGTACTTGTCCTCTTGGACAGTTGCACTCTTCTTTCAAAACAAAAATCCACGTCCTTAGTTGAAATCTTCACCTTTATGGCGATTTTACGCATGGAGTAAATGTCTCTCAGAACAAAAACAGACTGACATGTTCCTAGAAAAAGGGTGGTACAAAACAGACACACATAATTGTACCCCTTGTGAGGGACTGATCATTTATTTTTGACACGTTTCTTGTAAAAGCCGCTAAACAAGTGCCAAAGGAGCCTCTTGGTAAATGTACCTCCACTGTACCCCTGATATTGAGGAGTTGAATCAATGGTGGACATTTCACTGCGTATATAAATTAAAAGTGCGTGTGTTGGGTCAGGGATGCTCACTTTAGCTCTGGGTAGACGTTGTCTAGATACCACTTGAAGGATTTGCAGTTCAGACTCCTGCGCAGCTCCTCTCTGCTGCGAATGCTGATAAAATAGAAAAGGGAGGGGGGTCCGCAGCATGAGGGAAGAGCCACTTCTATAAACCAGTCCACCTCTTATCATACAACAGACAGTGGAGGGCAAAAAAACAATCAAGTCAAACCATACAGCCCAGTCATTGGTATTCCATGCAAGTCAGAGAAGTGTTTGGAACAATCTGGATGTTGGAGTTGGGAGCCCCACACCCTCAGCTGCTCTCTGCTCTTTCATGTCATGTACGCTAATTATTTTTCATAATCAGCAGAGAATGACTCGGTCTTTGCTTCTCAAAGATTCGTTATGCCATGCACAAATGTCTACTGTGACAATTCACAGGCATTTCCAGAAGAGATACAGAACGAATGATCCGTTGCTCACTCTCCATAAGGCTTTCCCCGGGCGGCTGGACGAGCCGAGTAGTAGAAGAGCTTGAATTCGTCCATCCACACCTCTGCTGTCCGTCTGGTGTTCCTGAAAGCAGGAGAAATATATTAGGGTCAAGCTCTGGTCTTTGTAACCAGGTTCAGGTGACTGTAGAGTCAGCAATGCCACTGGTGTAGATCAAAATAGCTTATCATATGGTGCCAACATACAACTATAAGTCCATTGATATGCTCAATAGCATTTAAATGCTGGTAGTACATTATGCTGGTTAAATTCTTATTGTACATTCATGAAATGAGTACCAAATGAAGTATTTAAAAAAAAAATAAATACAAACAATAAATACTTTTTCAAAGCTCAGCCATGGCTTTTTATAGAAGGGCCTTTCTGAGTGGCGATTGTATGTGCTTCTTTCGTCCATGAGAGTTACCTCCGGTACTCCCAATTTCCTCCTTAAGTCAAAACACATACAGTTCAGGCTAACCGAAGCTTGCAAGTCGGAATGATGTGAGTGTATGTTATGCTCTCCTTGCAATTGATTGGCAGCCAGTCTAGGGTGTATTCTTACCTCTTTCTCAATGCAGGGATACACAAGGATACCAAAAAGTGTATGCCAGCAACTTAAGCATTCATTACCAAAGCCTAAAATGTCATGCAGCGAGCCGCCTCATGCTTACATATGTAGTTTCACCCTCGAGTCTGCTTAGGCTCCCACCAAATGTTAAGATAGGAGAGGTAAATAAGGCTCCAACCTCCAAGAAGCACCTCACATTCAATTTCAATAATTAGGCTACCATTTTACTTCCAAACCAAATTATGTTCATCAATAATGGAAGCTTGTATGTGAGTCCTTGTCTCGTTTATGCTCCTGGGGCTGGAATTGCCATTTCTTGACTGAGACACAATTACCGCACAGAAATTTAAGGATACCCGCTCGTCCTCCGTGCCAATGTTTGAGCACAGCAAGTCTTTAGAATGCACTCGCTACAGCGCAAGTTGCAACAAAGACGCGACAATGTTCCGCATGCCTCAATACATGAGTAAGTATGGCGTTTTAAAACCAAGTTGCCACAAATATTGCACTGGCAGGGGGGCAGTAAATAATATTCCCAGACATAACAACCTGCTTTATTTTCCTCCGCAGGAGCAGATGCCTCTCTGCCGGTTAGCCGCGTAACCTCAGACTCGCTCCCTCGAGAGACGCATGCTAAATGCATTAAGGAGCGAGTGAACCTTCATCAGCCTTCTGCACGGCCCTGGAAAGCTAATTAGGCCAATTTTCCACCAATACCCACAATACCCACGATGGTAGCAACAAACTCTCTCCCTGCCTCCCTGCTGATTCGAGTTCCTTTGAAGTGCACTACAGCTCAATACACCTTTAAGTCAGCCGCAACACTCTGCACACAATCGCATCGCGCCCTTGAAACATAATTACTCTTAGAAAGCACTTAGTTGGGCTCTAACCTTGCAGAATCTTCATGATACATCATTACACACACAAAAGTTCGCCAGCAGCATTCTGGTATAGGAGAGGGCCGCAACTGTTTGATGTACCGTGATTTCACACAAAAGGGAGTTAAATGTGGTGCACAATGCTTTAATTGATTCTATGCTCATTTGATGAAGGCTCTCATTCTCATACAGTTTTCTTGAATTCAGTTGCTGCAAAAACTTTGCAATAAAGAGGCTCGTGTACCATCAGTGGCGTCCCGTCAGCAGTATGAAAGGCCCGCAGTAACCTCACCTTTCAATGTTTAATTACTCTAAACATTTTGCAATTCACTTTGCCCAATTGATTTGCAAATCAAACATTTATTTGCTCAGTTGCTAAGTCTAATTGGTAGAATTACCGGCCAAATTATATCTGGTAGCATTTTTGTATTACAAAGTCATGAGGTGTTTTCCTGTGCTCATAAATGACAAAGTAAAACTTCAATATGACTTTTGCAAACTCATGTAGCTCATCAAATGGTACAGAATTTTGTAAATTTGTTTGCGAGACTTATTGTAATTACAGTCTTTCACCCATATGTTTAGTATAGTTTGATAGGCCTAAGATTTCTTCTTCATTACATGTATTCTTTGAATGCTTATTACATTTTGATGAAATCAAGCACCATTTTATGGTCAATTATGCTGCTCAAGAATGAGGAACGATAGAGAAAGTTTTGGATTCTTTTTGCATGAAGCTGGTTAATTGCCATTCTAACAATATCACATCCGTTATATACCTATGTAGCCAATAGGCAATCGCTTTTTCTTTATGATTTCTTTAAAGCTATCCTAGTGCATTTGGCATCAAACAATGCGCAAAAGGTTAAAGTGCAGATTGTCAGCATTTATTTGAGGGTATTTACATAATCAGTCAAGATCAAAACACTAATGCCCTTCACTATGAACTCAGACATACTGCATGTTGTCTTCACAGGAACAATGATTACCTTTCCAGGAATCAAAACACCCTCATTCTAATTCCTAGTGCAACAACAAATCCACAGTGGAATACGATTGAAAACCAGGTTGTAATTCCAGTCCACTTATTTTAAAAAGTTGTCACCTGATAATAAGGAAGCATCATGAAGATGGATGGTCTTTCATACAAATGATTTAAACCCAGCAGTTTCTTTAGAAACCCAGCACAAGGTTAAACTCTCCTTTAAAATGAACGTCCCAAGTACGCGCACTGAAAAGAATGGGTTCGGTAAGATGAAAGCATTGTTCAAGCAGGGCAGGGCCTGGTTTAAATTTAATTTGAGATTTACATAACAAATAGAATTCAGAATGACTTTCCACATTCTCAGTTCGAGCGTCGACTCAAGACCAAAGCTGTGCAGCTGAAATCTCCTGCAAGGTAATTTTACTTATAAATGAATTATACAGATACACGGTCTGAATTCTCCTCACAGCGAGATAGACATGGGTTCATTCCAAGTCCTCCCAGAGCACCCAGTTGAACACAAAAGAGTGATAAGAACATGAAGAGCATCCAACAGCTAACTGCAGCTCTTTCATGAACACTTCTTGGAAGCGTTATGTTTCTGCTCAGTTTGTGTGCTTGTTTTCGTGCATTTTCAGTTCCTGCCATGTTATGTTGATGTTCTGCCGTAGCCATGCCCTTAGTTCTGCCATGGGTTGTTCATTCTGGTGTCTCTACATCTTCTAGCTCCGGTCAGGTCTGCCAGTTGGGATCCAACCTCTCCAGTCCGCGTTCCATGCCATGTTTTGTTCTGCACCTTTCATTGCTTTGCTTTGGCTGGCTGGTGTTCCTACCTCCTTCCCAGCTGTTCTGAATTCAGGGCTGTCCTGAGCTTGATTGCCTCATTACTAACATTTACTAACTCATAGGAGAGGTGTTTATTTACGCAGGTACTTACTAATCCTCACTAATTTAGATAGGGTATCGATTAGCACGATTTCCCACATTTGCTATTTTCTAGATCTCGCTTGCTTTGCTGCTAACAGTCTCATCCATCCTTCTCTGCAGCTTCTTACATTGGTACTGAATGGGCTGAAACACTCCCATTCCCTCAACGGGCTCGTTAAGTCTGACTGCCTGTCCATGTCTCATGTTCCTATGCCCCGCCCCTCTCGTTTTGCCCAGGTGTTCCCTGTTTCCTTGATCCCACCCTGAGTCCTTATATTCTGAGGTGGGGCTCCAGTCTGGCAGGCAGATCCTTGCTCCTGCTATGTTCTCTTGGGTATCACAGCATTGTATTGCCACAACTTTGTTTGCCTCTAGCCTTCTTTGTCAGTGTTGGTAGGTCTTGTGTTTTTTCCTTTTGTACTTTCAGCTCTTGGAGTGCAGGTTTTGTTGACCCTCCTGCCCCGTTTATTTGTGTTTTGTAAACGAGCCCCTTGGTTTTGAGTTTGTCTCGCGAGTGGTGTTTCCCATCGCCCACCATTACAGGAAGACTTTATGCTTCAAAAGCTTTGCTTGCGATTAAACCGTAGTACGACCTACTTTACAAAGCCTGCCTGCAACATGAATTTATTTTAACTTGGGTTATTTTTGTTTGCCGTAATGATTTCTGAGAAAATGAATGAGTCCAAAAAATATTTTAATGTGGATGATATATATGGAGTCAAATTTGCATTCACACCAAATCAGGCATTGCTGTGGAACCGGCAGGGTTGAGCTCCTGTGTGGGGGTACCAGTGCAATCTCGCTGATTGTAGCATAACTAGAAATACAACCAGAAATCCCAACTTGAAGAGCGAAAAAAAAAAAACCAAGGCTGTGTCCGAATAGCTAAAAAATTACGTCCTACTGTCTATTTCCTAACTATTTTTCTTTAACCAGTGTAAAATGTCATGAGGTAAAGGAGAGGTGCAAAGGGGACTCTTTTGCAGCTTAGGAAGAGAACCGCGCTAATAAGAGAATCCGAATGCGCATATGGGTCATTCTCCAGAAAAGGTTGAATCTGAGAAACATATTTCTGCTGAAATTTATCCCTTCTAATATACTTATAAGTTATTCAATATCAAAATATAACTTCTAAACTTAATTAATCCACAACAGGTACAGCTTAATGTATTTTTATTACTTTCAAACATTTTATTAAAGAATTCATCTGTTGTTTATTTTGTCATTGGTGTTACCGGTAATGTAAACAGCATTACATATTTGTAAACAATATTTTTTCCATTAAACCTTGAATATTCCAATAAAAGCAGATACATGGAACAATAAAACCAAAAATAATATCTGATTGAACATATGCAACCTTTTTAAAAAATGTAAGTAATCAGCATAATGTAAATCCATTTGACTAGCGCCATCAATGTTTTCCTTGTAAAACAACAAGCAGTTGAAGAATACTCAAATAAATTCTTGGATACTAACTTTAAAATATGAGCCCATGAATACATAGATTATTTAAAAGAAAATGCTGCTGGATAGTAATAATAATTAATGTATAACAGGACATCACTGAAAAAAACATACAGTAACACCAGTGACGTGCCATAACACCCAATGACTGTATGACTGGCTATACTGTACTGCACACTAGTTTCCCCTTTAGGTCACAAACAAAAAAATGGGTCTTCTCATTATGTTGATATGTTGTTCTGCTGTCCTGTTGTCTTGCACTTCAATGTTTGTCTTGTTGTAAGAATATTAAATACAATAGCCACTAGATGGCTAAGATGGTAAAAACACTCATTCTGTGGGGTTCAAACCACATCATTAACCAACAGTGATTGGGAGCGCCAGAAGTTGGTTTGCTAAATATGTATGTGAAATTGATAAAATATATTAAATACTACATCCCTCAATGGGCTGAGATGACAAAAGAAAAAAAAAAAAACTTGTATTAACATGTGCCAGGTCTACCTTGGGATGCTCGGTGATCTGTCTGGAGAAGAGTTTGGGGTCAAGACTGACTGGACTGCTCTCAATCGCTGCCTGCGTCTTGCTTGGTTAGCACGCCATGCCTTTCGCTGAGCTCTCCTCTCCCTTTCAGTTAACTCTCCAACATTCTTCCTTTTTTTGTTCAGGATATCACTGGCATAACCCTGACGCCTTTTTTCCAAGTACTCTGCCCTACGCACAGGGTCTGCATCTCTCCGCTGCCTGTATAATTTCTGCTTTTCAGCTGCACTCAATTTGGCCATACCTGACAAATAGAAAAGTACAATAGCATAAAAATAACTAGACAATAATTAAGCCGTTTTGGTAAAGTTTTCTTTTCTTCTCCTGATGTCTTTGTTGCAGATTTTATACGGGAATATCATTGGTGTTACCGGTTTAGCCAGTAAGAAGAGTAACACCAATGACAGAAACACCAATGACATTTTTTGGGGAAAACTACAATTAAAACAAAATGGCTGCTGTGTGTGAGACCACATGCTTTCAGTGATATCAAAAATCTTATATTTATTTGATGTATTCAAGTTTTATGTTCATTGTCTCACCCCAACGGCTGTAAACTGAGTAATACCAATGACGGGCTTAAAAGCTTCATGTACAATTCTACAGGAAATCATGACATTTTTAAAGAAATGAAGCGGGACATCTGACTTACCTGATGTCTTTGACCACTGCACGCCCTCAAATGACCTCTTGACCAGAAGGAACTCCCAAAAGTCAATGCGAATTTCAAAATAAAAGTGTTTTGTGTTGCAGTAACACCAATGACATAATTTTTGATGACAGATATTAATTTTATATTATTAATAATATTTCACCATTTATTAACTATTTATATATTCTAGTAATTGCATATAATGTCAATGAACATGTAAATTGGGTTAATTTAATTTAAAAATGTATTTTTAAATATAGGTATACAATTCCACTTCCATGTACTCTAACTGTGACACAGCGATCCTATGAATGTGCCATTTAAAATAAGTTGATAAAATTAAAATATTAATTATCAGACCAATAGTGTTTATTTTTACACTAAAAGAATAGTCTTTATTAATTGAATATATGTAATTTATGTGTTTATAAAGTCAACTTTGGCTATTTTGGGCTCGACAAAAGTAAGTGACAGCACTTCCACTGTTTTTGGAGAATGACCCATATACTAGGCACAGTGATCACCCGCCTCCTGCCCGTCATGTTTGTTTGTTTTCGTGATTGGCCAGATCATCATCATGGACGGTCATCACGGAATTGCGTGATAAGACTGCCTCCTTTCTTTTTGAAAAGGACGGCTTGGTGTATCCTATGCTAAAGGTAATAAATTAGGGAGCATTGTAGCACCTTTCCTTAAAATTTAAAGAATCCAGGGCTGCCACGTAAATGCTTCCGGATTGTTTTCTAGGAGTGAGGAACTTTCCTAAAAAGGCTATTTGGACGCAGCTCCAATGATTACATGGCAGTGATTAACATCTTTGCACTCCCTTATGACAGGGCTGTACAGCTATGAGAAAGGCATCAGTAAATGGCTGAATGCTGCAATGTTACATGGTAAACAAGGTTCTTCTTCCCATAAGTGTCTACCGGTCTGATCAACATCTTACATGATTGGCCACTGCAGTGTGACGTTGGGTTGCGTTTCTCCCAAAGTTGATTTCATTTCAACTTTTCACCTTAGTGACACTGCGGTTCTTATCTTTCCCAGCAATCCCCACCTCCACAACCTAAAACCATTTCCCCCATTTGAATGAATGGAAGGACTATGGTTTTTATTGCAACTCCTGATCTGGTGTGAATACAGCCGAGGGCCACTCCCTTGCTTTCCCTGTGCATTGTTATCAATTGACTGAAGATAACAGTTAAATTACCCCATTGTCTCCTTTTCTATTTTAACTTTAACCCTCTATCAACCAGCGTAGCATATCTGCTACATGAAGTAAAAGGGTTAACAGCCTGGACACCCTGCTGGTTTTGTTTCTTATTGCCAAATAAACATTTGAGAATAACTTAAATGGTCCGTCACTTCAATTTTTCCATTTGCATTATTACCCAATGTAGCAGATCTGCTACATTTTTGAAAGGTGGGCCAAAGGGTTGAATTTTTTTTAAAAACTATTTTTCCAAATATTGGCCCATAATCAACATATTTGCCTAGGGAAATGATTTTTGCACAATTGGAAATGGGTTTGGTTAATAGAGGGTTAAGTAGAGTACTGTGCACATTTAACTGTAGTTTACAGTTAACATACACAAAACCTCTGTTATAAACTTATTGTAAAATGAGTTAAAATAACTGGCAAACAAGATGACGGTTAAAATAACTGGCAAAAAAGGTGCCAGTTTATAACAGTGTGGGCTGATATCGTGTGTCTGATCGAGGGGGTATAGTCACGCTTACTTACTTAATGTAGGTGTTGGCGTTCCCCTCAGGAAAGACATACGGGTGTTTTTTGCGGAATACATGGCCGACTCTGCTGCAAGGGATGATCTCCAAGCTCCCTCCGCACATCCATACTCGGAACGAGATCTCTGGAAGGGGTCGACAAAGGAGGGAACAGCCATTTATTATCATTGTTCAAGACTGTCTCAGTAAGCACCCTTGACCTGGCATGAGCTGCAAGATGGAGGCAGGCCAGTGAGGGAGATAATTGGGAGGAATGTAGGCATATTCTCATGGGAGCAAGGGAAATGGGGGGGGGGGTGCCGGCTCAGCTGCATCTCAGCAGGTACCAAACTTGCCTCCCCCGCACAGCTCAGTTTAAGAGCTTCTTAGGGGATATGTGGGCTTTAAAGTGCGCTAGATGCTGGGAGAATAAGTACTTATATAATAAACAGAAAATCCATCTGCCAAGTAGTTGATCCCCCCCAAGAGAAGAGCTCCAGGTAGATTTTACCGCTCCAGAGTCAGCGAACGCTGCTCTAACCCAAACTGTACCTATCATGCATATGACCGATGCTGATGCCTGATGAGTATTCATGGGTATAGACGACCAATATGCCGCACAAGACCTAGACTGAAGCTTGATATACAAACAAAATTTCTTCATAGCTCAAATTCATGTAGCGGGTAAAGGTTGATTTACTTTTATGACCGCAATACAGGCACAGGGCAGAAAATTGGCAGAGAGAATACGGAGGATAGAATAATTTGGAGTTATCAGACCACTCTTTCCACTCTTAGCCATTACTATGCGTGAGCACCAAATGACCTGTAAAACATTTGAACTTCTGAAGACGCATCAGGCATGCTGATTAATATTCATCGCCAGACATGAACAGTGCAGGACACTCACCGCTGCCAAGATGGAGATGACCTACAGCACTCTGAAATTCAATGCCGCACAAGTGTGCTGACTTTTGCTCTGCCCTCCAAAAATATCAGAAATCGAGATGCTTAGCTGCATCTAACTTTGCAATATATCATGCCCAAGAAAGTTCTCCACTAAATTTTGTGCTTTTTCCACCATAAGAACTGGGCACTTTTCCAGTGGAGCATTCTGCTGTTCCATCTGCATTTTAGCCCCATCTTTAGACCAATACAGATCAAGCAAAGGCAAGGCTTGTTCTGAAGCACAGGCCACATAGTGGGTTTGTCAGAGCCCACTAACATTTCCCTGAGAGCGGGAGAGGGGGAGCATGTGATCTGTGAGACAGACGGCAACTGGAAAAGGACATCTGATCCCATTTCTGAGGAGGTACCACTGGGGCCTCCTATGATGAGCCGCAAACAATGCAGATATTTGTAGCTCAACATGAGACACAAGCAACAGTGAGGAAACGTGATCTGGGCAACACAAGGTCTACACCAGGGCTATTGAACCTTATCCAGAAAGGGGCGGCGTGGGTGCAGGCTTTCATTCCAACCAAGCACTTACACACCTGTGTTATGACTTGAAAATCACAACAAAGAAAACCAGTAATGACAAATCAAACAAATTTATTCTTCACAGATTTAAAAAAAAAACCTCTACAAATAATCCACTGTTTAATCTTATAATTACACTCTAATGCCACTATGTAACTCTGTTGCCAAAACAAAAGTCTTCTGACCAAAATCACAGCATGTATATAGACCAGCTACATTCTGGAAAGATCTACAGGATTCCTGGGTGATCCCGCCCCCTTCCAGGGAAGAAGAAGCCTGAAACTTCTAGAAAGCACTAGTCTATTTCATCACAAAGAAGTAGTATTGCACCAGATCATGTTTTGCTACAGACACACCACAAGAGGGTGCTGATGAACAAAATAAATAGCTGACCATCAAGGCAGCAAAAACAGCATGTAACAAATCTCCATTTACAAATGATATACAATGCTTTACATACAATATTCATACATAACACCTCATACTACTAATCAACCCCAAGAGTCTTTGCTAAAGAGCTTGATTAGTAGTATCTGGTGTGTAAGTGCTTGGTTGGAATAAAAGCCCGCGCCCACAGAATAATGTTGAATAGATCTGGTCTATACTCTATGCACTTCTAGGCTATTGAGGCAAGTGAGTGGTAGGATACCGCAAAACGAACATTTTTAGATATTTCTTGAGAATGTGGTCATGTCCTTCACTGCTAGGAAGTGTGTGTTTCCCAAATGCAATGAAGATACCTGATACCAAACATTTCAACTTGAATAAATCTTATTTTGAAAGACCTGTTTAAAAATTGAATGGGGGAGCCAGTCCTGGTTAAATGTTTGAAGGGCTCAGAGGTTGCACTGCTCCCTAGCAACTGGCCGTCTTCTGCAAGCACTCATCTGCAAACTGTGATTATATCCGAGTCCTGGGTTTAGAATGTTTAAGTAATGCACTGTAGTATTGCAACTAAAGAAAAATATTTTCAGCAAAGCAATTCATGAATGGAACTAATCCTTATTTTTGGTTACACTCAAATTAATTATATCACATTAACAGGGAAAACAGGGTCCGGTGTTACTGAAGTGGGTGTACATGTGATGCAAGCAATCTATAGTTTGGTGTTTTCTTTAAAATCCCCCAAGCTTACACCTTGAAATGGCCAAGGCCATGAATCACAGAAAATCTCATTAAAATGCAAAATTCTGAATCTGTGAAGTGTTTGCATTTCTGAAAGGGCATCATCAAAGTCCTGTACCAAGCAAAATGGAAACAAAAATATTTCTGGGCAATTTCAGCATTATGGTTGTGACAGTCGGAAAGAAAATGACAAAATAAAACCTAAATAACAAAATAACAAAGTAAATGCATGAATAACGGAATAAATGACATAATAAATAAATAAATAGATAAATAAATAGAACGTTTCTGATAAGAACTATTTATGCATATTGTCATCGCACCCACTTCAACAAATGGACAGAAAACAATTACAAAGAGGAAAAAAAACAAAAACATTAAAAATTATAAATATCCTGGCTCATGGATGTAACAAAAAAAGCAGGCATTCTGCAAATATAACAACTAAGAATTCTGCAAACTTTAAAGTCTAATGCAGTTTGATATCTATATAATTAAGGAGGCCAGGCTGAACATAAAATGGCCATTTGTATTTTGATTTCCATTCTTATGATGAATAAACAGCGTTATGGATGTGACTGCACTGCTTCTGTCACTTTTTTACTTCTTTACAGTCTTCATAAAAATACTATAATGGTAATAACATGTAATTTTCTTTAAAGAGACCTATTATGCTTTTTGTGTTTTTAGCTTTCTTTGGTGTTTTATATATTGTATGAGTATAAAAAAGGTCTACAAAGTTACACATTTCAAATTCTACATAAGAGCCAAGATATTCTTCCCGACAGAAAACTAGATAATCTTACCAAGCCAAAACAATGCAAAATGCTACCTTTGTAGTCCAAGAGTTTCTTATTGAACATAGTGACATCACAATGGCCACATGGCAAGCTAGTTTGGCATGCCGTAAAACACATTTACAAAAGGCCACCTGCCCTGCCGCCCTTCATTCAGACAGTCAGCCCAGTAGAGTTCAAATCTACTCTCACCAAGCCAAGAAGACAGTTGTAAGGCCACACCTCCAGTCATCCAGGTCACTGGTCTACTAAGACCCAGACTGCACTTCATTCATGATTCAACTATCTCTCGCACCTGTTTCTCATTGCCACTGGGTGGAAGAAGTGTGTATTTAAGACATATTTTCACTCAGTCTCATTGAGAAGTCTCGTAAATCCACACCTGTGCGGCATTGTTAGTCTTGTTTAGACTTTTTCTCCGTATTCTTGAATCAAAATTCTGAACTCTTTCAGCTTAGTGCTGTTTATGTTTATTGCAGCACTTTATTATACATTGTTTCTGCAGGTAAAGCCACAGTCTGTATTACCGATAGTCTTAAAAATAAATTTTAACCCCTGATCCCTCACTTCAGTATCCTTTGGGAAGTTCAAACATTGACAAAAACACTGTTGTAATGGTTGTGCTTTGTGCACAGTTCAGATGCACGGAGAACAGGACGATAGGGACTGGACTCAGGTGCAAGGATGGCCTTGGTTGAATTTAATATGCCTACTGCACAACAGCTGGCACAAACATTTCAATACATAACAAAAACGGAAACAAGGTTCCTTCAAAGGGAATCTCTTATGTTTTTTGGAAGATACAGTACAAAGAGGTTGTGGCCTGGATTAATTTTCAAGGGTAATCTGTTGCGAGCTAGCCACCTGGCTAGGTATTTCCAATTTTAGTTATTATTAAAACTGAATTTTAAGTGTTACCAGCAAGCTACTAACTTGACTCTGAATTTAGAAACTGTCACTAGTTTAGCCACAGGCAATGTAGGAGACACGTCGATAAGGAACAGATGGAGCGGATGAATGTTTTTAATAATGGAATTCTGTCTGTTTTTAATGGAGTTAGCGCTGCTATTCAAAATGAAGGGAAGGTTAGCCAACAGTTGCTAATATACAGATGCGAAAAGCGGATCATAGACTGCATTCTAAGTGTAGTTGAACTTTTATGGTGACTACAAATTGTCTTTCTTCATGAATGCAACGGCCATCCTAGTCTAGCCTGCATGTTCCCTTTCCATGCTCACTGTGTGGCTAGTTTAATAGGTAGCTGAGTAGCAAGCTACTTGTTCAGTCATCTATATTTAGAGATATATTTTAGGGCATTATCAGTAGTCCTGGGATTTTAACAGTATCACTCTCCATTCACTCTCCATTGACGAGGCGGTCTGTTTGTGGCCAACTGACCTATGGCTAAGCCCCGCCCCCTCCAGTGACTCAGACAAACAATCAACATTTTAGAACAGGCACTAATGGCTGGTATCAGCCTGAGATATTTTTCAGGACACTATCGATGACTTTTGGCGATAGAAGGCTCAAATATCAAGAAGTCAGCAAATAGGGTTACACTATGCACTGGAGGGATACATTAATGAATTTAGAGTGGAGAGGGTCAACGAAAAGTTTAAACTGGAGACTAAAATTTTCAGGTCTCAGTGCAAACGCGATCATCCGCATCTCCTTTCCATCACCCTCTCACACAACAAGATAAAGGATCAGCATTGTTTATGCACTGCAGGGTAATGAATTCAATTTACATATTATTATTGCTTGCTACCGAGTTTAAGAAATCAAACCTGACGTGACTATACTCCTAAGTAAACAAGGTGACATGGTGAACAACGCAGCCAGGAGCTCACATTAAGCCAACGTCAGTCAGCACTGAAGTTAGCCAGAGTTTTCGAACTTGAGCTAACGTTAGCTAACATAGCGATGTAAAAGATAACTTTAATCTCCAGCAAAGTGACAAGATGTCGCCTTAAACGTAGTGTTGAGTCAGCTTGGAACAAATGTAGAATCCTTGTTGACCTTCGTAAGCTACCTTAAGCTGAAAGTAGGGTCTTCCTTTAAGCTTTAAGCTGCTTCACACCGGACGCGAAATGAATTTTTGCACGATGATTACATTCAAATTCAATGCAAATGCACGTATTTGCGCCTTTGCATTGACTTTGAATGTAATCTGTCGTGCGAAAAATTCATTTCGCGTCCGGTGCGACAGCAGCTTTATCCAAAGACACTTCTCTCAGTTATGATGTGGCTTTGGGAACCCCATCGACCAGCCTTTCAGAATACCTTGAATCGGAGTAAAATTTACCCCAAAAACAGCGTTTGACCATTTTTTTTAACTTACAAACATTTTAAAACCCCATAAAAGCGAACAATTCAGTTTCCGTAATGCATTTCAATGGAAGTTCAGGCTGAGAATGTCCGAGTATATGGGGAGAGAATACGCAATGTGATTGGCTCATTGCCTTTGAGGGCGGGGCTTAGCCATAGGTCAATTAGAACAGGCCTGATTTCGCAGAAGGGACACCCACTCAGAACAGTTTGCTTTTCTGTTTGGTTAGGAATAGCAGGAATCACTTGCCTAGAAATCACAGAATTCTGTTTTATGCTGAAAATTTTACCATTCATTCCAGGGAATTCTGCATTTTGATTGGTTAACACCAGGTATCTATTCACCGGTAAACTACCTCGCACTGGGTCAAGACCTCGTGCTGCATGAAGAGCTCTCGCTTGATTATCGAGCAGCTTCAATAGAAAACGTAGGCTATTAATTTCCGTGTCCTAAACAGGCGACCACTATGGCGTCTGACATTCCCACTTCAGACTTTGACTTCGGAACTTTAGAGGAAATATTTCACAGTGCTGATATCAAACCTGAATGGTTTGATGATGATTTGATATTTCTGAACTAGTTAACACCACAACACTTGGAAAGTAATATGCAATAAGTCATTAATAAACTTCGGTAAACGCTGCCTCAGAGACATCATAAGAGCAGTTCAAAAATTCCTATTAAATTAAAAAAAAAATTCACTGTGTATTTGTCATTAAAGTTAAACTTTGCTCATGTAGATACTGATGTAGTGTAACTTATGTATATTTTGAACTGTTCAAATGATGTCTCTGAGGCAGCGTTTACCAAAGTCTAAAAACAACTTCTTACATATTACTTACTGAGTGTTGTGGTGTTCACTAAAAAACATTTTCATAGGGGTGTTGACAGGAGTCATGGTAGAATGGAGATAAACCTACAGTTTTTTCGAGCACTTGGAATTTATTGTAGGACAAATACTTGGAAATTTACATTTGAAGAAATTTTCAGGTATCTATCCTGCAATAAATACCTCGTGTTCGAAAAAAAAACGTAGGTTTATCTCCTAAATGTACAACCCCAATTCCAAAATAGTTGGGACAAAGTGTTAATTGAGAGTAAAATCAAAATGCAATGACTTTCAAATCACACCAGCCAGTATTTTATTCATAACATAGCAACATAACATAGCAAATGTTGAAACAGAAATTTAACAATTTTATCCACAAAATGAGGTTATTTCAAATTTGGTCTCAAAAAAGTTGGGACAGGGGCCTGGTTCCCAAGGTGTAGCATTCCTTCTTCTTTTTAACACAGAGTGGAGGTGTCTGGGCATTGAGGAGACAGGTGTCTTGAGTTTAGCCATTGGAAATTGATCCCACTCTTGTTTAATACAGGCTTCCAGCTGCTGGAGAGTTTTGGGTCTCCTTTGACAGACTTTTCATTTAATTATCCACCAAATGTTCTCAAATCGGCGAACGATCAGGACTGCAGGCTGGCCAGTTCAGCACACGGACTCTTCTACTACAAAGCCATGCTGTTGTAATTGCTGCAGTATGTGGTTTTGCTTTGTCCTGCTGAAATACACAAGGCCTTCCCTAGAATAGATGTTGTATGGAGGGGAACATATGTGGCTCTAAAACCCTTATATACCTTTCAGCATTCATGGTGCTTTTTAAAACATTCAAGTGTCTCAAACCATATGCACTAATGCATACCCATACGAGCAGAGATGCTAGCTTTTGAACTGAACGCTGATAACAGGAGGGGTGGCCCTTCCCCTCTTTAGCTCGGAGGACACAACACCCATGATTTCCAACAAGAATGTCAAATTTGGACTTGTCTGACCACAGGACACTTTGCCACTTTGCTACAGACCATTTTAAATGAGCCTTGGCCCACAGAACACAGCAGTGCTTCTGGATCATGCTCAACAATGGCTTCCTTTTTGCATGATAGAGTTTTAGGTGGCATCTGTGGATGGCGGACTGTGTTTACAGACAGTGGTTTCTTGAAGTATTCCTGGGCCCATTTAGTAATGTCGATGACAGAATCATGCTGGTGAGTGATGCGGTGGCGTCTGAGGGCCCAAAGATTACGGGCATCCAGTAAAGGTCTTCGGCCTTCTCCCTTACGCATAGAGATTTTTCCAGTCAATGATGAGACTTTTATATACGAGGGCGGCATGGTTCAGGAGGTAGAGCGGGTGGCCCAGGAATGAGAAGGTTCCCGGTTCGATCCCTGGCTCCACCAGAGAATGTGTCGAAGTGTCCTTGAGCAAGACACTGAACCCCGCACTGCTCCTGATATGCAGGGTGGCACCTTGCATGGCAGCCTCCGACATCAGGGTGAATGTGAGGCATAGTTGTAAAGCGCTTTGGGGTCATATCATGTGACTAGAAAGCGCTATATAAATGCAGTCCATTTACCATTTACAAGCCTTCACAGGTTGGAGAGCCTCTGGCCTCTTTACTTCTGAGAGACTCAGCCTCTCTAAGACATCCCTTTTAGAGCCAATCATGTTACATACCTGATGCCAGTTGATTTAATTACCTGCTAAACGTTCTTTCAGCTGAACTCTTATATATTAATTGCTTTTTCAGCCCTTTTTTTGCCTGAAAAATTTGAAATAAGCTCATTTTTTAGATAAATATGTAAAATGTCTCAGTTTCAACATTTGAAATGCTATAATATTGGCTCGTGATCTGAAAGTCTTTTCATTTTCATTTTATTCACAATTTACACTTTGTCCCAACTATTTCAGAATTAGGGTTGAATAAACCTCCCATTTGGACATCCAAGAATATTGTAACTTGAAAAGAGACAGCATAATAGGTCCCCTTTCATATAGAAGTCTAATGAAATCTGCACTCCAAAGTCCAAAATTTAAACATGACCCAAAAGATGACGAGAACAGGCCTTCCAGCTCAACAAGGCTTGCCATATTCCGACCACTGAAGTAATAAAATCAAAAACCCTAACATTGTTAGTAGCAACACAAAGTACATCCCAGTAAAAAAAAGCTATTAAAACACACTCACCATTAAAATATCACAAAAGAAAAACTGAAGTCAAACTGAATAAAAAAAAATCAGAAAGAAATAATCAATAGCAGGAGATAATCAGAGTTAAGACATCACCCACTGTAAATAGTGCTTACTGTAGTGTTTTACAGTCCAACTGTCCACGAAAATGACATTATGGAAAAAAAAATCAGCGCTGGGGGAAATGACATTCTAAAATGAAAAAAGAGCTTTCAAAATAAAAGTATTATGGCATAAAGCGTTATCATGTAATAATAAACAAACTGAAATGAGTTGCCTTATCATGGAAGTGACAATCATGAAATAAAAATGATGCACATTATTATTTAAAAATAATTATTTCAAAACAAAGATTTACATGGTAATGTGTTGTGTTTGAATAATTTATTTTATTTAAATTATTTCTAAATTTATTGGTATTTATCCTTGGGATCTATTTAGTCATCTATCTCATAATGACTATTTATGTATGAAATTTTTGCACATTTGGTCATCCATATGAATTAGCCTTCATGATGATCAATGTTCTATAAATAGATAGATAAATAATAAAACAAATTGAGGATAAAATGCTCCACATTTTTATACAATTTTCTGACCATACAATCTCGGAACCTGGTGAGGTACTAAACCAAAAAGATCTTTTCAGGCCAGACAGTGCAAGCAGACTGCTAAATATCTCCATTGGGGACTGGCTGTTTATGAGTACATCTGTCAAAAAACACAATTGCTCCCGCAACAAAGCAAAATCTCTCTGACCTTGAAAATTCTGTGAGAAAATCAATAAAACACCAAATCAAAGTCTAACAAAATAAAATAACTTCTCAGGCCCAACTCAAAGAACTTGTTACAATGAAATACAGTGGCTCCAATAAGTATTTGTGCACTACTTGAAAATTCGACTACATAACAGCTTTTGTATATTCGGCTAAATGCTTGCTATTGTGTGTAAAAGTGATTAAAATATTTGATAATCAATATGTTTTAAACAAATATTTAATGTCAAAATGGCATATTTGGTCAGAAAGGCGATTATCTGACCCAATAAGTATCTGTACAGTTCCATTAGTGAGTCAAAAAACTTAAAATACTCACCTAAAAAATTGACTCAAGATGTTTACAGGACATGGTTGACTCACTTGGTCTGATTTGGTCAAGCGTGACCATACTGGACACTCCCTCTGTACACAGATTGGCCTATGTAAATGGCCTGACCATGCCCATAATGTATTCCTGTGATATATGGCTAAGACAGACGAGATACCCTGTCAAACGGGGAGCAAATCATTCAGCTACATAAAGAAGGCCAAAGCACCAGAAAAATTGGAACTCGGCTATCGTTACGCCAAACGACCGTGCAGTAAATCATCAAGAAGTACAAACAGTCTGAACGCATAGCCAATGCAGCCAGGAAAGGACGTCCCAGGAAGACCAGCCAGCGCACTGACCGGTACATCTCCCTGCTGGTACAGAGGGAGAGACAGTCCTCGGCCTCCAGTCTTTCCACCAAAGTGGAGGAAGCAACTGGAAGCCATGTTTGTGCCCAGGCCATTCGTAACTGGCTCCATGAAGTACAGTAGTGTACATATACTTATTGGAGCCACTGTATATTTCATACAGAATTGTTCATAAGTTAAGAAATTGCCATTCGTGTCCATCAAGTCAACTATAGACCATATATTCCTCTCATACCAATCTTCAAAAAATAAGAATTTACAGTGGCTCCAATAAGTATTTGTACACTACTGTACTTCATGGAGCCGGTTACGAATGGCCTGGGCACAAACATGGCTTCCAGTTGCTTCCTCAACTTTGGTGGCAGGACTGGAGGCCGAGGACTGTCTCTCCCTCTGTACCAGCAGGGAGATGTACCGGTCAGTGCGCTGGCTGGTCTTCCTGGGACGTCCTTTCCTGGCTGCATTGGCTATGCGTTCAGACTGTTTGTACTTCTTGATGATGTACTGCACGGTCTTGTGGCGTAACGATAGCCGAGTTCCAATTTTTCTGGTGCTTTGGCCTTCTTTATGTAGCTGAATGATTTGCTCCCACATTCGACGGGGTATCTCGTCTGTCTTAGCCATATATCACAGGAATACATTATGGGCATGGTCAGGCCATTTACATAGGCCAGTCTGTGTACAGAGGGAGTGTCCAGTATGGTCACGCTTGACCAAATCAGACCAAGTGAGTCAACCATGTCCTGTAAACACCTTGAGTCAATTTTAGGTGAGTATTATAAGTTTTGTGACTCACTAATGGAACTGTTCAGATACTTATTGGGTCAGATAATCGCCTTTCTGACCAAATATGCCATTTTGACATTAAATATTTGTTTAAAACATATTGATTATCAAATATTTTACTCACTTTTACACACAATAGCAAGCATTTACCCGAATATACAAAAGCTGTTATGTAGTCGAATTTTCAAGTAGTGTACAAATACTTATTGGAGCCACTGTACAACTTCTTTTGGAACCATGTTAAAAAAAATTATTCAAAAAGACAGCCATTGCTAACACCGATTATTAAAATATAAATAAATGCCAACTGTACATACCAGTTGGAGGAACTTAAATAAACAAATAGAAAAAAAATCAACCTATTGCTTAAGACATGAGCTCTTTACGACATTTTTTAAATACTTAAACCAAAAGTACTACCAGTGCACTAAAACAATAGCAAATCATCAACAGATAATAATTTTGCCATCCCCTACAGGAGAATCTTAAAAGGATACTTCTTATAATTCTGGACCTTATTTTCCCAGCTATTTGAATCCATATGATTGACAGGGACATTTTTTTTAAATCTCACTTTATCTACATATTTATTTATTAGTCAGTCCAATACTAAGTGAGAACCCAGTAACCAGACTCCAGAAAATTACTACATTGCAACCCAAAAGGACATTATTCCGCGTCAAAGTATGTCCATCAAAAGTGCATGTTTTGCTATTGACAGGCAAGGATTGTTGTTGTCAGAGTCTGATGACAATATGTTAAGGATGGCTACAGAGATAGACCTGTTTGTTTACAACTGCAAATCAGAAAAAGTTGGGATGGTATGAAAAATGCACATAAAAACAGAAAGTAGCAATTTCTAAATTAAATTTTACCTGTATTTTACTGCAGACAGTATGAAGATAAAATATTTTGTTTTTTTCTGGTGATTATTAGATTAGTGAATATAAAATAATTTCCCACCACTCAGGCCAGCTACATATTCCAAAAAAGTCAGGACAAGGGCAATTTTGGACTAGTAATGAAGCAAAAAATCTAACTAGTGATCTGATTTGAAAGAGCTGATGTCAGCAAATGATTGTAATAATGATTACAAAGATGGGCTGAGGATCGCCGACTTGCCCATGAATGCATGAGAGTGGTCCTCAAAGAAAAATACAAAGGGATTATTTGACCATATAGGCAGCATAACATTATCAAAAGTTTCAAGAAATCTCAAGGCATTTCTGTTTGTTAAGGACAAGGGCGCAAGCCTAAGCTGAATACCTGAGATTTTCGATCACATAGAAAGCTCCGCATTAAGAACCATCATTTATAAATAAATGATATAACCACACTGGCTCAGTATTACTTTGGTCAATCTTTGCCAAGTACCATTTAATACAATTACATCCACAAATGCCAGTTACAACCATATTGTTCATAAAGAAGATTTATATCAAGTGTCTAGAAGCGCTATCAACTTCTTTGTGCTCAGAAGCACTGCAGATGTGTATTGCAGTCAGACAAATTAATATTATAGGTCATTTTTTATAAGAAATGGATTCACTGTGCTCCGAACCAAAGAAGAAAAAGACCATTCAGACTGGTACCAACAACAAGACCAAAAACTATTCTCTGCCATTGTAAGGAGAGGTCAGAGGAACACCAGTTACAGGATCCAGAAGTGTTTATTAAACACAAAACACTAAGGGGAAATTGGCAGACACGCCAGAAACAAAACACAGAGCACAAGCACTGAAAAAACGGGAGAACTGAAGTACACTGCCAAAGGCAGGGAGAAACAGAAATACTCTCTCCAAGAGAGGATAAACTAAGAAAACAAAAACTGAACCTAACTGACTGACGGATAACACTGGGAGACTTTAACACGGGGCAGACAAGACAATAGCGCAGCAGAAAATCAGACTCCGGAATCATACAAGGAGAAACTCGGAAGGCACAACGAACTGAGATATCACCAAGTAGACTGAGTCAATACGAGAATCCGTCTGACATCCGCTCCCAATACAGCCACATAAATAGCCACAAGAGGAGGCGGGGACTCGAAATGCAATCTTGGACTGAAACAGAAACACATGGCATTAATAAACAATTACACGAAAACCAGGTTAACAAGAATGACTCGAGACAACACGCTGAGCCCATCAATCAAACTAGACAGTTTAGATTAAGGTAATCTAAACATGACAAGTAAAAAGCACCACAAGAAAAGCGAAGGAAAGCACAGGTTTTTAAATGCAGTTAATCAGAGACAGGATAGGCAGAATGCACGAAAGCTAGAAAACGCAAGCACCCGCTAATGAGTTAATAAAGGTCAAAACTACGTGATGAGATATTTACAATCACCCTCAAATAAGTGCTGGTTAGTACGGGTTAGTAATAGCGTATCAGAGAATGCATTCACTCAGAGATTCGCAAGACCCAGAATTAAACACATTGGAAGCAATGAATGAAATACCAGAGCCGAAACCGAAAGAAGAAATGTGATTGGACGACGAGACGCAGGCATGCGGAGGGCAGTCATGCGACATCACTGGAATGCAGAGTGGGAGTGGATCGTCAGACAGCAGAAATGAAAGCTGAAAATATAAAACGAAAGTAAAGCACAAGCACAAATAAGCATGAGACAACACACAGAAGGCAGAATCATAACAGCCATGGTATGTGGTTGTGTCAGTGCCAACATGTTGCCCTTAAGACAATGTCTTTTCCTCAGACACCCATGAATATTTGAACTAGACAATGCAAAAATGCATTTTCCATGCATTACAAAGGCATGGCTGTGTGCATATCCTGAACTCGTCCCGAATACAGGATGTTGACTTGTCCTGAATAAACAAGTAGATCAGAGGGATCTAATAGCTGCGACCTGGCCTAGCATCCGTCACGTGGCCTAGTGTCCATGACTGGTGGTTTCTTTTACAAGTGTGACCTCGAAATTGGCAAATGACCTTGAAAATGAATAGGGAACCATTCCTCTGTACCAAGAAGCTTGTTGTAAGATTTAATAGCCATCCATCAAGTTAAACTCGAGTTACGGTGCGAAAACTGTGAAATCGGGGCAAAATCTACACTTTTTTGACCGGTGTGACCTTGGGATTCGACAGATGACCTTGAAAATCAGTAGGGAACCCCTCCTCTATACCAAGAATCTAGTTCTAAGATTTCATAGCCATTCATTGAATTAAACTTGAGTTACGGTGCAAAAACCGTCAAATCGGGCAAAATTGACACTTTTTTTACTTGTGTGATCTTGGGATTTGACGGATGACCTTGAAAAATAATAGGGAACACCTCCTCTATCCCTAGAAGCTATTTCCAAAATTTCATAGCGATCCATGAATTCTAACTGGAGTTACAGTGCGAAAAACTGCAAACAAGGTCGTGACCTCGGTGAACTTGATCTTTGACCTCGACCTAGTGCATGTACATCACTTTGGTGGAGGTCAATAACTCCTGAAAATTTCATGATGATACGACAACAGGAACATGGTCAAAAAGGTGTCACAGACGGACGGACAGACAGAAGCGTTCAAAGAGCTCCTTGGTCGCAGCTAAAAAACGTGTGGCACATTTTTAAATTCAAAATATGACAACAAAGACCCCATACAGTACACATTAAGGCAATGTTCGCAGAACAATATGGGACAAAATTATACTTAAAATACTTAATCACTTGTTGTCTTCAGTCCCCAAACATTTATTTAGTGTTGTGAAAATGAATGGCAACATTACAAAGTGCTAAACCCTTAATTGTTCCGACTTCCCTTGAAAAATGTTGCAAGAATCAAAATAGAAATGTTTTCATTTTGAGAAATCAGTAAACTTTATGAGGTGAATCATCAAATGTGCTGTTGTATTGTTTTAAACAAGTCAAAAATAATTTACAGTTTTCAGTTTTAATTTTAATTTAACATACTGTCCCAACTTCTTCCTATTTGAGGGTGAACATGTTTGACATTATGCTGCAATGCTTTTGTGAGAACTGATTCAAGGTTAAAACAATAATAATAATAGCTAGTAAGAATACCAATATTCTGTTTGCAGCAGGTCTCTCTGCTTGTGTAGCAGCATTTTTCTTCAGGAAAAACTTCTTTTATGCAGAATTTCTTCTCCTATTTGAATGGCAGAGGTGTCCTTGTCAAAATGGTCACTCCAAACACAATGGTCCACAAGGCACAGTGTACAAACAGTACTGTTTTCATCCATGTGTAACGAAACTAGCCAGAACTTCAGCATGCCCCCGTCCCCCAACGGTAGACTATGAAATCTTTGGAAAGTGTGGTGTGTCATTTTGTTGCAACAATTTGGATATGTGCAACCACAAACTACTGTTTATTTTTTAACCTTGAAGAAAAGACTAAGTTATGCTCCTTGTATTCAAACTCTTCCCCGAATGGCTCCCTCTCATGCATGTATGCTCTGTTTTCTTCTTGCAGCGATTCAATTCCCACTAGATTTACAGCGAGACTTCCGTTACATTTTTGACGTGGGTCTATGTTTGTGGAATCCTTTCCATATTGTGGTCATACACTTATATAAGAACAGACAGATGACTCTCACACTGCAAGGCTCCAATATCCACTATTTCATGAATGTGACGTTTCGAGCACTACAGCTCTTCAAGAGACCCTGGTCTGATGAAGAGCTGCAATGCTCGAAACGTCACGTTGGTGTAATAAATGGTGAATATTGGAGCCTTGCAGTGTGCGAGTCATCTGTCTGTTCTTATATTCACTCTTTTTTTGACTCAGCACCTGCTTTCTCTTTGGCTTTGGATGTGAATGTATTCCTTTTTTAATTCATACACTTATAACAACAATCTTTGCCTATCAGGAGCAAAACATGCACTTTAAATGAATGCATTCAGATGCAGAGAAATGCCCCATTGTGTTAATTGCAGCCATTTCGCAGATTCCAGTTATAGTGTTCGGGATCAATACTGGACGAAATAAAGAATTCCCCCCATTAATCACTTCGAGATAAAGAGATGGGAAAATAGGGCCCAGATTTTAAAAACTAACAAGAATTATCCTTTAAAGAGCACCACAAACAAATTTCCAGTATTACTCTATGGAGATGTCAGAATGACAAAATCCAACAGATGACATACAAAGCTATTCTACTATGATCCCTCAGCAGTACGAATGTAATTGCAAATATTTCTGTAATTGATCATATTTTTTAGCCCTGTTTATCTATCAAGCAAACGCTCGAGCAAAGCAGCCACCGATAAATGAACATTTATTATGGGTCACTTCGCAGCTTCTACGCCATCTGTGTCCATCTTTTATCCACCCCCAAAAGAATCACTCTCTGGCACTACTTCTGCTGAACAACTGGCATAAAATTAACCGCAATAAAAAAGAACAGATCATCACTCCTGAAATGGATCATCCTTACGATAACACTCGCCTCCTTTACATGAAATCTTAAACAACCACAGCTCTTTTTTTGGAATCAGAAAGTAGGGCCACATGGCATAAAATCCTACAATCACATAAAGTGTCATGGTTTAGGCGTGCGTTTGTTTGTTGGACCTTTCTTTGTTCTATTGTCTGGGATGATATCGGAGTTCTTTTCCATCAAATTCCTGGCCCAGCTGGCTGATTGAGCCGGGGAGGAGTTTTCCGGACTCTATATATATGCCCGGGGGTTCGCCACACCTATCGCAAGAGTGTCTGTTTGATTCTAGCACTTTGGCCGGAGAAAATCTCAAGTTAAACTGCCAAGTGATTTGTTATATTCCATTTATTGTTAGCAATAGCTTCTTTTAGAAATTTTCTCTCTTGTTGTTTATTTTCTCTCGCACTGCTTCCGTGTTGCGGACTTTTATTTGTCCTTGGAAGCGTGAGCTTTTACCAGAGGTTTTTACCTCTTTTGTCTCTGTCTCTAATCTGGGCTGCTCTTTCTCTCGCTGGTCGCGGGACCTGGCGTCCTGTCACCACCCATCACACAAAGCATCTCCACATAGCATTTTTGTTCATTTGATTGCATATTATCAGCATGTTTCAGCTTAAAATAGTTCTCACCGGCAACACTTTGCAAGGTTAGCAAGCAATCAAGATGAGAATACCAACAGAATTCCAGAGGGCCCAGAGATTGGTGAGCGAATTGCAGGCGCATCGGAAAAAAAACAGCAAAATTATTTATTGAATTCTATTGTCATCCACGATCCACCACAGTTGTTATCAGTGGTCTCCCTGCCCTCTCTGTATTCCCGAGGTCACAAGTGCCTACTTCGGTTTCAAGCATATACCACATAGTAGATATAACCACAGTTATTTTTTAAATACTTTTTTGATAGGTTGGTTCACACTTTCCAGGCAAATGATGGCTTGCATCACTGGCAATGATAGCTCTTTGCACTACATGTCAAGAGTAAACAGCAAATATAATTCCAAGTACAAATGCCACATTTGACATCAACTCTAGACGTTTCATATACTTAATTATGAGTTAAATAATGACAAAATAACACAGAGCAGGACATTGAACGGCTCTGCAGCCAATTGTCCAATGACAATAGTCCAATGGGTAAGAACACATAATTGTGTTGCAATTTTTACACCATTCACACAATTTGCATTTATATACTCACTGCTTTCAGCAGAAAGTCTGCATTTTAAGCTCATACTCATGATTTCAACTCCATTATGAAACTTACACAACATAAATTCTTTGGATAGATCTCATGCATTACGTTGAATTTTCTAATACCAGTCAGTATAAAAAGACAACTCCTTTAAAAGATTGATCATTGATCATGATATCGAAGCTGGTGACAAATATACATCTATCTCAAAGGAGCCCTGCAAAAAATGTGCTGTTGGCATTCCGATAAATATGCTATAGGAATCCAGTAGAATTCTACAGAACTTTAGTACCTCAAGTCCTATAGGAAACAGTTCCATAGAAAATCTCTGGAGGACACTTTTTTTTCAGTTAGGCATCTTCAATCCCACCCAAATTTGGAAGGTGATCACAAACAAAGCAACCATTTTATACAACATTTCCCAGCAATCGTTCCTAACTTGCATCTCTATAGCACAATGACCACTCATGAGCTACTCTGACCGGGGCTCAAACCCACAAACTTCTGCTCCGCAATGCGGTGCTTTAACCAAGTGATGGTGGGAATAAGTCTCAGACGACCTCAAATTGTATTCAAATTAATTCTAAATCTGTATATAATCTGCAATCACATGCATGTGAATGGAAAGGCATAATTTGATTGAATTTTTTTAATTAAGAGAAAAGTTCAAAAGGTCAAACTTTCAATGTTATTCTGTCTTCATAAGCAATAGATGAACACAAGTTTTCCATCATAGCATCGTAAAGTTGTAGTGCCTTACATTTATGCCTGGTGCCTGGTACCCCATGTGCTTAAGCACACCATAAAGTTAAAAGGGACACAATTTCCTTGCTACTTCTGTATCGCGGAAATCACTGCATATTACACCTTTTCATACCATTAGTCCGGTTTCTCACGTCTAGAACCCAGGTACACATAAGGTAAATTGACCCTTCGACAGAGCATTGCCAGGATTCATAAGATTTATTCTTATTTTCATTTAACCCTTATTTAAGATGCCTTTCCCATTAAGCTTTTGTTCTATTAGAAGGTCCTAAAGACCATCAAAGTCCTATAGAGCAGGTTTTTCAACTAGGTTGTTCAATACAAAGGTCTTATAGAACAGCAATAATCTTATAGGACTTTCTTTTCTATAGAGGTGCTCTATAGGTTTCTAACAAATTCCTATAGAACACACGGAAAATCCCATAGAACATGCTGTTCTACTAAAATGTTCTATAGAGTTCCATTGATTCCATAAAATTCCATAGAAGTCCTCATAGAACATTTTTTGCAGGGAGGTTCCTCCGCTGTATCAGTCAGGTAACTCACCGAAGTTCTCCCCACCCCAGATGTCCATGGCTGTGTCATATTTCCCCAAGTGATTAAACCAGGACCTGTCAATCACAAAGAGGCCTCCGGCAATAATGGGGGTCCTGCAGGAGAGAGAACTTGTCAGACATAACAGAGAAATACCAAAGAGGCCTGCAAAACACACCATTTCGCCCCCGTAACAAGAGGTCTCTTCATGCAACTCAACTTTAACAATGTTTTCCTAACTGCCTCGTCCAGGACTCTGATATAACAGAGATTCTGAATCTCAATGCGAATTATTAAGCCTAAATAAAAATATACAAATAATATCTGACAGACTGCTCAAACACCAAGCAGTGTAAATACTTTGGGCGCTGAATTTCTGAATAAATACGAAGACAACAGTTCGCCGAAACATTTTCAAAGCTCTAATAACTATTGCAATTAGGCTTGATTCCAAATCCGAGCAAAACTACCAGATCCTCCATTAATCTTTTGTGAAAGCTCATTCCTGGCCACGGCTCTATCTTCCATTTTTCATGTTTTGCTGTAAGACCACAATTTCTCAAGGACCGAATGAAGTGTAAATTATCTGTACTGCAAGAGCCAAGCTGTTTCACAGGCACAGCCAAAAATCTAAGGCTGCAGAAACTTGTAAGAAGATACGTACTCAACATGAGAGAAGAGAAATACTAGCTTTTCGTTTTGCCTGATTTGGAGCAGACACACGTTCTGAGCGAGTGTCGGGCAAAGTGGAGGAAAGTGTTCAGGTCCCTTATCCCTCATTTATGGTCATTTCTTTCACAGACAGATAGAAGCACTTGTCCCCTACAACAAAACAAGACAGGACACTATGTTCTTGAGCGACAAAAACTACTCCTAAAATTCATTTATCCAAAGATTTTTTTTATACTCCTCCCTCGCCCCATCTTTGCACAGCGACTCGTTTAGACTGACCAATAGCACCGCGGAATGAGTGGAATTGATTCCTGCAGCAATACTGACTCACATTATTTATGACTCTGCTGGAGGAGTCCAGAGGCAATACCGTTAGAGGCAGAAACTAATAGATACATTGACATCTGATAAACTACTGTCCCTTCACTGTACAAAACATGAACTTTGGCTATATTCCGAAGGGGCCAGAGAAAATATACGGCCCCCTGCCCTCGCTGCTCTTAGTTCTGGATGGGCCATTTGTAGATTTGACCGGCGTAATGACTCATTAAATTAGATCACAGAACACAGAGCAACAGTTCCCAGGGCTGCAGCTGCTCTGACACGAATGACGGCGTCGTAGCCTGCTGTTCCGAACAAGCGCCTCTTTTGTTCTGCTCCGCAAAAAAATGTGCATTTGCCAGGCTGACTAAATGCCCGTGTATAAAAATACCACTTTCAAAGGAAAGGAAAATAACAACATCTTGGCGACGCAGCATTTGAGAAAGCAGGGGCTGAATGCATGATCCAGGAAACAGTAAGGTGAGACAGAGGCACGTGTAGGAATGAAAGAAGAATAATCAAAGTAATACAAAAACAAGCATGAAATACTAGACCCATCACCATGGTTTTGGCGATCTGGCCCGGAAACAAAACGCAATGGAGGGCCGGACAGACATACAGAAAAACGGACGGAATTATAAGAGGGCACATCTATAATATAAGATGCATCTATATATTACATTTCATGGAAAAATATTTTGTACGGTTCAGAATTTCTTCCCAAAAAAAAAGAGCACGACGGATGGACATCGAGACAGATGGGCGGACACACAGAAGGATGACAGTCATTCCTATATCAACCTTCCACTTTATGGCAGCGGATAATAACGTCAAAGCACAGTGTAAAACAGGGGGTATGACAGGCTTGGCAGCAAGAACTGTGACCAAAATGCACTCCTGAAGCCAAGACAATTTCTACACTATCTGTGCTCTTCGTCTGAGCCAGACTCGGTTCTGTATTATTAACCACAGCCATTACTTCAGTTGGAGTCTGAATGTGGCTAAATGAGTCGATTTAACTGCTGCGTTCCGGCAGCACCCATTAACTGCTATATGAATGCACAAGCTAATTCACCTGAGAAATCCCTACTGTACATAAGAGGAAATCTCTTTCAGATTGTCTTCTCTGAAGGGAGCATAAAAGCGCTCTTATCTCCCGCGGGATTGGGACAGATCGCATTGTGGCAGAATGCCAGCTAAAAGTATTACTGAGGGTGAGAGGGACTGAAAAAGAGTTCCTCCAGATGCGCCCAGCATCCCCACGGCTCATTTAACCGCACGCTGACAATCGCGTGCGCATCTGTACGCGTGCGCAAAAGAGCACACACGAGCACGGACATGCATGCGTATACATGCACTTACGCTCTGTGTTCACCATCTGCATTTCTCTATTCTGCCCTCCCTCTCTCGCGGCCTACAACTCAGTCATGCCCCCGCCGGCGTTTCCTTAGCTTCTGTGATTGTTGCTAATAAACAACATTGTCAACCTACCAGTTTGCACCAATTGGCAATGTGGAAAGAAGCTGTGTAGGTGGGGTCTAAATGTGAGCAGTGGGGGTGAGGTCAAATTGTGAGCAGACTAGGCGGGGTCAAAATATGAGTTGAGTAGGCGGGGTCTGAATGTGAGTTGAGCAGGGGGGTTTGAATGTGACTTAAGTAGGCGGGGTCTGAATGTGAGTTAAGTAGGCGTGGTCTGAATGTGCGATGAGTAGGCAGGATCCAAATGTGAGCTTTGAGGAAGGGATTAAATATGAGCTGTAGAGGTGGGAGCTAAATGCAAGTTGTGGGGGTAGGATCTAAATGAGAGCTGCGTGGGTGGGATCTACTTGTGAGTTGTAGGCGCAAGATGTAAATGTGAGCAGTGGGGGTAGGATCTAATTGTGGGCTGAGCAGGCGGATCTAAATATGAGGTGACTAGGCGGGGTCTAAATGTGAGCTGTGGGATAGGGGTTTAAACATGAGCTGTGAAGGTGGGGTCTAAATGTGAGCTATAGGGGAGCGGTCTAATTGTGGCCTGAGTAGGCCGGGTCTAAATGTGAGTTGAGTAGGACGGGTCTAAATATGAGCTGTGGGTCAGGGGTTTAAACATGAGTTGTAGAGATGTGGTTGAAATGTGAGCTGTGGGGGAGTGGTCTAATTCTGAGCTGTGTAAGCTGGGTCAAATGTGAGTTGAGTAGGCCGGGTCTAAATGTGAGCATTGGGGGAGGGGTTTAAACATGGGCTGTAAAAGTGGGGTCTAAATATAAGCTGTGGAGGTGGGATGTAATTGTGAGCTGTGTGGGAGGGTCTAAATGTGAGTTGAGTACGTGGGGTCTAAATGTCAGCTGTGGGGGTAGGGTCTGTGAATGAGCTGCAGGGACAGGGTTTAAATGTTAGCTGTTAGGGCAGGATCTAACTGAGAGCTGTGGCGGCGGGGTTTAGATATGAGCCGTGCGGGTGAGATCTAAGTGTTAAGCGCGTAGGTGGGATGTGTGCGTGAGCTCTATGGACGGGATCCAAGAACATCCTGCTCTCGGATTGCTAGCCTGCCCCCCTCTTTGGCGGCTTTCGCAGTAACTGCCGGCATCAGAACGGAGATGAGAGATGAGGGGACAGAGGGTGGACTGGGGGGTCAGTGCAGAGAAGGCGGGAACTCGGTAGGAAGGAATGGGCCACGGTGAGGCCTGGCCTTGACATATCTGATGAAATCAAACTCTCCACTGATTCTGGCAATCGACCAGAGCCCATTCATCTGTAACTGAGCAGCTGCTAATTATGAACCAGAGATTCAGAGAAAGAGACAAACATGTCCAAGGGATGAACAGGCACCAGCCAATTTTTAATATGGGAGCCAAATGCACTCTGCAATCCCCATTTCTTTCACTGACAGGAAAATAAACCACCGCTGTCATTCTCATTCGGACATATAAATGCACCATAAAAAAATCACTCCCTCTTTCCCTGACATAGAAATGCAATATCGGCCAATTCTCCCCCTGACATAGCAATGCACCATAAACATCACTCTCTCTGACAGAGAAATGCCCCATAACCCACATGCTGCCTCTCACACAGAAATGCGCCATAAACATTACTTTATCCGACACGAAAAAAATGCACAATATCCCACATTCTTTTGACACCGTGATCCGCCGCGAATATCCCTTGCTTTCTCTCCAATACAGAAATGCACCCGCTAATCTGAATTCCCTTTCTTTACACCCTCCAGGCCGGATGAGCGATGTAGCTAATCCGCAAACCAAATCGAAAGGATCACTGTCCATGATGTCAGAACCGGGAGCGGGATGGACGCATTTTCTCCTGCGTTATGCTGCTATCGCCAGCATTCTGTCACATTGCCGGGATCAGCGTGACAGACGTACACTGTCAGAAGGACGGTGAGCTGCTCGTGCATTAAGTAATCTCGACGACAGCAGTCATCCGTATTGAACGCTCAGTGATTTTCAGCTGAGGATACACCAGGCCGACCCATGGCCCACAACGACTGGATACAATCTGTCGGGAGTATTTTAGTCGCCCATAGTTGGCCCATGGAGAGGGCGTTAGGACCTCCTTAAGACCTCATCACATCCAGAAACAAAAACCGAATCTGTTGCTTGGCAGAAACACGTCAGTCGGCCCTTCAAACCAATCAGGTTTGGGCGTGGTTCGGGAGGAGAAAACTGTCGGTAGGATGTGTGGGTTAGTGACCTGTTTTAAAATGTTGCATAACTACAGTATTTTCCACAAACAAAAAGACGGCTGAATGAGTTGAAGCATTTCCTTTCTAAAGTGTTTGCAACTTTGTTTTGTTAAGGTAGCCTAAAATTGTTAGGGGGAACGTGTCAATCACAGGTACCAAAAGAAACTGCTAAAATATGCAAAACAAGATAAAATGCAAAATGGAGAACCAGATTAAAAATAAACTCGATGTGCTATTTTTTTTTTTCAAAACAAGACATTTCCTCAGTCACGACAAATTTGTGACGGTTCTTCGTTCCAGTGTTCCCCAAGCAGCACTGATACATAGTCTCTGCCTGTCTCGCTCACTGGTTCCAGAAAGCTCAAAACAGGCTACGTTTGACAAAGTTGCCTTGCAACCGTTTATTTTACGGACAGCTTTTCTTTTTAGAAGCTTGTCAGAGGTATCACCATCCCGCAGTTATACACCCACTATATGTAACTACAACATTATTCATTATGCCCACCCTATACTCTCAGATGACAGCAATTAACAAATGGTGTGATTACACACTCACCAAGCACTTCATGAGAGGAACTTGCACAGATTCATGCAATTATCAAACCAGTCAATCACGTGGCAGCAGTGTAATGCCTAAGATCATGCAGGAGCATGTCAGGAGCTTCAGTTGTTGTTTGAATGCCACAGTCACAGTATTGTTGCACACAATGTGCATCCCATAATAGCTGCAATTTACCCCTCTTTCAATAGCTACTTCCAGCATGATAATGCATCATGTCACAAAGGAAAAAGTCATCTCAAACTGGTTTCATGAGGACGAAAATGAGTTCAGTGAACTCCACAGTCTTCAGATCTGAATCCAATAGAGCAGCCTTGGGGATGTTGTAGAATAGGGGATTTGCAGCATGAATGTGTAGCATATATTTCTGCATAAAATATGTCATGCAATCCGGACCAGAATCTCAAAGGAACGTAACCAACATCTTGTGAAATCTATGCCACCAAGTAGGCATGCTGGCCATTCTGAAAGCAGTAGGAGGCCCAACCCAGCGCAAGTACATTGTTCCTGATGAAGTGCTTCATGATTGTATGTGCAAAATTATACACAATTTCATTATACTGAGTCTGCATCAGAAAAAAGAAAAACCGAAAACACAGCATCCAGTCACTTTTTTGTGGGCTAGCGCTGCCTTTTTCGTATAACATGGCACTCGGCATTCCATTCAGATTTGGCCCCTGTGCCTACGTCACATGCAGGCTCACGAGAATAATACCGCCCCTCATTAGAATATCTCCACCCACGGCTTATTTTTTAAGGCAACAACCCAGCTTTAATTGGCATAAGCCTATATACTTTATGTGCTGTCCACTTACTGCATCACTGCTTTATACTACAAACCTGTTCAATGCAGGACTGGCAACAAAACTCTGTTCGGAGGATACAAAGAAGCTGGGGTTTCGACTTTTCTTCGAGGAGAATTTGTGGCTAGCTAGTTAGGTAACTGAATCCAATTTCAGTGAATATTTAAACTGAATTCCAATTGTAATTGCTGGCAAAAAAGTTGACACTCCCCCCACACATTAAGAGGGTAGGGAGTGTGAATCTGGCCTGGAGCCTTTCGGCGTGGAGTTTGCATGTTCTCCCCGTGTTCGGGTGGGTTTCCTCCGGGTGCTCCGGTTCCTTCCCACAGTCCAAAGACATGCACATCAGGCTAAGTGGAGAGGCTACATTGCCCATAGGTATGACTGTGTGAGTCAATGATGTGTGCGTCCTGCGATGGATTGGCCAGCTGTCCAGGGTGGGTCCCTTCGGTCCACAGTTTGTTGGGATAGGCTCCAACACCCCCAGCGACCCTAATGAGGAAGAAGTGGGTGTAGAGGATGGATGGATGGATCTTTGTTAAATTTGTACGACTAGATTGTTGATGAAGCTAGCAAAGTGCGATTCTCAAAACTAACTTAAGTAGCTATCATACTAGTATTTCCTTTCTTTAATCATGGTGGGGTTTATTTGCTAGAAAGCATTGACTGAATTTAGAAGCCATTGCTAGTTCATCCAGAAGCAATGTATGAGACACATCGATACGAGCAGACAGTAGCCAGTGCAGTGTGCTGAAAGTTAACTAATTGTTGTTACTGTACATGTGCAAGCTATGAATCATTTTTAATATTAGAGACAGTTTAACATTAGTTAAACTATTATGGTGACTGTATGTTGCTCTTCTTTCTGAATGTAATGGCCATGCTTGCCCGGCCTGCAAACCTTGCCTTTCCATATTTATTGTGAAGTTTATTTGCAAGGTAGTAAGCTACTTATTCAGTCATCTGTATTTAAAGACTTGCTAATAGCTGGGGGATTATAAAATCGTCGCTTTCAGCTTACACGGCCATTCAGCGTTGGCTAATTATAACAGAGCTCATTCCATATATGGGACACTCAGAACTGCCTGTTTTTTAGAGGACTGGGAATGACAGGGATCAAACTGCCTAGAGATCACAAACTTTTTTGTTTTTTTCACGATAAGCTTTTCAAATTTCTCTTTTGAACATCCTAGAACATTATAACTTCAAAATAAACAGCATATTAGGTCCCCCTTTAAAGCTCATATTCATGAGAAAACCTTGGGAAGCAGGGCACTCGGGCTATTGGCACTTATAAAGCTGGAGTAGCTTTACGATGATGCCATCGACTCCGCCTTTCCTGTACAGGCACATGCACATACTGTATATCCACAGATGTTCTGTGCTTTTGCTGTCTTCCTGTTGTGAACATCCAGCCTTGTCAGCCGTTAATCAACTACTGGAAATTTGTCAGCTTCTTGTATCCTCAGAATGAGCCCTGCCAGCATTTACAGCTAATTCCTCCATTTTCTTGTTCAGCAAATGACTGACCCGCTTCGTCTTAACTCTTTGAAGGATGTTTTCTTTGTATATTTCTCCAAATTTCTAAGTCAGAGATCTGGAGCTCAATTGTTTTCCAGAACCAGTCCTAACTGTTACATCGGCAACAAAATCACACATTAGTAATGCCACGCCCAACAGGGTTTTCTGCAATGGGATGGTATTAGCCGCAGCATGAGGAAGAGGTGTAATAATCAAAAATAGGAGAGGGAGCCCAGTCATCTTACAGCAGCTGAGCCCTCATAATGTGTTCGTCTCCAGCACTGGGCCACGGTTTAATGGAACAGAGGAGGCGGGGGGGCCGGCGTTGGAGACACGGCGAAGCTGCTTTAATTGCCTCTCATTTCTTCTCGGGTGACTATCTCATTATGCACCTTGGTGTTTCTGCCAAGATCAATGCTTATAATGCATCTTCCGACTGCTTTATTTTTTAACCAACCTCTCATCCCCAGTGAAGACTTCAGATCACGGAGAAGCAGATTAAAAAAGAAGGCTGCGGGGGAAAGCATTAATATCACTCTGATGTAATTTCTGTACAGTGGCAGAGTTAGTCCATTTCTGCACAGTCCACTCCCTTCCCCTTCCTCCTCTGAACCTAAGACGAGGCCAGGACGGCTTTGAGTCTTTTACCAGCTGCCCTGTTGACAGGCCGTGCGCCTTCCGTCACTTACTTAATGGGTTCGGTGGGGTCCTCTCTCCTAGCTTTCTGCTCAGCAGACAGTTGCTCCCATTTGAAATGTAGGCTCCAGTCAAAGCCTGCAGTCGAGAGGGACAGATCATTAGAGCCGAGCAAAAGGTCTTGAGAGGGCAGACATGAACACTTAAAGCCAGGGGCTTATGGGAGCTGAAGTTAACAGAGACAAATTGGAGCGATTCTATAGCCCAAACCCTGACAAGAGGGGTGAACTAAAATGTTTTGTGGAAACTGAAGACCTAAAAAAATTGAGTTTGCCAACTTAATGATCTTGTTTTCACAGCACTTGAAGACATGGAAAAACTAGGCTTATGCCGTCGGAGGCGACGGCTAGGGTATATCCCCGAACGCCCCCAATCCACCAATTCCCCAATCCTTTAATAGACCTTGAATAGATTCATTTGAACTTAATTTCAGGTCAATCGGTCAAATGGTTCTGAAGATATGGCCAAAACGGTAATTTTCCATCACAAAGCGCCAACTGGTGGCAAAATATTGAACCATACAGGTATGATGTCATCATGTGACACGTTGTGAGGTCATGACCTTGCAGTTGCACACAGTTTCATGTCAATTGGAGAAATAGTTCCAAAGATATAGCAAAAATGGTGAATTTTATGTGACAAAGCTCCACCTTGTGTCAAAGTTTTGAACCAAACAGGTATAATGTCATCGTGGGACACATCCTCAGGTCATGACCTTTCATTTGCACTTGATTTGAGGTCAATCGGACAAATATTTCCAGAGATATGATAAAAACAGTGATTTTTTTCAGTTTTTGGCCCCTGGTGGCCAATCTAGAAATTGTAAATTGTCCAAAATCGAATCAGTTCTTCCTCTTTATGATATTTACTAATATGCAAAACTTGGAATTTCTAATTGAAATATTACTGCAGTTATCGCGTTAACACGTAAATCGGTTTTTGGCCCCTGGTGGCCAATCTAGAGATCGTAAATTGTCCAAAATTGAATCAGTTCTTTCTCTTTATGACACTTACTTATGTGCAAAACTTGAAATTTGTTAATTGAAATATTACTGAAGTTATCGCGGAACAGTGATTTTTTTCAGTTTTTGGCCCCTGGTGGCTAATCTAGAAATAGTCAGTTGTCCAAAATCGAATCAGTTCCACTTGATGATACTTACTTGTACGCAAAACTTATATTTCTAATTGATAACTTATTATTTCTAATTGAAATATTACTGCAGTTATCGCGTTAACAGTGAAATCAGTTTTTGGCCCCTGGTGGCCAATCTAGACATCGTAAATTGTCCAAAATCGAATCAGTTCTTCCTCTTTATGATACTTACTTATGTGCAAAATTTGGAATTTGTAATTGAAATATTTCTGAAGGTATCGCGTTAACACGTAGTGCGGCGGTGGCGGCCGAACCAAAAAAATAATATCCCCCGGAACGCCATTCGGCGTTCAGGGATATAAATAGCTACTGCGCCCGCTTCGTCAAACATGCCCAAAATGGAATTCCCCCTATTGGCCGAAGTATTGGTCTGATTCAGCTCAAAATCAAACTTGGTCTTCTAGACCTTACGACGATATATACACCTGTGAAATATGAAAAGGATCGGTGAAAAACTGAAGATGCTAGAGTGCAGACAAGCCAAAAGTTTACGCACGCATGCACGGACGCACGACAGACCACCACTAAAGACCCCAAGCATAGCATAAGCCCCTTTGGGCCTTTCGGCCAAGCGGGCTAAAAATAATTTTACCTTATTTTCTTTAAGTTCCTTCCACACAATGCAATTAAGTTTGCCAACACAATTTTTTTGAGGTAATCGGTTTCCCCGAAACATTTGAGTTTCACCACGCTATCAGGGTTTACAGTGCTGGTGATGATAATGCACTTTCAAGGGCGTCAACCAACAGCAGGAGCTGCAGTCGCGCACAGCTAAGTATTAGTCTCACAAAGAACATGATCAAAACGCTGGCACCAGCAGTCATTTCTCACTGCTCAGATAGGCTTTTCATATTCTAACGAATAATACGAATGCTTCATTTTCATTTATTCAATGTCAGTTTATTTTAGTCAGTTGGAGGACGGCCATATTGAGACTTGCGCAGCTAAGTCTCAAAATTCTAATTAAATTCATTTATATTGCTGGATATTTATTGAAACAATTCAGGTTAAGTGCCTAGCTCAGGGGTACAATGGCAGCGCCCTACTTATTAAATGTACACACTTGGTGTCACAAGCCCATTTCCTAATCATTATTCGACACAGCTGCCTGGTACATTTGAGGAACCCCATAAAACAGCCACTGTTGATGAATGATGTTATCAGGCTAATAGACAATTTTACACACCTGGACTGGCAGGGATAGGCTGGATTTCGAACAGGTATGGGAAGGCGGAATAAGGTTTACCTCCACGCAGGTCGGAAGAGGCCGCCACGTAAGCAAAAGAGTCCATGTTGATGATGTCGATGACTGGGCTCACCACGCAGGTCGGGTCCTTGACCATGCAGAAAAGTGAAAGGCACGAGTATGTCAAGAGTACATATAAACACTGTCAAGGCGTATGATCATAAATATATGATTTGAATTTAAAAGCTTATTGAATATTGTAATATTGCTATAACGATCCTAAGCAGTCATGGAAAACTGTGAAATTCTAGACTTGCAAAAAATGATCAAAAAAGTGTTTATGCCAGTATATCATTTACAAAAAAAACACGTGAAGGCTCTGGCCATGGCATGGTACACGTAATTATTGTGTGGGTTATGAATTTAATTTCAAGGACAGCGATCAACTCTTGTCGTCAGGCTTTGCGACATGCCATTACTAATCATGCTTGGAGAAAACAGGTGCAATAAGACTGGAAATGAATCAAATTATGGATAATTTTGACACTTGGGTGAGTCAGAGCCCAGAGCAGAGGACTGACGAAAACCAATCTCTGCAGAACAGCGAGAACCAGCGATGGCAAGAGAATAAAATATGAGCGTAACAGCGCGATATCCCGCCACCTTCGCTAACTGGTTCCAAATTAGACGTTCCAGCCATCCTCTGCTCAGTGTACACACTCCACTCATCTTTTGCCCACACTCAACCTGGAAGCCTGACTCGCCATGCTCCATGCCAATTACATGAGATCAGACGCTCGTTCCTGCGTTTGCGGATAGCAAAGCCACGGCAAAAACGGCACAGGGCTCATGTGTAATCGGGAAGCTTTCACTTACAGACACAACTGCAAGTCGAGCCTTGCGAACATGCTGCAATGGGAAGAGCTGCGGTTAAAAAAGCAACAGCGCGTGATGGTAATGACGCATTTGTCCACGCGCATGCATTTGCGCTGATCAATAAATAATATATAAAAAATACATGCTTGCGCAGACACTGATGTATCACTCTACAGTAAAATCAATGGCCCTCACTTTTCACATATTGACTGCTTGGAGAAAAAAGGGTTCCTTGTAATAACACATAAATTACAAAACTTGATGGTTTGACAGTGATGTCTTGCTGTGGAAAATCTGAACTGAGTTTTGGGGCTCAGTCAAATCAAAGTGATCCAGGAGCCTTCAGATCGGCAGTTCACTTTGTGAGAAATGGCTGAAATGCACTCATTAATTTTTTTTTGCGAATAAACAACTTCCATTGCACTTCCTTTTAAAAACTGCTCTCCAGAACAGTCCACAGCCTGACTACATTATAATACTTTTTTTGGACCAGATTTTCATCATTTCTCTATGGCAGGGAATGTTTCAGTTCCTGGCCTGTCAAAAAGGAAAGAAAAATTGCTGTGCGACTGAAATTGGTTAGAGTGCTGCATATTGTCAGTTTATTCTCATTGCAGATGGTTTCTAGAAGCTATAACTGCCATAATGGGCCTCTTTCAAAAGATTCTTTAGTTGCGTCGTGACAGCCAATCACAAAAGGAAAGAAAATCCGGGAAAAGCTATTCGTAGCAACAGGCCTGGGGACATTTCACACAAAAGTCAGTCGGTCAGTCGGACAGAGGAAAAGCGGCTGGATATCTATACCTCCTTTATCCTTTGGAGCAGTGGCGGCAGCCAGTCTTTGTTGACCTCGCAGTGACTGTCCAGAAATGTCAGAACCCCAGCTCGTGCAGCATCCGCTCCTCGAACCCTGGACCGGATCAGCCCTGGAAAAGGAACGAGGCCACATGTTCACCCAACTGCTCAGCCTGTGATATGATCCTCAAAAATTTGCAAAAGTGAATCAAATGTAGGACACTAATAGTCCTTCATTGATGAGACCTGAAAAGTTTGTTTGCATCTCAGTAAACAGAAGAATAATTGAGCATGCAGGGGAATTGAGAAGTCTGCATGATTACAGGCCTTTTTGCTTCAGTCTAAATCTTGAAATTTATACTTCCTATCCTTAAATTGGAAGTCACAGACAAAAAAAAAAAAAAATCACTGGAACCAAACTGTTACACAGCCAATTAAAAATTCCATTATATCATCCTGAATCCTTCATTCTGACAGCAGTCAGACTCTTCAACACCTGCACAACACGATGTAATTGTCTTCGTCAACATCACCCACCACTTACAACACGACAGCTTCTTTGCATTATTTTGCCTCAGATTATATTTATTTGAATCATACCTATTTCTACGTATCATTACCTAATTATTATCATCTTGTTTCATTCTCAGTATCAGTATCTCAGTGTCCCTGCTTTTTGACTCAAGCTGCTATAATGTGAATTTTCCCTTTATGGGGTTAATATAGCTTAACTCACCTTATCTTTCATACCCTGGTCTGGGTCAACGTTCTAATCTGATTGGCTGTGAAGTGTACATTATTTCAGGATATACCGCCAACTAAAAAGTAGTTTCAGTGAAACCGTCTGTTCACTGTTCTAAATGAATGCGTTGGCTACATAATATCAGCCATTGTCTAGTAACCATAGCAATGAAGCATAATTTATCGCAAAAAGATTAACAAGCTGGTTAAAGTGAAACATAAAATTTCATTTTAAACATGCCAGCTAGCAATCTTGCTGCAACATAACTTCCCATGGCACACAATGCATATGGATGGCCCCAAACGCAAACATTTTCCAACATATTTGAGGCAAGTTCTGGAGGAAAAACTGGAAAAAGGACCTTCGTAAACACATCAGACATTGCAAAGGTTCCAATGGGAATGAACAGACTTAACATTAACAGAGTTAACATTATTCTACAAAACAAATACTGCCAAGGCAGCCTTACTGAAAATTTTGGCAAACTGAGGACTTCTAAGGTCTCAAAATCAGAAATGAGCTCCAGAAGCTTAGCCAACCAGGCCTTTCTCTAACTTACACCATTTAATTAGCTCATGCCGGGCAAGCCGTGGGCAGAGCCCGGCCTGACAAGAACTGACACTGAATGACATTAGTGTCCATCACTTTGTTCCTTCTCTACTTGTTCTTCCTCTCAGTAATGAAGTAGAAATAAACTCACCAATGTGTGATTTCCAGTTTATATCTTTCACATGATATCTACTAAAATTCTGTTTCTTATGCGCAAGCCATGCTTTAATCCATTCTGCATGTTTAGAGAAGAGTTGTTCGAGTTGAAGGGCTAACTATTTCGGCCAGATGCTTTGTAGAGTGTCATCATACTGATGGCCGGTTCATTATTCTGGGCTACATTCAAATAGTCTTTTTGGCTTGGAGAAGTGCCTAACACTGAGAAAATGATGCAGAAGTACTTACCTGGCAGCCATGATAAGTGTGCTTGAATTCTCAAAATTAAAGGAAAGGTGCTTCAGTGCTACCTAACTTACCACCTTTAGCATAGAACCATCCTTTTGGAAAAAGGTGATAACACTATCCCACAATTCCATGAATCAGAAATATTTAAACCAAAGACCATATATCCAGCAGATCACAAAAACAAACATGAACATGATGGACAAGGGACGCATCATCACGTCTCCTAGTGTAAGTGCATTTGGATTCAAGATTCAACTAAACCTTAAAGAGCAGTGCCCATGGTTAATGAATTGCTATATTTCAAGCTAAGTAATGCCATGGGCACGAGAAGGATGGTGCTGAGGGTGTTGCAGCACCCCCTGTTGACAGGGAGTATGAGCACACAGACAATGTGTAAACATGAACAACTTAAAAATATTCAGCCTCTTTATATCAATTTGTAATACATTTCCGGTAAGAAGGTATTGAAACGTAGCCAAAATATTATTTTACTTGTTATAAATGAAATAATTTTTCCAACCTGACGACAATCGTCATCTCGTCAGTTCAAAGAGCAAAAGGTCGAGTGCAGACAGCACGTAGGAGGATTTTGGCAGTTGCCAGAGGAGCTAAATAATGTGACGGAAAAGAATATCTGACTTTTTCAGTTCTAGAAGCCCCAAAACAACCAGATTTGTGGCTGAGGAAGAGAATGATGGAAGCAACAGTACCATCACCGCAATAGCTATCACCTAGGACTAGCTAGCTTGTTGCTCCGGTAGAGAGGATCAGCAGCAGGTCACTCACGTGCACTCCGGATCATTTCAACAGAACATTGTATTTCCTGGATACAAATTCGGCACGGTATGATTTTACAGATCATTTTAATGAGGTTTGTTTGAAAATGGTGATGGTTGCATTGTGTTAAAGAAACCGACCTCATTCTTTGCTTTATCTGCACAACCTGAGCGACAATTTGTTTGCTAAAGCGGGATTTAGCAGCTGGGAAAAGGCAAAAGAAAGAACTTAGTCAGCCTGAGTTGTCAGACCTGCACTCGGTTTCATTACGTCTGTCAGCGATGCTTTAAGTAACTCCAGTCTGGGTAGTTTGCAGCTAGGAATCAACATGCTGCAAGGACAGTGTTGATTATTTAGTGTTATAAATGTTTATAACATTTAAGATCCGTTAAATTCCAGGGCCATGAAGGAATACTACTCAGAGGGCACAGTCATCGCGACACGTACCGCGGCAGCTTGTGTGAGAGAATGCACTCGTTACCGAAAGCTTCAGAATGGCTTTCACGTACCCACTGAAATAAGATGTTAAAAAAATTTGCCGGTTTGGGAGAATTTTATGGATGGTGATTATGATCCCAAAGAGAACGATTATTTTCGCCTTTTATGGGATTAGGCTGCTGCCTGGAAACATTTATTTTGGCGAAACTGACAAGCTACATTCATTAAAGATAGTTGATTAAATAAAAAATTATGTCACGTAATGTGATGAATCACTTTACTCAAATGGAGGATTTTGTTTGAGGATTATTTGTGTATTTTTAGGGCTGATAACCTCCTGTAGCACATAAAACGGTGCATAATAGCTAGGCTTACAAAGTCACATCTTTCTGCGCTAATGTTTTCTCGGGCACGACAGGAAGATGTCTCTGTTTTAAATTAAGAAAATGCTGAAACGGGAGATGGAATTCAGAGAGAGTGAAATAATTCCGTATGCAACCTCAACATTTTTAGGGTTTTTATTTCCCAGAGTAATTTTATAAGGGGGCTCGCCATTATATTTTGGAGAGTTTTGTTTGTGAGAAGGGAGGTACTTGTCATCCCTATAATTACGTGCGCGTTTTCAATGTAGCCTGTCGGTGGTTTCTTGGTCATTTCCTCATTAATAATTTCTTAATCATTATACGATTATGTATTGGACTTGTTAATTCAAAAAAGAAATTGATTGATAGTGAATCAAGCGATATCAAACTGGGAGGGGTTGTGAGCCAGCATATGTGAGACAGGCAAATCCCTTAATGGCAGCATTACCAGGAGTTGGAGTTGAATAGGTTGATACAAATAAGGCAACAAGCATTATAGCTTTTAAAATGACACATGCGTACAAAACAAAGGACCTTATTGGGATAAAATACAGAAAAAATACAGGCCCCAGGACAACAAAACAATTATACATTATCATTTTTTGTAATCAGTAATAATTTATATGGAGAGTATTCTTTTATTCAACTACTCGTTTGCACCCTTAGTTGCTATGCCTGCTGTTGTCATAATGCCCTCATGAAGCGCTAAAAAAAAAAAACGACGTCACTCTTCTGCTTTCGGTTGGCAGCCCCCCTAATTCAACCATCTTCCCGCGCGCATGAGTAATGTATGTCTGTTTCTTTATATCATTACTCTTGTTCTTCTTTTGTGAAGACGGAGTTCTGGCGTATCATCAGATTGCAATCAGATCTGGGTCACTCCATACTAAACTGTACAAATGTGTTACAATGGTGAGGAAAATTTCACCAATTTTCACCAAACACCAATGAAATTTTTCATTGCAGTGGTGAAACCCCATCCATGGGCATCACAAATAAGCAAGCAAGAAGATAAACCAAGTGATCACTTCATTTCAGTGACCCTATAATGTGCTAACGTGGCAGGCGTTGTGGGTGTAACAAGAACACAAAACAGGTATTGAATTCTTGAAAATCAGATACACTTCAAAGTCAATTCTTTTGTATGATAAATGGCCTCAGTCTATCAGTAACATTTATGGACAATTACAGCCAGCCAATGTTTTTCATGTCTATTGTCCTCAATGCTTGTATTCCGTTCACTTGGCTTCAGTGCAAAGCATTGTTAAAATGTTGTAACTGGTTACCTGTTGCTCTAAATCACCAAAGGAATATATTATTTTATTCATAAGAAGGCATTCAAAAGAATAAAAATGAAATAATAAACAAGTGGCAAAGTAGGGTCATTTTCTCATAGACTTCTATAGCATTGAACTTCTTTCTGCAACCACTGACGTCCCCATCTGCTGGTCATTAAATATAATGCTAATTTTCTGAGATTTCAGCATCAGCCTCACTTTTTAGACTCGGGTGCTGCGTCCATCTTTTTATACAGTCTATGCACAGGACACAATCTACGCATATTTCTTCATGTTGTTATGGTCATAACACGATATTAGGACACAGAAAATTTTTCTTTTTTCAATCATTACTTTTTAAAAAATATTTTTGGGATTTGGCGTCTCCAATCCCACCCGAATCTGGAATGCCCAATTGGTGAACAATGTACAAGTCTTGCTCGTATGCGACCCCTTGCTGCCAACTCAGGAGACTGTAGACAGTTCGTGGCTCTCTTCCAAAGCACACGTTTGTCAGCCACCGCTTCTTATACACTCATTGGTTGAATCTTCGCAAGTTCAGAACGAGGTTGGAGGATACCCGGACATGAGCAGACTTAGAATCTTCCTGATGAGCGCCCGTCTGGCCAATAGGAGGCGCTTGATCGATGAATAAGGCAACTATTATAATCCCTTTCCGGCAGTCCCTTCCCAATTTGCAACCCTGTAGTGCTATAGCCAATTGTGCGCTACTCTGACAAAGCTGCCGACCGGTACGAAGCGGGGCTTGAACCCGCGACGTGACAGTCACTTCAGCTTTGCAACGCAATGCTTTACCGAGTGAACTAACATTATTTTTCAAAGCATGGTATACATGATTGTCTGACGCCTTGTGAAATTTTGATGCAGGAAGTGAGTACTTTAATTAGCCGAGGTCATCTTTATGCTATTTACACACATAATGCAAATTAACCCACAGGTCTGAACGTAACACGCGAAAACGTGACTGGTTACGCCCATGACGGGCATTTCAAATTGCATTTCTGATCAGACAAGTCCCGAAAATTTTCCGCAGACAATTGAAACAGTTATTGTGGGTGTTTCTCTGCAATATTTCATTTCACTTTCTTTCAAAGTATCAACAGACATTTCATGAGCATTTCATGAAGTTGCCTGCCAAATTTAGTAAAAAAATATGGCTTCCACAATGCCTTGGCTGACATCAGGCCACCTCTTTTTCTGCTGTGTTGTTGGATCGATCACTCTGTTTTTTTTCTTATGTATATCTTCAATTTGGGAGTAAATAAATATGAACAAAGCAAATCATTTAATTCTCTTAGAAAAAATTTTATTGACCATTCTGATACAACACAGTGAATTGAAGCACTGATTACTAAAACCCCACAAGTCAAGTCAAGTCAAGTGTGACTTATGGGGTTTTAGTAATAGGTGCTTCAATTGTACAGTTTAGTACGGAGTGACCTATCTCTGATGAACATTAACAACTCTCTGAGATCAGATACTGCTTACAATCTCAATGTTGTTTGCATTTCCTTGAGTCTCAAACTTTCCTAAGTGCCCTAATCTTGCCCATACCTGAATTCTGCCCATACAAAATGTTGCCAGGCTATGTTAGGTTTTTCAGTCATTTGAGGGATGGGCGAAACTAGGGGAATGGGCTGTCCTGGCCCGAATTAGGGCACTTTATGTGACCTTATGCTCTCAAAACTACGAGCTAGAGCTAGTGTCATGGTTTGTGAGGTGTGCATGTTGTTTGGACTTTTCTTAGCGGCTCTCGTCCTGGGAAGATACTGAATTCCTGGGCCATCGAATTCTTTACCAAGCTAGTTGATTGAGATAGGGTGGCACTTTCCCAGAATCTATATAAACAGGAAGTCCGGCACACCTCCTTTGCTAGAGTGTCTGTGTATAGCTTCGCACTATAGCTCATACTCATACTCATTTGGAATTTGATGCCTGCAACATGTTTCAAAAAAGCTGGCACAAGTGGCAAAAAAGACTGAGAGAATTGAGGAATGCTCATCAAACACTTATTTGGAACATCCCACAGGTGAACGAGCTAATTGGGAACAGGTGGGTGCCATGATTGGGTATAAAAGCAGCTTCCCTGAAATGCTCAGTCATTCACAAACAAGGATGGGGCGAGGGTCACCACTTAGTGAACAAATGCGTGAGCTGACTGTCGAACAGTTTAAAAACAACATTCCTCAACGAGCTATTGCAAGAAATTTAGGGATTTCATCATCTACGGTCCGTAATATCGTCAAAAGGTTCAGAGAATCTGGAGAAATCACTGCACGTAAGCGACAAGGCCAAAAACCAACATTGAATGCCCGTGACCTTCGATCCCTCAGGCGGTACTGCATCAAAAACCGACATCAGTGTGTAAAGGACATCACCACATGGGCTCAGGAACACTTCAGAAAACCAGTTACTGTCAGTAACTACAGTTCGTCACTACATCTGCAAGTGCAAGTTAAAACTCTACAATGCAAAGCGAAAGCCATTTATCAACAGCACCCAGAAATGCCGCCGGCTTCGCTGGGCCCAAGCTCATCTAAGATGGACTGATGCAAAGAGGAAAAGTGTTCTGTGGTCTGATGAGTCCACATTTCAAATTGTTTTTGGAAACTGTGGACGTCGTGTCCTCCGGACCAAAGAGGAAAAGAACCATCCGGACTGTTATAGGCGCAAAGTTCAAAAGCCAGCATCTGTGATGGTATGGGGGTGTATTAGTGCCCAAGGCATGGGCAACTTACACATATGTGAAGGCACCATTAATGCTGAAAGGTATATACAGGTCTTGGAGCAACATATGTTGCCATCCAAGCAACGTCTTTTTCATGGACGCCCCTGCTTATTTCAGCAAGACAATGCCAAGCCACATTCTGCACGTGTTACAACAGCATGGCTCCGTAGTAAAAGAGTGCGGGTACTAGACTGGCCTGCCTGTAGTCCAGACCTGTCTCCCATTGAAAATGTGTGGCGCATTATGAAGCGTAAAATACGACAATGGAGACCCTGGCCTGTTGAACAACTTAAGCTGTACATCAAGCAAGAATGGGAAAGAGTTCCACCTGAAAAGCTTTAAAAATTGGTCTCCTCAGTTCCCAAACGTTTACTGAGTGTCGTTAAAAGGAAAGGCGATGTAACACAGTGGTTAAAGGGCCCCTGTGCCAACTTTTTTGCAATGTGTTGCTGCCTTTAAATTCTAAGTTAATGATTATTTGCAAAAAAAATATAAAGTTTCTCAGTTTGAACATTAAACATCTTGTCTTTGCAGTGTATTCAATTGAATATAAGTTTAAAAGGATTTGCAAATCATTGTATTCTGTTTTTATCAACGATTTACATGATGTGCCAACTTCACTGGTTTTGGGTTTTGTAATTTTGAAGGCCACTGTATATAGCTATATAATACAAAATCTACTAAATGATAATTATGAAACATTCTGGATCTTATCCGAAGAGCTTTGCAGAATTTAGACTTTATTTGTACTTTGCTACAAATACAATGCCTCTTAAATAGCTCACTAGCTAGCATATCATTCATAAAACAAATAACATTATTCAATGTTGTCATTTGGTGTTCACATATTCAAAGTAAGGTAATGCTAAATGAGAAAAAAACAACTCAATTGAGTTAGATCTTTATCATTTTATTATCAATTAGTGAAGCTGCTAGATACAATGCTATAAGATGCCACTTTCAATTTCATCATTAAGCAAATACAAGGAAGCTAACTTGGTAGCAAGCTAATCAAAGGCAGCCTAAGTTTACTGTTCATCCTGCACTAAAGGCTATGAGCTACATAAAGCCATTGGTGATGTTAAAGACATTAAAACATCCTTATCATGATACCTGCTCATTTTATAAATTAGGGTTTAGTTAGGATCGGTCGGTAAAGACTCTGCTGAGCTCCACTCTTGCTCACAAATACTCATCGCTGTGCTGAATACAATCATTTATGACAAAACGCCAGCAACCATGTCAAAAACACATATAAGGCAAGTTCCCATTGACATTCACATCAAAGACTGTATGGTTCACAAACCCAAAATAAAAATACAATGTTTGTCGCTAGCAAGGAAAAAGGTGATTTAAAAGTGAAAAATTCATAGATTGTAAGTTGATCAAGTGTGGTTGTTAGACAAATTTATTCACAGATTTAATTATAACAATTTTCAAAGGGAAAAATTTCTTTTGGCCCTCCCAAGGCATCACATGACTTGCAATATCAGGTAATGAGGCAAAAGGGTTCTATGAGCTGAGTGAACTAGTTTATCTCCCGCTACCAGGTTTCGGCTTGAGAAAAACTTTAGACTTTGATTGCGAAATGTATGACAATGTAAATGAATGGATTTAACACTTTCTTTTAATTGGCTAGTGACCAAGGTATAAGCGGAATAATGCTCTTCAAGGTGTCCACTATCTGAAAATAATGGTCTCCACGGAGGTAGCCATCCTCCACTGCTCATTGGACGGTTCTTTGGCCTCCGTGCCGCCAATTATTTCTAAACAGTGGAAACCTCGTCAGGCATTATCCTGTTCATACCATGATCATTGATCGAACACATTTGATACAGCTGATCATATCATTAGTGGTGAACTTGATAAACTGAACTAGGTGCATCGGGTAAGAGAGCAATCTAAAATGTGGAGAGCAAGTCCCAAGCAAGAGCAGGGTTAAGAAACACTGTGTTACATAGCTCCTTATCTTAAGGGTGGGCGAATGCTTCCACCTTCCCACAGTCACAGGAGGAAAGCTGACAGTGGTCAGATCACATAGAAAGGCCGTAACTGACCCTGCTTGTTCCTGGAGTGGACGGGAAATCAAAAGCTGCGGTTATTACATTCCCTTCCAGTTCACAAACCTGACACAATGCAATAACACACTGTTCATCCTGTAAGAAAGGCAATCTGGCTGAAATTCACCATCCATATAAAATTTTACACCTGAGCAGAGGCAAATGGGATTTTTTGAGTGTATACAGACATGGGTGCCCAATCGCACCCACGGTGAAGCTCAACTTAATTATGGACTTAATCAATCAGCCTGAAAGAGGATGAGGAGACAGATGACCAACATAATAAGGTCCATTATTTTCATATGAAAAACCTGCTGTTTTTTTTTTTTTTTTTTTGAACAACTGCATTAAGTCTAAAGCTGAGTTCCTCTTCAGGGAACATACAGAATAAATAAATGGTTTCCCTTTTTGAAGAAGTGCCACGCAATAATTTGATGATATTCCTGACAAACTCATTCCCCAGCTCCCCTTTTTAATAAATTGTTTGCACATCTGCGCAAGAACAACTCTGTGGCATTTTAAACCTCGGTCTGTTTCGCAAATCCCTATTTAATGCTGTGTTATCCTTTCCATAAAACCTGGTGCAATCAAGCATAGACTGCGGTGCGGGAATGTATGAAAAAGACGGAGAAAAAAACAAAAACAAACTCTGTTTAATAAAGGCTCATTTTATAACCAGCACGAACTCCTGCTCATCTGAGAGCCAGGATTCACACTGGACCTGAAATTGCTGCTCCAAACACCTAAGACCAAACAAAAACAGGATAGCTATCAGTAATAAAATAGCCGACCTGCAGAGCAATCGCGGTGCTGCGGAGAGCTCTTCAAACAGGATTTCATTAAACTGTAACAGTGTCATATATTAAACAAAGCCCTTCCCCAAGGCCGCTTCCTTGACGCAAACCCTGATCGAGCAAAGCGAGGCGGCCAGGAAAAAGCTGCAGAGCATTTTTCAGAGGGTTCGATCGATACCAACAGCAGATGTGCAAACTCTGTGTTTTTTTCTATTGCCAGACTGTTATTGAAATGCTTTATCAACTAATTGATTTTCTCGTAGCTTGTGTCCTAATCGCCTCTCATACAGGAGAGTTTACAACATAATCCCAACTCTACCACACTGCAGCTCTGACACTTGCATTTGTCAGACCGTAATGCAATCGAGATTTATTTCAAGGCAAGCCCCCCCCCTTAATGAAAGGTACAGATCAATCTTTCGAATGCACAGCTCATAAAGTGTAGGATTAAAACTAATCTCCTGAGGTACCCTGAAATAGCATCCTGTCAATGAGGGTGGGGGCAAAGACAGGCAACTGCGTCAGGAGACACCAGACTACAGTACCAACACGAAGCCTGAAGTTATCAAGTTTACAGTCGTGACAGCTCTTTCAAATTGAGCTGCATGCAATCAATCATAACATTCAGAGAAGTCGCATTAAGTGTCAGATGAGGCGGGCGATATGACGATGTACAACCTGAAGATGATGGAACACTTCCCATTATCACAAATTTTTTAATTGTGACATGCAAATGTTTTGCTTTTATTCCATCTCTAATTAATATCAGCTTGAAAAAAGGATTTGAGGTGATCATTCTTGACCTCTTGACGCCATTGGTAACATGTATAGAGAGCATATACGACTATGACATGAATCCACCTGTATCACAAAATGTAATGAAACAAGGCCAGCTCCTGGAAAAAGCAATGAAAGGCAATGTCAGGAAAACAGTGATGATGTTCAGGATTGTTGGATACTGCATCTACGTAGATCCAAACTAAATTGCAGCAACAAACTACATTTTTATTATATTTGTAATTTTAATATGATCTTCATTAATTCACTGTGTCATATGAAGGATAATAGAATTTCGCAACAAAAGTTCATTTGTACTGATAGACATGGCTCAGTACGCATGCTCAGTGCTTATGCATTGAGAATGGTGGTCAGGGAGATGGCAACATTAGCTACTGTGACAAAAGTGAAGTGATTCAGTGCTGCTGTCATCTGTGCCACATTATCTAACTCCACTAGCTCAGTTTTAATGTAATAAAGATATTCAACATGAAACAAAAGTTCTTTATCATGCTGGTTAGTTATCGCAATCACAGTTTTACATGCAAAGCCATCAGGAAGCAAGCAAATGAATGAATGTTTGTCGATGGTGATTAACCATAGCTATGGATACTGAATGAATCAGAGCATCTAATTCACCTGCGATCACCTGAATAATAATGACAAACTACTAAATGTTCTCATTGTTAATACTGATATTGCTGATAAAAGATGTTCTTACATCTGCGAGTAAATTAACAAGAGGCCTGTCAGCCAAGTGAGTTCCGCTAAGGATGAGTGAAATGTCCATGGCATAACTTAATTTCAGAAATTCTTGAAAACTAGTGCAATATGAACATATATGACACATTTGGTAACCAGAATATATTGTGAACCAGTTTGGTGTTTCAATTTATGTAGTATAATAATAGAACCAAATTGCAATCATTTATTTCAATCATCTTACCACAAAGCAATATTAACAACCAACAAAGACCCTTCCACCCCAGTACATCACAAATATAGGAGTAACGATCCTTCTTACACTGTCATAGGACAATATGATGCAGAACGATTAATCCAGAACGATAATCCGCAACAACATGATCCAGAAGAATGATCTGGAACAACGTGATCCAGATCAATATGATCATTTCGGTCATCCTCAGCGGAGCTCTCTAAGCCGACAGGCCTCTTTATTGTAAATACTGAATTTCTCAAAAACTGGGTTGTAGAATTTTATTTTTTTGGCAGGGGATCATCAGAACATCATATGAAAGGCTCACAACTAATTAGACAAAATGTTATCAGACAGTTTTTGAGATATTAATGAAAGACTGAAAAAATAAGCACAAACACTGATTTTTTATGTTCAAAAGGCTGAACTTCTCAAAAACTAGGCTGTAGAATTTTCTCATTTTCGCAGGGGTTCATCAGAACATCATAAGGGAGGCTTACAACGAATTAGAACAGAAGTTATCAGACAGTTTTTGAGATACTAATGAAAGACAAAAAATAAGCACAAACACTGATTTTCTAAGTCCAAAATGCTGAATTTCTCAGAAACAGGGATATAAAATTTTCTTATTTTCACAGTGAATATTCAGAATATCATAAGGAAGGAACTGAATTAGAAATTAATATATCAGACAGTTTTTGAATATGGAAATTTGAAGGGAAAAGTTGACGCCGGACGGACAGACAGACAGACGGACACTGGACGATTCGGCACTAGAAAGTTCCTCTCTGCTGACTGCCGACTATCGTCACAGCGCAGCTAAAAAGTTGGTTTCTGATTTGCAGCTTTTTCCTCTGAATGATGAAAAATAGGGCCCAGGTTTAAAAATAGCAGGATTACCCTTTAAGGGCTTGTGTGGGAAGTCACATAATAACCCAGTTAAGGAAATTCAAGCCTCACACTCCTAAGATATGGTCAATGTACATGCCTCCACAATTAGGAAGAGACTGGGTAAAAATTGTATCCATGGGAGAGCTGCAAGGCGAAAATCACTGTTAACTAGGAGAGAAAATAAAGAATCGTCTCGCAGCTGCCTTGAACCAAAACACATCTCGATGACTCACAAGCATTTTGGGCTATTGTTTGGGGGACTGGAAAGCTAAAAGTAAAAGTTTTGGGATAAATCGGTCCTGTTACACCAGGTACGAAACAAGAAAAGCATTCCACATTAAGAACATCTTACCCACAGTCAAAATGTTGGCAGTGGTGTGTTGGTGTGGGGACGCTTTGCTGCTTCAGGGTGTGAATGACTTACTATAATTGACAGAATCTGCTTGCTGCCAGAAAATTCAAAATGATTACTCAAAATAGCTCAAAGGAAACAAAACAAGTGTTTGCCACTAACATGGCAATATCCCCCGCCGCCTCAATTTTATGTGTTCGTACGGATGTACGGACGGACGGATGGACGGACAGAGCCCAATGCTATACACCCCGCTTCACGCTAATCGCGCGGTAGGGGGATAATTAAGATTTAGGGCTAGCAAAGTCAAAGTCCTGGCTTGAACCCGTTTGAAATGCAGTGCCGTGACTTTTAACAGACAATTTATGCTCGAACACCCTCTAGGGTGGCTGAGTTAAGGCAACCCTGTGAAGAGGAGTCAGCCAAAATAGTTCCACTGCAATATAAAAGACTTCCAGTTATTGGAGGTGATTGGTTGCAGTTGTCCCTGCTAAATGAGGCGTAACCAGTCGTGAATTTTAAGGCAATTACTTTTTCAAATGAGTGTTACAGGCTTTTTCTCACAAAAAAATAAATAAATAAAAATTAGCATTTAAAAACAACAGTGAGCTCCATAATTTATTGGACTGCAACACATTTTTCATTTTGGTTCTGCGCTCAAGTACTAAGTTTGAAAGGATACAGTGACAATGAGATTCAAGTGCAGACTGTCAGCTTAAATTTGAGGGCGTTTTCATCCCCATAGAATGAATCAATAAGACATTACAGCACCTGTTGTACATACAGCCCCCCCCCTCCCATTTTCAGATACATAAAAAATACTGGACAGTATAACATAATGTGGGGTCAAATAATCAATTTCCTCTTCAGCATGTAAAATGCAGGTTCAATTGGATTCTGAGCTGGTGATGGACTCGGCCAAAATAATTGCCCCTCTGTCCAATCAATTACAGTACTCACTGCGTACATTCCTCATGTTTTCCTTGTCTTACATTACAGTTTGTGTGATGATATGAACTGTAACAAATATGCAGCACTAGAGGAAACGGGGGGTCTCTTTCTCATGCACTGTATTGAAGAGCCAAACTACAAATCTCAGTCACATAGACAACATTCGTAAAATGTAATCACACAGAAAACAAACGGTTTCATTGTCATACGTCGTGAAGATAAACTTCAAAGCAGAACATGCAGATCCCAACGACACTGATCTCCTTCTACGCCCAATATCGCAGGATCCAATACGCCTTACTTTACAGTACATTGCTTAACAGCTTCTAGGCGCAATGTGTCAATACTCCAATTACAAGTAGATGTAAAATGCAAAGACACAATTAGCTTCAGCCAAGAAACCTGCTTGGAGGCAGAATCACAATTTATGACATTACAAGTATAAATCCAACTGAAATATGATGTAAAAAAAACAACATACACTCGACAGTCAGATGTGGACACATCATTGAAACCTCATTAACATGCATAAAAAATTTACATTTATATATATTGGACATTTTAACTGAATTTAGAATGATTTGCTCAGAATGGCCAGACAGGACTGACTTTCAGCTTTTATTTGAGGGTGTTGAATTATAAATCCAATTTACCTTCAGGATTTTGTAGTGCTTTGTACCCCCTCCCCGCTTCCCTTACTGAAGGCTCCATTGAAACTTAATTGGAGTTGTGACAGAAGAGGGGGAAAGAATGTACTGAGAGAGTAAAAACTGTGGGCCAGAGTTATATAAACCATAACCACAAAACAAAGTTGAAAGTCTGTCCTATCAGCCCATTCTGATCATTCATCAATCCATTATCAATGCCGTTTCTCCCTGCAGAGGAACTGGGTGAAAGACAGGGACAAACTCCGCAGAGCTGGCCCATAGATTGCAGGGTGCACACTCACCATTCACACGCCATCCACTCACACACCCATATCTACTGGCAATTTAGAGTCTCCGGCTGGCCTGTCATGCAAGTCTTTGGACTGTGGCAGGAATCAGTGTAACCAGAAACCTTGGCAAACATGGGGAGAATGTGCCAATTCTGCGCAAGAAAGGACCCATCACCTTCTTGCTGTCACAGCGTAACCGCGCCAGCCCCATACCGACCAAGTCATTCCAAATTAAACTAGAAATGGTTTTTACACGTAAAACCAGATGTCTCCCCCTTCCCCCATTTCACATTTTAGAGTTATGGTCCGGAAACGAGTCCCACCCTTCAATATGCCTAAGTCCAAATTGTTGCCATGGAAACAGAAAAAATAAAATTCGAAAGCAGTTCAAATCCTCAAAAGGCACATCTACATGTTATGGAGAGACACTATATCAATTTTGGTGAGAATCGGTCGAACAGTTACAGAGTTATGCTCCGGAAACAAATGGGAACGCCGACGCCGACGCCAACGCCAACGGGAATTCAGGCAAAAACAATATGTCTCCCCCCCAGGAAGGGGGAGACATAATGAAAATATCAGATATTTATCTGCATGTCAATGTGGCGACAGCCAAGTATGCACATACTTCTGCATATATAGAGCTCCATATCCTCCAAAGATTTAGTTTGTTTTTTCCACTGTAGGATACAAGACTCTTAATCTCAAGGATCATGTAACTTCTTCAGCTTTGCCCAAACCTTCAAAACTAGGGTTATCAAAGACATTTTCAATATATCAAACTATTCGTGAATGTATGTTTTTTTTCCTGCTAGGATCAGGAGGATGTACTACCACAACATCAAGAGGAAAAGAAGCTGAGAGAAGTTTATCAAGAAAATGCAATTCACTGTTGCCAATGTAATGCCATTTACAGATGTTTCATTCAAAATCAATGCACTTGCTGACTGAGCATTTTTTGTCTGAAGACTTCTCAGCACTGACTGCTGACACATCAGTAACGGCACACCACTGCCCATCAAAATCAGAACCTCTCTGTCACTTACTAGAAGCCATATTGACAAGCAGCGCTGTGCAAGAATGCTATTTGCAAGTTTTAATTAAATTAGAACAGCAGTCTTCCTGGATTCTCTGCCAAGATAATTCACTAAATGCTAATTTAGGTGCTGTAATGCCTAAAAACTGACCAGAGTCAGCAACCGATATTTAAGAACACTAAATTAAATGGCCAGTTCTACAACCATTACAAATCCAGACCAACTGCAAGCATTTTGTAATACTCAGATTTACACTAACAAGAGGCCTGTTGGCCTAGAGAGCTCCGCTGTGGATGAGTGAAATGTCCATGGCATAACTTATTTTCAGAAATTCTTGAAAACTAGTGCAATATGAACATATATGACACATTTGGTAACCAGAATATACAGTGAACCAGTTGAGTGTTTCAATTTATGTAGTATAGCAATAGAACCAAATTGCAATCATTTATTTCAATCATCTTACCACCAAGCAATAATAACAAGCAACAAATACCCTTCCCCCCAGTGCATCACAAATATAGCAGTAACGATCCATCTAACCCTGTGATAGGACAATATGATCCAGAATAATATGATGCAAAAAAATTAATCCAGAACTATGATCTGGAACAACATGATCCAGAACAATGATCTGGTACAACGTGATCCAGAAGAATATGATCCAGAACAATGATGAGGAACAACATGTTGCAGAATAACATGATTCAGAACAATATGATCATCTCAGTCATCCTCACCGGAGCTCTCTACGCCGACAGGCCTCTTGTTGAGATATTAATGAAAGACTGAAAAAATGAGCACAAACACTGATTTTCTAAGTCCAAAATGCTGAATTAATCAAAAACCGGGATGAAGAACTTTCTAATTTTTGCAGGGGATCATCAGAACATCATAAGAAATGCTGACAAAAAAATTTGACAAAAAGTTATTAGACAGTTTTTGAGATATGAATGAAAGACTGACAAAATGAGCACAAACACTGATGCTCTAAGTCCAAAATGCTGAATTTCTCAAAAACCGGGACCTAGAATTTTCTAATTTTCACAGGGAATATTTAGAATACTATAAGGAATGCTCGCACCAAATGACAAAAAAAGTTATCACAGAGTTTTTGGGATATTCAAATTTAAAGTGAAAGACAGACAGACATTGGATGACTTGTCATTAGAAAACCTCCGCTGACTGCTGACTATCGTCACAACGAAGGTAAAAAGGCGCTCTAACACTTATTTTCTAAGTCCTAAATACTGAATTTCTCAGAAACCGGGATGTTGAATTATCTAATTTTCGCAGGGGTTCATCGAAACATCGTAAGGAAGGTCACAACAAATTAGACAAAAAGCTATCAGACAGTTTTTGAGATATTAACGATAGACTGAAAAAATGAGCACAAAAACTGATTTTCTATGTCCAAAAGGCTGAATTTCTCAAAAAGAGAGACAGACAGACAGACAGACAAACGGACGCCGGATGACTCAGCACCAGAAAAGTTCCGCTGACTGCTGACTATCATCACAGCAGAGCTAAAAATTATTTTTATAACATATTTTATTTATTTTATTTTAAGCTTATACGGGGCTAACGATAAGAATTTAAGAGGGACCAAAGGAGTTTAAGTCCCATGGTCAAAACATAAACGCAGTATATGTTTCTTCGAAACCTGAACTTGATTGCCATATGAATACTGCAGGACATCAGTGCCTGTCTGTCATTTAGCCGCAAACAAACAGGAGTGGACGAATGCACTGATAGATAAATTAGGCCAGGGCACATTGCATTTTATATGCAAATAGACTCATCCACGCATCAAAGCAAAGTGAACACATGCTCACAAGTCCATAAGCATACCTTCTCGTCGTTCATTCCGAAGACACTTCACTTTGGGTAATTTGGTGAGAAGAAGACAGTCGTTGGCTGAAAGGATACATCATTGAGAGAGAGTACATTAGGAATGGTAGAACAACAATAGTGGAATTAAAAAAAGTACCTATTTCTGTTACATTAGCCATATTATCCCAATGCTAACTTTAGCTTCTCTGTCCATCCAGGCTAGTAAGTTACATTAGCAAATGTACTGCACCCTCCATAATTATCGGGACCCCTGGTTAAGATTTGTTCTTTAGCTTCTAATAAATTCATTTTTTTTCTAAATAATATAGGACCACAACAAAAAAAAGAGGAAATTCCCACCTTTAATTCAAGTGCATTTAATCAGTGGGAAAAAAAATTCCGCATTACGAACCAATTCTTTTACATCCAATCATGTGTGCCACAATTATTAGCACCCCTGATGTTAATACTTTGTACACCCCCCTTTTGTCAATAAAACAGCACCTAATCTTTTCCTATAATGTTTCACAAGATGGGAGAATACAGAAAGAGGGATCTTCGACCATTCCTCTTTGCACAAACTCTCTAAATCATCTAGCAACCTGGGTCCTCTCCTCTGCACTCGCCTGTTCAGCTCACTCCACAGGTTTTCAATGGGGTTGAGGTCTGGGGACTGAGATTACCATCGGAGGAGTTTGAATCTGTGTCTGGTGAACCATTTCTGTGTAGATTTGGCCACATGTTTCGGGTCATTATTTGGCTGAAAGACCCACTGACGACCCATCTTAAGTTTCGGGCAGAGGCCACCAGATTTTGATTTAAAATGTCCTGGTATTTCAAAGCGTTCATGATGCCATGCACCCTAACAAGGTTCCCAGGGCCTCTGGAAGAGAAACAGGCCCACAGCATCACCGATCCTCCCCCATACTTCACAGTGGGCATGAGGTGCTTTTCTGCATACTCATCCTTTGTGTTCCGCCAGAGCCACTTAGAGTGTTTGTTGCAAAAAAGCACTATCTTGGTCTCATCTGACCAAAGCACATGGTCCCAGTTGAAGTCCCAGTACCGCTTAGCGAACTCCAGACGTTTGTGTTTATGAATGTGAGTGAGAAAAGGTTTTTTCTGTGCATGCCTCCCAAACAGCCGGTTGGCATATAGATGGCATCTGATGGTTGTTTAAGAGACTTTGCGACCCCAAGATGCTACCATTTGATGCAATTCTTTAACAGTGAGCTTTGGAGAACTTTTTATTTCTCTTACCATCCTGCACACTGTGGTGGCAAAATAACCTTGCGTCCTCATCCAGGCTTGTTTACCACTGTTCCAGTTGTTTTAAAGTTAATGATTCCTTAATGATTCCTTAATGATTCCTCTGACAGTAGATCTGGGCAGGTGCAGGCAAGTGGCTATTTTCTTGTACCCATTGCCTGACTTGTGAAGGTCAGCCTTACTTGAATGCTGTGTTCCTTTGTCTTTCCCATGTTAAAGAGTGAATAGGAGAAATGGTCTCTGTGTCACATCATATTTATACTCCAGGGAAACAGGAAGTGATGATTTACTAATTAAATGTTCCTAGATACTCTGATCAACTTTGTAAACTACTTTAGAAATGACAGAAATACTTCAATTATATTTAATTCCGAGGAATTGTTAGGGGTGCCAATAATTGTGTAACAGGTGATTTTATGAAAAATAATTATTCCTTCGTCAGGGATTTTTTTCACTTGAGTTGAAGGTTACATTTTTCTTCTATTTTCAGTGTGAGAGTATGCTGCTGCAATAAAAATTGAATTTATTTTAAGGCTTTTAACACATCTTAGCCAGGGGTGCTAATAATAATGGAGGGCGCTGAATGTTTGAATATGCCTTTATAACAAAACATTAAATTGTGTCATATCATATAGTTGCTGATGTCAGAACATGTGTTGTGTACATATTAGCTTTTCACAAATGCAGATGCGGGCTCTGTTTATTGTGTTGTTATGAGAAGGATCACATGACTTCCACATCGTTGAAACATGGATTGATTACACGACCCGTGTGCACTGCAGTAATTGTGCATGATTGGTGAGGAGTGTAGCATTGGAAGGAGCCCCAAGGGCAGGGATAGGGCTTTGGAGATGCTACTCTCAAATTCTGCTAGCTTTAAAATCTTACCTACCCCCATTTTTAATATCAGAGAAAATAATTCCCTTTGGTATGGACTTTGGGTTCTGTTGCTTTGAATTTGTATTACATACACCAAAAACACTGCAGGAAAGAGAAAAAGGCCATGAGGATAATAAGACCCCTTTAACTCTCTTAGAACTGCAAGTACTTACGGTCTTCACTAAAGTCATCCACCAAGATGATCTCATGAATCAGGTGCACAGGAGTTCGATTCAGCACGCTGCAAGAGGAAAGAGCAAGAACGCATTATAAAGTCTGATATTAATACCATGATAAATTACTACCATTACTACAGCCAATATAAAGTGTACATATCCAATACACATATATTTCTATTAATTTAATATATTAACACTGCATGTGTGCGGTAATTACCTATCAAATGAAAAATAATGAGATGTGCAGGCCATTTGTCTAAAGCATGTTTATTTGCTGAATCAAGCAATGTCATCAAGATTAAGATTACAAATAGGCCCACTTTATGAAAAATCTGCATTAGGTTGATGGCTTCTTAGAAAAAAATGTAAATGTAAGGATTAAAACACTTCTTCCTGGATTCCAGTCTTTGCTCATTTATTCAGCGCACAAGAAGAGCCATCATCTGCAAGTGACTGATGACGGGTCTCGCCAGAGGTGGGCCAACCTACCCTAATAAGAGTCAAACACCCTGGAAACTTTAGTGGCTCCAAGACCCTACTTTAATTAAATTTCATTTCACAGGCTCATTCCCATTATTCATTTTCCACCCCACTCTTTCCTTGCTTGCGCTTGACCCAGAAAGTGATCAAGCTCTGCCATCATTAAGAAGATCCCAATCCATTAAATGCAATGTGCTGAGAGGAGGGAACAAGAGGTTTCCCCAAGGGAAATTGAATAAGGAACTTTGAGGCCATCCTCCGAGGAACCATGTTATCTGAAATCTGTCTTGTATAATTGATTGACTTGTGAATCGACCTCTACCCATCTCCCACGCTCCTGCCGCACCAGCGACCGGCTAACTGACGTCACCTTGTGACGACATTTGAAACAGTAGGACACTACATTTCGCTACTGACCCATTGCTATATTTTTGTGTCCCGCCGATGGATGGAGAACAGAAACGGAAGGAATGCCGGGAAAATAAGCTTTGAGATGGGCCATGCTCATATAGCTGCAAAACTACTTTCAAATTCAGCCATTGCAACTTCCTGGACTGAAGATTACCGGGGCGTGAAACAATGCGCTCGATAACGGCAATCAATATTACAATCCTTGACTGCTAATAGGGTAGAGGTATGTTAGCAATACAGAAATAATCATTTGAACATAGCTTTAATTGCGACGTCGTTTATGTAAACATTGGCGTAAATGAAAGCGGCTGGCTGAGGCCCTCTTCCCTGCGGTCGGTCGGTGCCCCTGTCTTTGTGAATAATTGCGTGGCTGTCAGATGCCTGATTCCATTTTTTCATCACTATGCAGACTAAGGGCATTCATCACTTTATCTCTGCTTCTCCCACTCCCTCCCTCTCCTACATCAACACACTCCATCACTTCTTTAGTATTCTCATGCCTTTATTAATGCCCCTGACAGAAATCCTTTTTATTGGAAAAAAGGAAGTGTCCACGGAAAGACAAAGCAGTGATTCAGCTCTTAATTACACGACTAAACATTGTAAGGCAGTTAGATGATAACATCGAACTGTGAAACATCTGACGATTGAAAAAAGGCACAACGGTTTCCTCAGTGGCTCTCTGGTCAAAAGAAACCTTTTATTCTTCCAAATTCCATACATTCAAATTTCTTGTAGAGAAGTTGCTTGAACGGTATGCACATTAGGCTACATTTAGTAATGTTATGTGTACAACACAATCATGTTTAGCTGCAGTGAATATTATTATCTATATACAATGATGAGTCAGAACATTAAAACCACTCACAGATGAAGCAAAAAACATTGATTATTTCATGACTATGGTGTATGTTGAGGTCTGCAAATAGACCTCAGGTACTAAAGAGGAGTTGATTCTCGTAGTCGATTTCTTGGATGTGGGAGAAATGGATCTGAGTGACTCTGACTATGGTTGAATCATTAAGGCTACATGCATTGGGTCAGAGTATTTTTAAAGTGGCAAGGCTTCTGGGATGCCCTCAGTCAGCACTGGGGAGTACTTACTGACTGTAGTCCCAGGGGGACAAACCATGGGCCGACAATAGGGCATTTAGCACCCAAGGCTCAGCACTGCACAAGAGCAATAAAGGCTCCCCTGTTTGGTCCGAAGCCACTGAAGGGCTGCTATGGCACAAGTTGCTTAGAATTTCAATCATACTTAAGCAAGGCAAGTGTCACATTACACAGTGAATTGCACCCAGCTGGGAATAGCACTTTGTAGCGGGAGGTCAGTCAGAGTCCCCATTCTAACCCGGTCAACCACCAAAAACCCCAGCAAATGGGCACGTTAGTGCTGGACCAGGACCTTGGAGCAACTGAAGAAAGTTGTCTGGTCCAGTGAGCTCAATTTTCTTTTATATCACCTGCAGTAGTGAGGTATTTGTGTATCATTTCTGTGGGAAAGAGGTAGCATCAGGAAGCACTTTAGGAAGAAGACAACCTGGTGGAGGGAGCTTCGGCAAATGTGAACCCTGGGTCTTGAAATTCAAGAGGAAATTAGTTTGACAAAGCTGTTTAGGCAGCACAGGGGTACGTGGTGGCACTGTGGTTAAGTGTGCTTGGCTTGGGGTCAGAAGGATCTGAGTTCAAGTCCTTGCCACGGGCAAAAACACTTCACTCCTACAGAGCCTCAGTCCAACCAGGTGTATAATAGGGCACCAGCAAATTGAGAAACCTGACCGAGAGCTGGAGAGTAACCTGCGATGGACTAGCATCCCATCCAGGGGGAGTAGCAATACTCCTATTAGCTACATGCTACTGAAGTCAGGGTTGAGTGACAGCCTGATGAGCCACATGAGCTCAGGAAAGACTGCATTTTTTTTTTTTTTTGCATCGGCCGGTTAATTATATTTCATTAACCTGGGGAAGAGCTGGCATCAGGGGGCAATGTGGGAAGAAGAGAAGCTGGTGGAGGGAGTGTGATGCTCTGACAAATGTTCTGCTGGGAAACCCTGAGTTTGGATATTCAAGAGGATGTCAGTTTGACAGAACTGTTTTGGAGGCACAAGGTGTACCGGCAGATTGTTAGGCAGTTTACATTGATGTTATGGGTGATTGGTGTATAAGAATACTGACAACAAAGTATAAATTAAATAAGAGCTACTGCGGCTGTCAGCCCATGTAGGCTAATACAAGTAAAGCTTCAAAGAAACTATAAAAAATGTGTGTGTTCTATTTCAGCTTGGTCTTTAGATTGATTTCATGCAGTGTTTGCTAGCCTAGATGACACTTTGTGCACAGTGGCTCCGAAATTATAGACTAATTAAAGAGACCAGGGAAGGGCTTCTGATGAGCTGAAGAGTGTCAGTTTTCAGTCGCATTCCAAAATTAATTTCATTTGTAGAGAGATGAATTAATTTCGAACTAAACGTCTGCTGTGCTCACTAGCTGTGACATGCGGAACAGGCACTGAGCAACCTTAAATCTTATTAAAGTATTAGTATAGTAAAATATGGGGATTTTCTTCTAGGTAATTGACATAATCCTGAAACAATTGTATTGGGAACATGGCAGAAGTTATCCGCTCCGGCTAAAAAAGCTTTTCAGGGCCACTTCCCAGAGGCCTGGTCACCAGTAATGACACCAAAGCAAGGAGACCTCTTGGATCATCGAAGTGAAAGGGAGAATATTGTGGCCTTCCGCTGTTTGTGACAAATGATGATTTGCCTAGTTCATATTTTCCCTTGTGCCCCAGGGATTGCGACAGAAGATGAGGCTCTGTTCTGTATTCTTTCAGTCTCGCCTATGGCCGGGTGTGATCTATCGCTCCTGGTGCTGTCTCTACGAGCTCGGCTTTCCAAGGATATCAAGCCCATTCTCCCCACCTCAAGGGGCCTCCGGAGTGGTAATAGCCTCTGTCAGCACTTACACAAATCAAACGGGGCCTGAGGCTGGTATCTCAAACCAATTTTGCATCACTGCTTGGTCCTCAAGTGCTCCAACTGCTAAAACCGCGGGAGAGCAGAGGTCAGGGGAGGTTCCGGGGGATGGTTTTTGAGACCGCACTTCACCAAAATCCCTGTCCCCCTCTCCCCGATCCCAGCACGGAAAAACAAACGGACAACCTATTAGACGCCTCGGAGACACTTTCCCAAAAAAAATTTGCCATTCCATTCTCCTTCAGTAGAGTCACCGACTGCTGCCTCTGGCGAGGATAATTTAATTAAAGTCATGTCACACCATGGCTGGCGTGACATAAATGCGCTGGAAGCTATGAAATTGAGGGACTAATTAAACCCCTCCCAGAGAGGAACAGGGCCTCAGGGACCACGCTACCTCAGGAGACGCTTACCCAGAATTCCAAGCGCGTCCTCAGGAGCGGCAGAAAGAGCAATGTGTATACTCATACAAACAGACACACACACTGTACTCAGATGTATGCGTGCACATGCAGAAAAGCATAGAAACATCCACGCGCAAAACCAAACAACCCATAAACTCTACAGAGAGAGAGAAATAGACGGTTCTTCTTAAGAAAATATTCAGAAGGTGGATTTATTTACAGAAAACAGGACTTTTTTATGCTACGTCCCGAAAACCGAGCTGTAAAATAGGTTGTCAACATCTGGGGGGGTGGGGCGTGGGTTGGTAGGAACAGAGCACTCATCTGCAGCAATGCAGGTATATGAAGCAGTGTAACAGTCAGTGCCAATAAGGATAAGCCATCCAAGAAATGCAGGAGGAAGCCAACCAGGAACGAGCGGTCAGATTTTCAATCGGCGTAAACCAACTCCGTGCGAGACCGTTTGCTGGACCATTTCTCACTCAGGAACACTTGGCGGCCATAAAAAGATGTGGTCTGTCTCTAATGGCTGCTAAAGGTGGAACGAGCTGAATGTGATGGAGACAAAGGCTGATTGACATGCCTGCTGATGACACTGCTGCCACCTAAGCAGTTAATGAGGGCACCGTATAGGGTCAAATGTCACGTTGCTATCTCAGCGCCGATAATTAGATTACTGCAGCATGCTTCCATCAGCTTTTCTGCTATGATGCCTTAACATTGAGGCCCTGTCACTTTTCCCTAGATGCAAGGAAACTAGTTCTGCCGAGACAACTAAACACACTTGAAGCCTCTTGTACATACGGGTTATGAAGGTGGAGATGGGTGACACAGGCACATATATTTAACCCCTTACCTCCTTAGAGTGCGCAGCAGTGTCGATCTGGCCTCATTGTGGAACGTAATGATGATAGAGGTCGGCGGCAGCTCTGGACCGTAATGCAATGTGACACACCTGGAACAGACAAGACACAATCTGTATATTAATCCAATCACAAATAGACTTCCTTTCAAGGTGGCAACAGCTCCAACCTCAGTCAGTTTGGAATGCCCAATGGCAACACATTGGCTTAGCCTACCACCCCAACGCCCCTCATCGATTCAGGGCAGTATTAACCTTGCGCAAACATCTTCTGAAATGTGCACAGTCAGCTACCTTACATTTTCGCACAGCAATTTGTGACCTGAGCTGCTTGCTGACAGCCTACTTCCCAAGACCACAAAACAGCCAACAATGCCCTAGCCCCTGGGACAGCAGACCACAACCTCTGCTGGGACAAGCAGTATTAAATATGATAGCATTTTTCCAGAGATATAACGTCTACCATCCTGAAGGATTTCACTCCAGCCGCAAAAAAGTGGACATCTTTCAACAGCTACAGATCTGTTTCAGCTGCTAAATATAGAATCAGTTTTGCCCAAGCGGGATTGTTATAAAAACCGACTGGATAGCAGCCTACTGGTATCAGATTTGGACAGCCGTAACCCTGATGAACCAGTGAACTGTGGACAGGCGCCGCAAGGGGGCGCATTTGTGAGACCCAAGGCCACAGAATGCTTATCAAATCTCTATGATTCAAACAGACATTGATGCAGCTATTTCCGCTCCTACCCGTTTCTCCCCTTCCGAGGATAAATATCAAACCCGAACAACAACAACACAAATATCAGGTCAGGTTACCTCTAAATGCCACCGCTAGAAAAGGCCTCATGTCATTAGCTGGGAGACAAAGCCCCGTATTATAATTGGGAGCACTGTTGCTAGGGTAACAAGACAAAACCATCTAAGAGGTGCGTACGGATGGTACAAATATATGTGCTAAGAATGATGAGGGAAGATTATGAATTATAGATGAACCCCAACTCATTAAAATAGAAAAAACTGCAACCCATTGCAACCTCTGATCATAAGGTCTCTGCTCCTGGACCAGGAATATGTGAAACAGACAGAGATAAAATGCCAAATAGTCTCCTAAAACTGCAGGAGACTAGAGCAGCAATTTCAATACCATTTCGGTATGAAGCGACTGCTAATTCATCATACTCACAATTAATTCATAACTCAATATAAACCGTCAAACCCAGCAGATCTAATAGACAGGTGAAACACATCAGGTGGAAACAGGAATTTTTGCTCACACACATAATCATTAGCCTTGTAATGGTCTATTCAACACTGCCCGATGAACACTTTAAGCTATTTTGATCAAATGTTTATAGATTTTAGGGTTTATATTATATTTTCAAGTGGGAGCCAGATGTTATAAAACACAGATCACTTGCAAATAAATATACTATAAGTGGGTCACAATTGTGCCACGTATCCCTGATACTGTACAAGGTCAGGTAATCATAATGCCAAAATTACCCAATCGAGTGATGATGTAGGACAAAGATACAAGTTTTAAATAGAATAAAATGGAATAAACGCGTCGATATAATGATCACTGCAGATAATTAGACTGAAGTCTCAAATTTTATGTTAATTCTTCTGACAGGCTTTAGAGCGAAAAAATCGCGAGAAATAAATAATAAAACAAGACATGAGCTTCACAGAAATATTCCTCCTTTTATTCTTCAAGTCTGATCATTCATGAAAGGTTTGCTTTGCTCTGCCATTCAAGAGAGCAATATCAGTTCCATTCCAAAAAGTGACTGTCTCTCTACACTAAATTCTCATTCTCTGAATAATCCATCACAAGACGGATGTTTTCTCTTCGGTTTATGAGCAGCCGTTGGAGGATTGTTTGGCTTTGCACGCGGCAGCAAGCGGGATCATTCATTTTTGATCATTTGCGTTCGGGGCCACTGCAATTCTTTTCATCTTTAGCAAGATTTCTGAAGTTGTATAAAGATTTGCCCTGCGGTGATAAAAAAAGAACGTGCACGGATCAAACGAAGGGCTACGTCTTTAGGAAGTATGGTTTTCGCTCTCAGTAAGTATTATGGGTCTCTTTCTGATCTTCGCCTTTCTGTTCAAGCCGTGGACAGCTTTGAGCACCCAAGCAGAACACCTGTCACAACCTTTGTCAGCCCAGAACAGTGTTGTCCTCCCCTGATGTAGCCTGCAGGTGCTGTGTGCTTCACCCGCCAAACAGGAAGGCAGCAAGGAATATAGAATGAGCCTCCCTCTCTGTGCTGAGAGCTGACTCTCTCACCCAGACACAAAAACAGCACCAGCACCTTCCCTCAGCCATCAGAGGTCTGCAAATTGCACTTCTGTTTCAGGAATGAGGATTTATTTCCACAATCCTATTTTGAGGGGTACGTACAATACAGTAGAGAGTGATGGGAAGAGTGCGACGCATTTACCTAAAAGGTCTGTTTCAGTACATAAATTCTGCAAGCAGTGGGATTTTTCAAGGCAGGAAAACCTTTGCATTTTCCTGCGAACTCGTCAGATGGCCAAGTCCAGATAGAAGCTTCCGGAAAAGAAAAAATCAAATCGTGCCGTGCCAGAATATCCCTTTGGTCCTGGTAAAAAGTGGATTTTGCAGAGAAAGCGGGCCTGATTCTACATTGTATGTGCGAGTGTGAGGTGTTGACAGACTTAAATTTATTTATTTATTTTATTTATTTAGGATAGCCCCTTGAGATGCAGCATCTCGTTTTCGAGGGGGTCCCTATACAGAAACAATGCAAACAATAAACAAACAAGAAATATTATTACAAAACACACGGAGACACAAAGCACAGCACACTGCTCACCCACTTCACCAACCCCCAAACCCCACCCAACTTATCATAGACTTACACTGAAAAATGCACATAAACCTACATACTGTGTAAATGTAGATGTGAGCAAGTATACACATGAGCAAGTACACAAATACACAAATGGGTCAGCCCCAATAACAAGAGCAACACACATCGGAGGCAACAGTAAACCACTGCATCAAAAACATGAGCAACTTGTTCTTAAATGGGAAAATAGATCTGTTCGAAAGATATAGAAGGAGGTGATGGACTTTAACACAGGGGGTAGATTGTTCCAATCAAATGGAGCTTTGTATTTGAAAGATCGGCGGCCAATTTCTTTATGAATCATAGGCACGGTGAAAAATAAATTTGCTGTGTGTCTAAGGGGGTAGGGAGATGTATAAGGGACCAACAACTGTTTTAAGTACGGTGGGACTTCTGAGTAGATACATTTATGAAGAAACAAAAACCAATGAAACTGACGCCTGGGTTTAGGATGGAGCCAGGTGAGGGCATCGTACATGAGGCAGTGGTGGGTTTTAAATGGGCATCTCAAGACAAATCTGCATAAAGAGTTAGTTAAAATATTGAGAGGTTTGAGGATGGAGTCAGTGGTGTTTTGATACACAATATCTGCATAATCAAGTATAGGAAATATCAGTTGTGTAACTACCCTTTTCCTGACTTGAAATGAAAAACAGTTAATGCTACGATAAAGAGAACCCAAGTGACCATAAATTCTTTTGCAAACATAATCAATATGTGGTTTAAAGGTGAGCTCGGGGTCCAGCCAGAGTCCGAGGTATTTAAATTCATCACATCTATCAACTGAAGCTCCATCACAGAAATTAATGGATAGTTCAGGTGAGTGTGATAAGCTATATTTAGAGCCAAACACCATTAAACAGGTCTTTTTCAGATTAAGAACAAGTCTATTGTTGTTAAACCAGTGTTGAACCATATTAAAATCATGCTGTAAATTGTACTGGATTTGTGATATATCCCAATTTGAATGATAGATGACGGTGTCATCAGCATAAAGATGGGCATGACAAGTTGAACACAATTGGGGAAGATCATTAATGAAAATAGAAAAGAGCAGTGGACCCAAAATAGAACCTTGTGGAACACCCGTTTCAACTAACATATGGCTAGATAGACAACCATTAACAGAAACATATTGATATCTATTATGAAGATATGAGTTGAACCAGAGGACAGCATTCTTATTCAGACCAATATGATTAAGTTTATCAAGAAGAAGATAATGATCAACTAAATCAAAGGCTTTAGTTAAATCAATGAATATTGCGCCAGTAAGTTGGCCAGTGTCAAAAGCAGAAAATAAATCATTTGTGAATTTAAGAAGAGCTGTAGTTGTGGAGAAGTTAGGTCGAAATCCAGATTGGTATGGGGACAAGATATTAGCTTGAGTGACGTGATGAGATAATTGGAAGAAAAATAAGTTTTTCAAAAATCTTTGCAATTACAGAAATAATAGAAATTGGTCTATAATTATTAACATCAGTGGGATCTCCTCCTTTAAAAAGCGGAGTGACTCTAGCACACTTCCATATAGGGGGGATACAATGTGTGGACAGGGAGAGATTAAATAAATCGGCCAAGGGATACATCAATATGTGAGCCGCGAGTTTCACAAATTTAGCTTCAAGACCGTCAGGACCAGCACTACAGCTCTCTTTCAGCTCACAGATGGCATTATAGACATCAAGAGGCATTATTTTCTTAAAGGAGAACAAGCCATCTACAGAAGAGGGAGTAGGATATTCAGTCATAGCATAGGGAGTAGTATGCAAGGCACGAGAGACAGAGGAAAAGTGTTCATTAAAAGCGTCAGAAATAAGACGGGGATCAGAGATAATATTGTTGTCAACATCAAGCTGATATATGGGGTTACTACCGTTTTTGTTAAGAACATTGTTAAGGTGACTCCAAAAATGCCGAGGGTTGTGAAAATCTTGCAACAAATGATCATTATAATAGCTGGATTTAGCATTCCTTGATTTAGTTTTGCATTTGTTCCTTAAAAGTCTGTATGTTTCCCAGTCATTGGGCTGTTTGGATAATCGATATTTTGCCCATGCTGTATCTCTCTCCTTGAAGAGGTGTATGAGATCAGCATTGATCCAGGGAAGGTGTGAGCCTTTAACTCTAATAGATCGTATGGGGGCATGCTTGTTTATTACATTAATCACTTCACAATAAAAGAAATCCCAAGCCTCATTAACATAAGGAATTAATTGAAATCGGTCCCAGTTAATATTAATTAGATCATGGATAAAAAGTTCAAAGTTCATTTTTTTACACTGCCTAAATTCAATATATTTGGGGGGAGATCGTGGAATTTTTATTTTCCAAACACAATATATAATACAATGATCACTGAAGCAGTCTGACATTACACCAGACTTAACGATCCTATCGGGGTTTGTAACGAGGATCCAGTCTATTAAAGACGAAGACCGGGGATCTACTCTTGTGGGTGTTTTTATTAGCTGGGTGAGATTTGCACCATGAAACAAGTGTCTATCATTTGTAGAAGAGTGGCTAAGCCAATTGCTATTGAAGTCACCCAAAATAATCATTTCATTATGCTTCTCAAAAGAGTTGATAGTTGACAGAATACATTTGGTAGAGTCGGCTGGTGCTGAGGGGGGTCTATAAATGTTACCAATAGTTACTGTTTTATTTTCATGAAAGACAATATTAGTAAAGAGACATTCAAAATTAACTGGTTCAACATGAGGGGTGATACATTTAGAGTTCAGGTGAGAGGCAACATAAGTTGCCACACCACCACCCCTAGAGCCCCTGTCAGCTCTGTAAAGTACAAAATTGTCAATCTTTAACTCATTATCAGGAATTCTGTCATGCAGCCATGTCTCAGACAAAGTAATAATATGTGGATTATGAATTTTAACCCAGGTCCGGATAAGGTCAATTTTGGGTGCAAGGCTCCTGATATTAAGATGGATGATCTTTAAACCTTTGATAAGATCAATGGTACCTTAGAAGTTTAGGAACAGAGTGGTGGGAGGGGGGGGTGAGGGGCATGGAGAGCAAGAGCAGGCATGGCAGACAAGCACACATACAACATGAGTGCTGACACACACACACGCACACACATACACACACACAACAACACATACACAGAAAACAAAACAAAAAGAGCAGTCAATGGAAGACAAATAGCCACACACTCAGACTGCATGAAAAAATCATTTACATAAGGAGGGCCAACAAAATATAGCCAGCAAGACCGTTGAAATCAGCAGAGCACATGAATGTGAATAAAATATAATATAAGCCATAGTGTGATGAGTAGGGTCAAGTGAATTCAAAGTTCAACAGCCTGCAATGACAGGAGGTGTCCTAACCTGAACACATCCTGAACAGGTTTTACGACAGTAGCAGTCTACAGTCGGTCGGTCGTTGCGGCATATGACGTCACCAAAATCTCAGTTTACGGCAAACAGAGTCTCAGGCTCCATAGAGTTCACTGCAGCAGGCAAAAAATAAAGTTCAAAGAAAAATGTTTCTGGGGTGGAGCTGAACAAAAGGAGGTAGAACTGAGATTCTGAGGATATTACAGTCAGTATAAGTCACTTGGTGAAAAAAAAAAGAAGAGGATAAGGAAGCGACAATTAGGAGGGATGGATGTACTCACAGCCCTAACCCGGAGAGGAGGAGATGGAGAGGTCACGGAGAAGAGTTTCAGCTTCCGCAGGGGATCGATACAGCTTCGGTTTCCCCTCCACCATCACTCTCAGCGTACAGGGGTACATCAGAGAGTATTTGAAGTTGGCAGCAAGAAGCTTCTTTTTGACGGAGTCAAATTGACGCCGTTTTTGGACGAGAGCGGCACTGAAGTCAGGGAATACATGGACCCGAACCCCCATGTAGGTGAGATCCCCTCTCTACCTGGCCAGCCGCAGAATCTTCAACTTGTCTTGAAAGTGTAGAAACTTTACCAGGATGGGGCGAGGAGAAGACCTGTTGCTGGATGTGAAGGTTGGAGAGCGGTGGGCCCTCTCAATGATCGGTGCCGTGAAGAAATGATCCTTCCCGAGGAGTAGTGGGATTAAGTCGCTGATGAAGGCAATCATATCCTTTCCTTCACGTCGCTCGGGAATATTAATGAAGCGGAGGTTCGACGAATGGCTTCTGTTTTCAGCATCGTCGGCTTTTTCTTTCAGGTATGCATTTTCCTTTTCCAAGGTTTGTACACGCACCAACAGCTCAGTGTAGTTATCCTCGGTGGAACTGACCCGATGCTCAAGCTCAGTTACGTGGTCATTTAAAGTTGACAGGGATCCATGGATGCTGTTCAAGCCAGCTTGAAGAGTGTCAATTTTTTTGTCAAAATGATCCACCAGCTCAATTTTGACACTCTGAATAGCGTCACAGAGTTGAGACACATCGGCTGCCTGCATAGTGAGGATCAAACAATTGACACTAAGATGATGGAAAGACGCTCTCCCAATCGGTAATATAGAGCTGCAACTTCAAAACTCGAAGAGTCAATATATCATCAGGTTAGGACACCAAAGCAACAAAAAGCCCAAATTTTGGAGAGACAGCCTGAGGTGTGTAACAAAGACTCAGGCTACAGCGGCCATCTTGAATACGCTGATGAAGTTTTGTCTAGAGTTTTGTCTTGTTTTTGTTTAAATAAATAGGTCGACCAATTTTAGACCATTAAACTAGCCAAACAGTCATTATGCAATGACCAGAGCCTAGACTATGTCTGTTCACCACCAGCTCCAACTTAAAGTGGGCTCCAAAAAATGACTTCCCCCCCCCCGACTGGCAAAGTACGAAAAATACTTATAAAATATTCCAAAAAATATATTTATACAGAAACTCTAAATACCACCATTCGAAATGCTGCACAATATTAATGACTGTGTTAACCAGGACACTCCAGTCCATGTAATGAAAGTTATCCCGGTTTTGATCATATTTGGGATACGGCGTTTATATGCACACAGAGAAACCTGGTAATTCATATGGCCATGCACATGATAAATACTAGTATCCCATTTTATGATTACGGCATCTTATTTGCGCATGCACCGGCGATGTCCATTTTTTTTACAACTCAAAATGCAGCAATGCTGATATCTGAGAAAAATGAGACCGCTGTGGCTAATTGCGGGCTTAGGTCTCTTAAATGCCAACATCACATTGCAGACATGTTTATACACCTCACATTCAGCAACGGGAGAAGAAAGTGGCAAAGAAATGTTTGAATGTTCTCATTTATGACTGGAGTCACCTTGTCATGGCCACCATGCTAAACAGGAGAGCAACGGCTGAAGATAAGCAACCATGACTGGTGGCACAGGGTTGTCATCATGGAGTTCAACAATTCCGAGTGGTGAGAGAACCTTCGGATGAATAGGGAATCCTTCAAACAGCTGTGCGGCGTAGTTGAACCGTTAATGAGACCAGAAGAAACAACAGCCCGTGCACGAGATTTGCTACCCGAAAGAGAGGCTACTTTATTGTACAAATTGGGCAGTTGTGGGGACTATTGCTTTGTTGCTGACCCGGGGTGCATTTCCCAAAAGTATAGTTGCTAACTGAGTAAGCAACTTACATAGTTCATCCATTCACAGTCAGTGGTTCCAATGACGAAAGTTAGCATCTGTGTCTTTGGAAAACGCACCCAGTTTAGAATTTACATTATACAACATGTAGATCCGACCGAGCAACCTGATTGATCAATTAGACATTTAGAATGTTCTCAAATGAGCAAGACAGTACGGGTAGCCTGTGCTCAAATGAAAAATACCACATCAGTGAAAATACTACTCTCCCCATCTTAGTTGCCTAGGCCATTGATACAATTAATTTCCAGATTTTTTTGCATTTGTATATTAAAATGAACATTTAAGAAATCAACACATCTGTGCAAACTGTTGTCTTTATTTCAGAAGTAAATTTTTAATGGCCTGAAATGTGATTAGCTAAAGCCCCCAAAAGGTGGGGATGGAATTATATTACTCAGCACAGCCTTAATGTTACAGGTTACTATTGCTGCTTAGCCACGTTAATCGGTGCTAACGTTAAATTGGAGTGACACATCCTCAGCTGTAATGAAACATCTACTGGTGAGTTAATCAAAATATAGATTTTTGTTCTTTTGGGCTGATGCTGGAAAGCCGTTGCCTATATTTGAATATAACCGTCAATATAAATTTGTAGTAGATAAAGATCAGCTGTGCTGGCGAGTCGTTGTCACGCACCTGTTAGCTTAAAAATGACTGAGATTTTGGCAGAAGTACAACCATCAGTCCATGACAAAATAATTTTGTCCGGTAAATATTCTAGTTACAACATGATTGAGCTAGCAAAACAGTTTTGTGTTGCTATGTGTGGCATTTATTCAGTTTTGGGAAATCATGATGTCTACAGAACATAAGCCCAAATTGGCTGGCTGACAAGGAGTAGTTAACATAGGATCTCATGTATTTCCACAGAAACAGAGAGAATACTAGCAAAACACTTATATTTTGAGAGCAAAATGTCCACAGTATGAAAAAAATTTGATTATACATCTTATTTTGTAGGTGATAGTTGTATAATCGCATTATAACACTCAAGGGTGCGCTTGATCATCATTACTGTCACGTCAGTGATGCTAACAGAACTCGGTGCAAGCGCCTCTTTCCTGGCTGCATCACTGTCATGACAAGAATGACGGTCAAGCACACCCTCGCGTGTAATAATGCTTAAGATGCACAGTAGAAAAAAAGGTTAGTGACCATTTTCTTTCACAGTATGGTGGGCAAAGCCATAGACCACTTCATGAAAATCCCACGCCAGGTGACAAAACTCTGTGTCTTCCCAGCTCCAGAAGAAGATGCTTGCATTGCCACCACCAAGTTTGTTTTGCTTATACTTAATTTGACCAAGGCCGCGCCTGCCCAAGTAGTTGGCGGCTGTCAGAAACCGGGTAGGGCATATACATGCCATAGTATCCCATTGTCTTTCAGAGTTCTCCAGGTAGCAAAATCGGGTTTCTCAAAACCTGGATAAGGGCTTATCCCAGTTTTTGAAATCAGGATATTATATTTACATGTACAAACACAAAAACAGGATACTTCAAAACCTGATCAAAACCGGGATACTCAAGTCCATTACTACGTTCACACGGACTTGAGTATCCCGGTTTTGTTTGGGTTTTTGAGTTGGAAAAAAAAAAAAAACATCACAGTCCCCTGTGTGAATAAGATAACATGATCAGAAACTGGGAAACTAATATTTATCATGTGTACAGTGATATGAATAACCAGGTTTCTCTACATGCATGTGAATGCCTTATCTCAAATATGATCAAAACTGGGATAAGGCTCATCACCAAGATACTCATGTCCATGTAAACGTAGTCAATGTTCCAATGGAACCAACCAAAATCATTCACTGATTTGATTAAAAATCAATTCTAAATCAATTAATGGCACCCTTAAAGATTATTGTAAATAACATCTACCAAAATCAAACCAGGTATTAACTTTTACGTATTTAAGTTTTATCTAAGTATTAAGGAACTATACTGAGCCATTACATCACTTCCTGTTTCACTAGTGTACAAAAATGAGGCAACTCACACGCAATATCCCTTTGTCATCCAACATCATGAAGAAAATAAATCAACTGTCAGTTCAAAGAGGCAGATGGTCACAGATACAACTGCTTTCTGCCCCCCGAGATACTGAGGAGGATGGTGAGAGAAGCAACAAAATCCTCAAGAATCACTGTGAAGCCATTGCAGACCTTGGTGGGAATTGGAGGTCACCAGGTTTCAAAAACCACCATCAGGTGCCACCTCCACAACCACCAGCTCTTTGGAAGGGTTGCTAGAAGAAAGCCTTTTTTGACCAGAAGACACAGAAGCAAACACTTGGAGTTTGCCACACGTTGTTTAAGTCATGACTGAAAGAAGGTGCTTGATCAGATGAGATCAAAATTGCAAATTTTGTTCAGATACAGCACTGGCACAATTGGCGTCGAAACACAGATGCATACAAGGAGAAGCACCTCATACCCACAGTGAAATATGATAGCGGGTCAGTCATGTTTTGGGGCTGTTTTAATTCAAGAAGTCCAGGGGCACTAGTTAAGATTAATGGCATAATGAATTCCACCAACTATTAGGATATTTTGGCTGACAATCTGGTTACCTCAACCAGGAGGCAGAGACTTGGCCAAAGGTGGACTTTACAACAGGACAATGACAAAGCACACCTCAAGATCCACACAGAAATGGTTCTGTGACAACAAAATCAAAGTTCAGCAATGGCTATCTCAGTCACCAGACCTCAATCCAATTGAAAACATGTGGGCCGAATTGAAGAGGCCACTTGATAAACGCAAGCCCAAGAATGTGAAGGATCTTCAAAGAATTTGTTAAGAGGATTGGTCCAAAATCCCCCCAAATGTGTGGCTTAACCTTGTCAAAAATTACAGGTTAGAGCAGAGTTTTAGATGCTGCGGCAGGCGAAGCTGCATCAAGCAGAGAGCCGACACAGCTGAAAGCAATAGAGCTAAATAAGAGCCGAAAAAAGCTCGCGTTTCTGAATAAACGAAAGGCTTAAGTGCCAGAAACGAAGCGAGCAGCCCGATAGAAAAAGAACTCTCAATAAGAGAGAAAGCTAAACAAGGCACCCAACAATAGTACCAAATAACCTAAAGAAGCTAAGCTTCCTAGAAACTAAGAAAATATATATAAATAGGCGAACCCCTGACTAGAAAGTATATCGAGCTGAAGTGAGCAAAGTCACATGAAACACTCCAGCGAAGGAGGCGTGGCGACTTCCGGCTTAAATAGACTTCGGGAAGGACTGCCACAGAGTAATCAGCCAGCTGGGTAAAAAATCTGATGTGGAAAGAAAACGATGTCGTCAGGGACGAGAGCAACAAAGAAAGCAAAAAGCACATGGTAAACCATGACACAACTAAAGTCTATTGTCTAGACTTTATTGTCTAAACTCCCAGAAACTGCTATTTGTGAAGCGACATTTGGCCTCTCCGGCCCTATTTACTTTCGACAAGTTAGAGGCTGGAGAGTACGCCTACAACTGTCAAGAGGGGACAACAGCCGAGATTCAAAACAGTGGTGGCGTTGATTCAATTCATGCAATGCAGATGCAACTCGAGAAGAAACTGAATTTCTCCCATTTCTCCCAGCATTTGGAGGGCACTTCTGTGTGCGGTTCCAAAGGACAAACATTAAATTCAGAGAGCTTTTCTCCCACGCTGTTTTTTGTTAGTTTCTTCTGACAAAAAAAGGCCACTTTCAAGGCGTACGTATTTCCTGTAATAGCAACACAACTTTGCCGTGTTGCCACAGCAGTACGTATCCTCAACTTATCTCTCCTAGGGAAGAGCAACTTACTTTTTTCTTTTTATACATCATGTTTCTCACATCCTATTTGGAAGTTTTGATTTTGTTGGGAGGCTGACAGCATCCATGTGAGTTTGCACAGTGGCAAACTAGGTCATACCCTTAAAAAAAGCAGGGCATTTGCGGTTTGGCCCTGCTGACTGCCATTTGTGAATTCACCTTGTATTCTAAAAATTCCAGTCCTTTAATTATCGATACCTTAGGGATTATCACGGCGAAAAATGACAGTCCTTTCCCAGATGTTATTGAACTGCATGTATTGTAGATAATCAGTAAATTGTTTTTTTTTCTGAGCAAGGTCATAAGACACTGTGAGGAGGGCTGTCTTACTTTCAGAAATTGCAACCGGAAGTTGAGCAGAGAGCCCCATTATCTGTGGCGTATCATCACCTGATGAACCGATTAAGTGGTGAGCTTTCAGAGTAGACTAATACTTTAAAGAATAAGCCATTACTCATTTGCTCATTTCGCAATACAACAAAGTTAGACATTAGGCTGCATATACAAAAGAACAAAGCGTAGGATCAGCCAGCAGTGAGATCTAAGATGGATGTTTCCCGCAGGGGCACTCAGTGGTGTGTTCCGCATGCCTACTCTGCATAAAAAGAGAGAAAAATGTGACCAATCAATAGGTTCTTCATTGGTGAATCATTGCCAAGTTGTTTTTAGGTAAGCAAATGACAGAGTCAAACTTGTTTTGTGTAATACTTATGTTATTAAGTTGAAGTATTTTGAAAAAACTCAACATACTTCTGTTAAGCAACCTAATTATGAGGTCACCGATTTCCTCAGTGTCTACTTTTATTAGTTTATGATAATTTACCAGTTATTACATGCCACACTGAAAGACAAACAAACATGTTCACAGGTGTTTGATTCTTCATGGCATGCATGAATATTTCTGTTAAATGAGGCTTAAAAGGATCAATACCTGCTCTAAACAAGAAATGACCTGATTAAAACAAATTAAAAGCTTAAATTAAAACCATATGATTGCAAGAGTGGTTGGAACATAAACCAGCATACGCAGGGACTGAGCTTGAGAACCACTGCTCCATGCCGTACCTCCTTTGGGATTGACGTGCCATTTCCTATTCATATCTAAAATCATATTAATTCAATTTATCCCAGTGCCAACTTGTTTATGTTAAATTTATATAATTGCATTCTTGCAAAGTAAATGTAAAACAACTGTGAATTTCAACCAATCACAGTAGCAGAAGATAACAGCTGTTCCCCAGTCAGTTCATGACTGAGGAAGACAGAACAGCTGAAACGGTTGTGTCCGCAACAATACGTTTCATTATTTTTTATTTGTGTTATGTTTATCACTGCACATTATTGCAGGGGGATGTGCCTCCCCATATCCCCCCATAGATTACGTCCTTGGGGGGCCTGCAGTTTCAATACAAGCATTTGGTTGGACAGTTCCATTTAATAGCCTGGTTTGGCATCATAGAATTCGATCAATGAAAAACTGTAAGCAAGGCAATGGAGTCAACTATCCATAATCCTCCATATTCCATAATCCTTTGAATTTTTTTTGTATATGCAGACATGTACAGTGTTTGCTTACCAGAAAGGCTAAATGAATGGAAACACAGTGCTTGAAAACATTATTTACAGCATGGGTACAGGTAGTGGAACAGGATGTCAATCAAGAGCAACCTGCTCAGGCCTAAATCACTGACAACACAATCAAAATCCACAGGAGATAGCCAAGAAATAGTTCTTATCATCCATTTTGCACATTAATGGTATTTTAAAAATTCATTAAAATTCACAGCTGCTCTCTACAGAGAGCTGAAATACTGATTAATTATCTGCGACTAGTGGCAAGAAATGTCCTCCTGTGGAGGCTGTGCTGTGGATGTTTCCGAAGCTGATACACCGCAGAAGCTAAATGATCTCTCTGGTGACAGGTGATATCAAAGATATTCTGAATAATGAAAATGGATGGGTTTTCTTTTTGTTTACAAAGTTTCAGTTGGTGCCATGAGATTCGATGTCACTGTGTTCATTATGGATGCTGTTTCTTCACAATACCCTCATGAATATTCACGATCAGCCAACATATCAGAAAACTTTCATGTTCAACAATGATGCCAGAAAGCGAGAACATCATAGCTTCATTGAGTAACTGAAATAAGAGTCTCTGTTATTTGTGAAACTCATTCAACTATAATGAGATTTTCCAAGCTACTGCAATGTATTTCACTATCTGCTTATTTCTTGGGGGAGATGAAAGACTTAGCTTATGCTGTCTGACAACAGAGAAAGATTTAAAAATAGGTTAAAATATGTATGTTTTCTCACTTTCCTACAAAAAAATATCAAAGACGTCAATATTATTCAGAAAGCACAGTATGTGCAGTCTACAACTATTAACAATTACTGTTCATGGTTACTGTTTACTTCATCGTCATACTCTGGACAAATTCAGTTATTTAGAAACTGATGAATACAGCATGTTTAAAATTATGTGTCATGTTTTCTGTGCCTACAAAAGCCTTGAGAATACTGAAGTCTTAAGTATAAACATAAAACATGACTGGGTCTGCATTGGCTAAAGGTTATAATAGATTACCATAAATTCAACCTGTCTAGGTTTCTGACAGCTTGGTTTTCATCAAAGATGAAGTACTGCATTACACGTATTCTCCATTTTTAGAAATTGCCATTGGTAGAACAGAGGGTGCGTACATCTTATCACTAAGTAATCCTTTTTTCAGATACATTATTTATAATGCAATTCTTCTGGGGGCAAATAGACAAGCAAATCCCATCCCTGATTTATGACTAACATATGACAAGTGAGTGATTCTTTTTCCAAATGCAAATTATTGTTAACCATAAGCCAAATGCTCTCTTCACCGTAATCAGGAGAATATAATTTTGCACAGTTGACTATCCTTGTGTTTTATGTGAAAATTATCACCGGAACTTTGGCTGCCAATGCAACAAAGACCACTGGGAACTAAGGTTATACGGACAGTATCTACGTAAGAAAACAATGCTAATTTATTACAGCCTAATATATTAGAGGGTTATGCGATTTAGTTTGTAATTCTGCCCACAAATGCAAGGTAAAACACAAAAGAAGAGTCCCAATGATGTTTGTTGTTTGCATAAAATCCTATGCAAAGCAGCAAGCAGTCAATCAAAGGTACAACAATTCTGAAATAGAAATTATCGCAAGGGACCAAAAAAAATTTAAGGGGACCTATAGCTGAGCAAAATGCCAATTTTGGTTCAAAATGTTATTTTTGAGGTAAAAACATGAAGTGGTCCCTCATATAGTCCGTAATATGGAGTCGTGTTTCTACGGAAATATTTGTCGCGAACACTGTCTTCCAGGCTGGAACAGCTATGAGTGCGATAGCTTTCAAAGATTGCAAACAAGGTATAGCCTCCATTCTTATGAAACTTGGCATAACGGCAGGGGCACACACACTCAATGAAAGGCTATGATGAAATGGCCAGAAAACCTGTGAAACACAGTGAAAAACCCGCGCTAGAACTTGAAAAAATAAACAAATGGTGGCTCGACAAGCACGTAAAACTAGGGAAGAAACGCAGATTGAAGAAGAGGGAGTTACTTATACGGCTGGTGCCTTTTAAGGAGGTAAAAAAAAATCCTAAAAACAAAATACTAAATGTGTTCCTCCTGAGAACATTACTGTCAAACTTCGATCACATTATTACTGCCGAACTAAAATCACATTTTTCTAAAAATACAGATTTTCAACAAGAAACTACAGATTTCTCAGCAACTGTACGTTCAATTAACTTTACATTTGGCAGTTTTCTTCATTTTGTGATGATCTATGTCTGTACAGAGCTATTTTGCAATACGTACCTCTGAATATGAGTAAATCATATTCATATTCATAAATATGCATAATTAATTAGCTGTTTCCCACCGAAATTGATTTAGGGGGGTCAAAATCAATACTAGAACATAGAAATCTGGAGGAAAAAAAAATACTCTGCAGTGACATTAGGAATATTTTTTCCTTCAAATTACAGCTGAAATTATAACCAAACACTTTCATTATCTCAATAACTGTGTTTCTCTACGTATCTATATATTCATTAAAACAACCGTTGCCATGGCAACCACTGATGTGATGCTACAGTAACTCAGTGTTTTAAGTTGCAATTTCTAATAGAATTGGGCCTATTTTGATAATAATTTTTAGTTTAAAAAGTGAATATCTTGGAAAAATGTTTGCTTAAATATAAGTCCCCTTAAAAAAAAGAAAGAAGTAGAGTCACTTCCTTTAAAGAGGTAATCTGTAAGATTTTAATTGGCTGGTTTATATTGACATCTTTGGCAGTAAGCTGTAAGTGCAGGTGCGCTTCTGGACCTCATTTCCCATGAATCTTTTCGAGACCCAACAGTGTCGCCTGTATGACGTCGGTAATTTAACGGCTCTTACCAGTTCCACGCCTCCTCAATTCTCATGCAACAGGGAAAGATCTCTTTGACACGGTAATTCAACACAATAAAAGTAAAAATTATGTGACGTTAGTCACCCATTAGTGTCATCTCATTCCAGTAACAAGTAAGGCTATGATGATGAATCGAATAACTTAAAGGGCTGCCAACTCTCATGCATACGCCGTGAGAATTTGTGTTTCATTCACGTTCCTGTGCTGTAGTCAGTAATTATTCAATCAGCGAAATGCGTGAGTTTCATGATCGTTCAAAGTCTTTAAAAGAAATAAGACCATTTGAAACATTTTAATGCAATTCCGCTGCTTTCTACCCCTGAGTGAAGAAAAGCGAGAGAATTCCGGAATCATAATTGTTCTCATATTACTAGTCGCGAAATCCACCGTAACACATGTGAAGCACTTCAATTCCACCCGAGAATCTCTACAAACAGTCTGACAGAATAATTTCTGACAACAGCACGGGAACGTGAATATGTCATTTATATGTGAAAGTTGACAGCCCTGTGTAAATAATGAAAACGGTAGTCGGTTAACAGGTAACATTATAACTTATAGGGTAGACGTCATAGGGGATCCAGTAGCGGCACTTTACGGTACATGGACAGCTGCATTTTTAACGGTCCTCCCTTAATTTCATTCGTAAAACTGACATATAGTGCAAGGGACAAGTTAGATTTATGTTTAGAGGACAGAGCCGCTACTGGATCTCTTCTGACGTTCTGACGTCAATGGCAACATTGCGTCTCCCGGGGTTCCTTACTTCCTTCAAGCTAGCTTGCGGCTCCTCCTACCTTCTGGACAGACCAAACACTTTTCAGATAGAGAAAAACCTACGTAAATGAATAAAAACTTGGTCTATAATGTAGCGGCTGCTCAATCCTGTTCCTGGAGAGCAATCGTCCTGTTAACATTCAATTCTCAGTACATCCTCTCAGGAACAGGATTGGACGGCCAGGCTATATGCTATGAAATGGTAAATTTGCTGTATTTTGAAGGAAATTAGTTGTCATCATCAGCTGAAGCATAGGGCCCATTTACAGCTTGCATCAACATACGACGCATGGATATGTTACCCAGGGCATGAAAAATATTACAACAATGTGCAAATACACATATAGCACATTCTGATCAAAATGCCATCTGATCGGCCAAACCCCATAATAAGCGGCCCGGCTCGTGCAGCCATCCGATTTCTCCCAAGCGTAAATGCACCTGGGATGCATTCAGGAGATATAATTCACTCAAGTTGAAAATGTCACCGCACCTCGTCATCCTGTAAGTTATTATTCTTTTTTCTTTTATCAGTAATATCCAGATAACAAGATTGCTTGGTTAATGCAGGGTGTAAATGCAAGTAATGAATCTGGATACAGAGATTGCTTGTTATTGCAAGGTATAAATACAACCTTTGGCTGCATTAGGGAAGTACGACCACTGTTTTCCATGAAAAGATGGTAATCAAAATCAACTTGGACTTAGAAATTTCTTATTTTCTATGGCTACTATCTTGTGTACCTAGAAGGCCCAAAACCTAGGAAAAAAGAAATGGGGGCATTTCAATCAGTTTCCTAGCAGGATTAAACACAAATCAGTTCAATCAGTCAAAAATCCAATTCTACCTGTAAACAAAACAGTCTCAATGAGCTAACAAGCTACCTATAACAAGACAGTTTACGAATTGTATTTTTTTATCAGGCATACCATTTTAATACAAAAGGTTGATTCCCTGCACCTAATTCCTTGGACTTTTATAAAGCTTCCCTGCAAAGCTCCACGCAATTTGCTGAACAGACTTCTATTCTGCAGCATCGGGTGCTGATAAGATGCGAGTTGCATCTGGTTAAAAGAGCCCATTAATGGTTAAATCTTTGCAGTGAATGATAACTGCTCACATTTATTGTGTGTACAAATTACAATGCATGTGTAATGGGAAAAAACTGCTCCGCATGTCTTCATCATTTCCATCCGACATCTACCTGAGATGCTGGCACAGCAGTATTAACCTCAGGAAAGGAAAGGTGTCGAGGAAGTGACAGCTGGCTCTGCTCCAAACGATGAAAGGCAGCAATGCAGAAACGACTGGGAACTGGGACGCATCGTTTATCCCAGCCACTGCGAGAGATATATCATGGATTGGGATCTTTTAAATAGTATGTTTATAGTGTATAATTAACCGTCTTTGTCAGCCAGTACATCTATTTGAAGGGTGTATTGAGACATGCATGAGATCATTAATGCAAATGGAAGCCTCCACTGGTATGGCAAGGATAATAAAGGGGCAAATTGCCAAGTTTCCTCATTGTCATTCTAAAGGTTGACAGCTATGCTCTATCCATTTCTGGATTTGTAAAGTCCTGTTAATGTTATCTCAAATGTTCAGTCTGAAATGCTAAATTAAAACATAAAAAAGTGAACACTCCTACAAAAACATCAACTCAGCTGGTAGGTGCTGAACTGGAATTCCAGGAGGAAAATGTGTTAGAACCACTTTCCAAGGATTTGGCGAACAGAATCAATATTTGCCTAAACACAGTGGTGCTGGCAGCCAATTTTCCAAATTACTTTCCATTTGCTGCCAAAATGGCATATTGCTAACACGTTGGGTTGCCATGTTTCTGTTTTCTGCTTTTCTCCTTTTGCGCCTCCTGAAAAAAGGAACACCTTGTCAACTAAAGCTATAGTGCGTAACTCCTGCCGTCCCCTAGAAGAATTTTTCGTTATTACCACAATACAGCCAGCACTTCCACACACCCTATGCCCAGTTTCTTTAGTTGGTCACGGCACTGTTCTACTGTTCTGTATTGACTATGCAAATGTAATTACGAATTATTCCATAAATCTCCGAGTCCGTAAAATTTAACCGATTTAGTTCTTCGACGTAAAATCCAATGTCGTTCAAATTAAATTGAGTTGTGAACTCAGAAGGCTGGTCCAAACAAAACAAGTCATGTGGGCTCAGGAGCTCTCTTGATTGGAGACTTTCCGCTCTTCCTCCTCCTCCTTTCTTGTTTTAAAATAAAATGCGTAATTTCCTGCGTGCCAGCGCGGGAATGTTGCCGGTCAACACGAAATACAAAACAACAAATACTGAAAAATACAGCGAGATGTTAGAGGTGCCGATCGGCTTAATCGGCCTTGTGTCATCTCCTCTCGTAGTGGCTTGGATAAAACGAAAATTTAGAAGTTACATACTATAGCTTTAATCAGCGTTGGCTGGCCGTATGCTTTATTCTGATTCGCTGATGCTTCGCTCCCAAGGTCAGATTATCATACAGTGCTGAGTCGGGGGTGAAATGGTTGGATGCAAGACAGAAAACGGGTCAAAATACTTGAACTAAAATGCCAGTTTTCACTGTTATCATGAGAACGTTCAGCGAGACAGTTGACTGCAAAGTAAGAATTTTAGCTGCACATACGACCAATAACATTGGACGCCTGGGTGATCTGTACAGTATGTTAATTGAAAAGATTATACTAATTTGGGTTAATAACACTAATTTATATTAATAAAATAGAGAACTATGGAATGTATTTTGTAGTTCAGTATGCAAATTCCAGAATAGCAGAAAAATGCTAGAAATGATATGTTCACTGCTGTTTTTTTTTTTTTGCATCAAAACTTACTGCAACAGCAATGAAGAATGCACTGTTAGTCTTTTTTAAGAGCAGATTCTTGCTGTATGTTCCTTTCTCAATGTTGATGCTTCTTTCTCAAGGATTTAGATTACTGAAGAAATCTGGTCACCGTCACACAATGTATGTCAGACAGCAAAAGAATGGCTGCGCAATGTCTACAAAATTGTTTCTGATTTGCCTTGGCTCCTTAGAAGAAGAAATTATTCTTCAACACCTTTGAGACCACAGAAATGACATGAAAACCAAAGGGAATGAGTGAAATGTTCCGGAGAGGACACCACCAAGGACAATGGTTGGGGGAGGGAAGCAAATTATCCAGAACTGACTGTTTTTCTTTTTTTGAAATAGTTCACAACACTCTGTTCCATGTGGCTACGATGACGAGCCTCTCCTGGCTTGGTTGTTGTTTCCCGAGCTTGTGAGGAGAGAGCCAAGTGCTCAGCTGGGAACAGTGGCCATTCTCTCCCATCTGTCACCCAGCTATGGAGTCCGCAGCCCAGAAATATAACCAGCCCAATCACGCTCACAAAACTCGCCCAAGCATGCCGCCATGTTTAATTGCATTAGGCGGGACCCTCTGGTTAATTTCCACCTGACATCCACTGTAGACTGAGCAGCTTGCGCCTAAAAACAACTGCACACACAGAGAGTTAACACTAAAGCTCCAAAATTCTGAGAGTAGACAGTTTTAGAACAGGTTTCTTGCTAAGTGAACTCAGATACTAAAACGACCAGTGGCTACATTAGAACCGCGTGCCTGATATAGTGTAGGTTCCCCTTGTGCTGCCGAAACATCTCCGTCCGATAGGAGCGAAACTGTCGTAAATCAAGAGATGAGATGAAGGAAGGGGATTTTTTGTCGACATCTGCAATTGCGGTAATAAGACCAGCTTTGCCAAACCAATGCGTGCATGACGAAATGCGATGAGCATTGCGCAGCTTTGCAGTCGAATTCCATTGTGGATACACAGATATGAACATGAAAATACCGCAAAATTCAAATAAACGCTGCAAACATGTCAAAGCTGGAGTTCACATTTTGGAACGAAATGCTATAAATCGCAATTATATTAGCTAGCATTCGACCGTGCGCGGTTATGAGCGGAACTTAACTCGTCGACATTTTTACATTTGACATGTGATTTTCTGCCGTCATAACCACCTGGCGATGTGCCGTATTGTATATCAGATCGTTCCTATTGAATTCCCAAACCCAGGGTTTCCCCACCATACAATGTCAGAGCACTGCACTCCATTCACCAGCATGTTTCTTCCCAAGGGCCATGTCTTCCCCAGGTATATGGTGCACACATACCTAGCCAATGCACATGATGTAAAAGGAAACAGGACTCACTGGACCTGGCAACCCTGTTCGAATGGTTGAAGATCCTGTTCCAGTGTTCATAAGCCCATTGTTGGCACTTCCAGTGGTGGACCAGGATTAGAATGAACAATCAGACACGCCTGCAGCTACGAAGCCAGAAACACAGCAGGGTGTGCTGCATTGTGTTTTGTGACACATTCATCAAGTAATAATTATGAAAATTCTCTGACATGAGCTGCAGTAACCCTTTTGTTGATTCAGACCAGATGAGATAGCTTTCGCTGCTCTCATGTTTTGATATCCCTTGGGTGCCCAACACCCTCTCTCCTGTTCTTGGTCAGTCACTCCTAGGACTACTGAAAGCACTCACCATTGCCGACTGGGAGCACCCAAGGAGCCCTGCTGCTTCGGAAATGCTCTGATACACTCGTCCAATCATAACGATTTGGCTCTCATCAAAGTCGCAAAGGTCCCACTTCTGCTATATCCAACATGTTGACTAAAACAGACTGTTCCCTTAGTACCTTCTGTCCTTGACATGTGCCATCATTTTGAGATAACAAACTTTATTTGCTTCATCTATGAGTGGTTTTTTTAAATTATTTTGGCTCATTGGTGAAATACAAGTACTCCAAATGAGGTATATACAATCACATGTACACACATGGACAGCTCTGAGCAGAACTTATCTGATATATATCGATTTTCTGACAATCAGTCCAGAGCTGAGCAGAAAGCTGTTTCCGCCAACAAGGCTCGCGGCCGCTCTCTCTCTAGGTAATGTTCCTTGTTTGTTTTCCACACATGCCAACACTCAGGAAATGGCTCATGAAAAGGTGGGGGCTCTCTGTTTACCAGCACTGTCATCACTGAATGTCAGGTTCACCGAAACCTTCTTATTGCCAAAGCAATTCATTTGCAGGGTTTAGAGTTTGGGGCGATTCTTCCCAGACTCAGATGTACAATAAATACGAGTGAATAGCTGAAGCGTAAATTAGTACACAAGTTAATGGCAAATGGAGGATTTTAAAAGGCGGTAATGAAAATTATTTTGAGCAAAAAATCATTGACATCTGGTAACTCTTTGCATCTGAGTCTGTTCACTTTCCGGTGTTCTAGAACAGATTTGGTTTTTCCTTCAACAAGGCTGAAAACAAGTGCTAGAAAATGAAATGACCTTGTTTGTACATTTACTTACAAAACCAGTATCAACCTTGCAATTTCACACTGTTGGCTCTGCAAGACTTTGGCTGCATCTGAATTATCTGAAGAGTAAGGAGCCTTCCTCCTAAGCAAACAAGAACAGAAAACAGTTTGGCTGGTAGCCATGACAAGGAGCGCAGAATTGTCTATTTCATGTTGGAAAGGGGGCAATTGAAGACCTGCGTGAAAGAACTGTGCCAGTTCTAGGGGCTAAACGTTTATCTCATTAGAGATCTAAATCACGATCTTATGAATTACTCAACATGATTTCAAATAAATAAATTATCACTCAATGTCAAGAAGTCCAATTTCATGCTATTTGCTGGGAATAGGAAATATGACAGTGAACAAATTAAACTTTATATTCATAATGAAGAAATAGTTAAAGTTTCAACAACATGTTTTTTGGGTATTCTGATTGATGATAAACTCTCTTGGAGAGATCAAGTTGGCTTTGTCTGCAAAAAGGTCACAAAATCACTTGGGATTTTAAGAAAAATAAGAGATTTTGTACACAGTACATGTTTTCTTACATTATATTATGCTTTAGTTTATCCATATCAACATACTGTAATATTGTGTGGGCAAGTACTTTTCCGTCTTATTTGCGCAAAATATTATTGTTACAAAAGCGCTTTGTTAGAATAGCAACTTTTTCCAAGGCTACTGCTCCAAGTGCACCTCTCTTTGTTAAACTGCAACTGTTAACTATCTTTGATATCAATGTTCTTCAAGTTGGTACATTTGTTTTTCAAGTGAAACATAAGATTGATGATTTACCTCTTGGTTTTCGATGTTATTTTGCCAGTAATTTTCAATTCCATAATTATTCAACTCGACAAGCCAAAGATCTTCATCTTCCACTGTATAAAACATCCCGCGGTCAATTTTCTATTAAATATCCTGGTGTTATTATGTGGAATAACTATGTACATTTAATCCATTCTTCTTTGTCATTGTCCATATACAAAAAGAGACTTAAAAATGGTCTTCTGTTGAAGTTATCTTGATTTAGAAAAATAGGATCACTATTTTTTTTTTATTTATGTTTTTTTTTCTTTCTTTTTACATGACATTTTCAACTTGAATATTTAATACTTATTTCAATTTTTGTTTTGTCTGTATCTTAATATTAGTATATTTCTTGGATGTGGTTTTTATATAAGCCTTTATAGGTTTCTAACCACACCTCACACATTTTCTTGTTTATTTTGTTTTTTTTTCTTTTGTTTTTTTTTTTGATGTGATTCCCCTGCTTTTCTTTTTGTATTTGTACATGTGTGAAACAAATAAAAGAAAAGAAAAAGAATGCGGTTAGTCACCATTTTTTTGTGGAATGATTTCTCCTTTATTACAGAAAAATTGAGAAGAGTAGTTTTGTACGTAGGTACTTTTTGTGACAAAATGGCTGGACTTTAGAACTTTTTGAGGAAAAATCACACTTGACTACGGTATTTTTAACACTAATAGCCCTTTAGTTAGTTTTCAATACAAACATGTTATTTTAGCTAAGCTTCCTTGCTTCTGTGCCTTTATGATACGCAGAACTGTGTTGTACTTGTTTAATATAATGGTAAAATCCAAAGTCAGGCAGACCAATCAGAAACGAACATTCGAAATGCAGAAAAACCTCATTTAGGAGAACCAGTCATCTTTCAAAAAACAACTCCCTTCTACTTGAATGATAGCTTCAAAATCTTAACTTATGTAACGTTTATAACAGCAAAATCTACTTCTGGGAGTATGATCATTCCTTGGTAACCATGGTAACCCTTCAATCCGGCAATTTGATTAGCCAATCATGGACCTGGATACTTATTACACAAATTTAATGGACTTGAGTACTTCTTGCAGAAAATTTTAGTGGATTCCGAAAACATCATACAACAATAAACAGAGGTGAAGTACTTTTTTTTTTTTTTTTTTCCAAATTTTGGTATCAAATGATTCTTTCATCAGTACAGATTCCAGAACTGGCGCCAGCTCCATTTTCTCACAAATGTGAGTAAGGTACTTCTTGCATGCAGGTCTTTGTTGTATCGTTCCAGCAAGGAAACACAGGACCAACCTCAGAAGAAAGGAAAGATCAAATGTGGACCACAATCCTTCACAGTACCGACTGGAAGTATTGTTTGGTCCCAAAGTTTTCCATCTTCACTATCAACCTTGCAACGTATTGAAGGGGAGGAAATCCAATTTCTCTTAAATATGACCGAAAGTACCAGTGATGGTTTCTAGAAAGGTTAAGCCTGGATTTACACCAGATGCGTGTTCGGTCCGTCTCCACTCCGCCACGCCGTCGGAGCAAATGCGTTTCATTTACATTAGTCAATGAGTGCATTTACACTGGATCCGCCGCATTGCATGTCGCCTCCGTCCCAGCTCCGACAATGCGCAGCCCTTCGCAACCGATACGCACGGCGCAGCACCTCAACAAGAAGCTGAGCGTATACATACTGTCTAAAATACTCCCTCGTACATATTCCACCAATGATTTCACCTCACTACTTCAACAAAATGTAGTAACGGGCGGAGCCAGGTTTCAAAACAACAGCCCAACAGAATGTAGGTGGAAAACCACAAAATTACGACCCCACTTTATATAATCTGTTAGGATCCTGTTCATGCCATGTTTATGTTTTGTGCCTGGCCATGTCATGTTTATTGATTCTTGTGTTTAAGTGACCTCTGCTTGTTATTATGACTATTCTTTGATTGCGTATTGTGTTTTGGTTGTTGGATTTCATGTTTTTATTATTTTTCTGCCATAGTCTTTATGTCATGTTTTCTTTGCTCTTGTCTTGTTTATTTTTATGCCATGCCATGCTTTGCACTACGTCTACCCCGTCTTGTCTTGTGTAGGTCTTTGCTCTTGGTTTAGTCTTACGTGCCACACATTCGGGTGATTTACTGGTTTCTGGGATTTCAATCTTCCTTCATATCTCGTGTTCTTCCTTCCTCTCTCCTTTTGCTATCTACTAACAGTACTAACAGTTTATTGTTTTTGATAATTACTAACACTCATTAACATTGTATATTTTTACTAACTTGCACTCGGGACTGTATAGCTGCACATACTAATAGACTAACGATCTCTCAGCAATCGCCCAATTCATATCTCCGCCCTCCTTGTCTATCCCTAATTATCTCTACTGCAGTTTTCAACTTATATCTCAGGCTTTCCCTTTTCTTCAGACTGTACACTTTAGTACTCCTTAATCGGAGCTGTTGTTTGTTCATAGGAATGTCTTGTGATCCCTGTCTGCGTTTTGGAATTCGCCAAATTCATGTAATTAGATTTTTCCTCATGCGTCAATCCTGATTATTATTTCATTGATCACACCTGTTCTCCCCTGTCATGTGTTCACCCCGGATGTGTATATAAGGTGTCTTCACATTCATTTCCATGTCAGATCATAACATCCTTGTTTCTTGTGCCACGTTTCTCACCTCACTGTGATTTATCTTTCTGACTGGATTGCCCCACTTCAGATTCTTGGTTTTCTCTTTTTGGATATTGTTGCATCAGGGGGTTTTTGACCCTTTTTCTGCCCGACTTTGATTTTGTGGATTGCTGCCCTGTATACGATTCGGACTGTCCTTTGGCTTATGAGTTTGCTTCTCCCTCAAACCTACACCTGTGTACCTGATCTATTTCGCCTGACAACGATTTTTGTGATTGGTGCCCTGGTAACGAACTCTGCTCTCCCCCATTGGAATTCGAGCTTTGGATTACGGACTCTGTACTGTTGCCTTTCTCTCTGCGGGGGTTAACCCCCTTACTCAATAAAGCACCAATTTTTTGCAATCCCGTGTCCTCGCATTAGGTTCCAGATCGATTCCTCACATAATCGGCATAGTGCAAGTCAACCGGGACTCAAATGCAGCATTAAAAACACCCAATGTCGAAGCCGGATCGTATAGTAGGCAAGGACAGCAACAAACGTAATAAAATATTTTAACTGAATTGAATAAGCACTTTACAAACAAATAAACTGTTTGTCACCTTCTTTGATTGAGAATAAAGCCTGTTGCCAGTTTGTAATTGCGTATATGTATGGTTTCATCTCTGGCGATCGCGCTCTTTTTTTTTTTGTAATTACCGCGTGATCTAGCCAGTCTCGCGTCTCTTGCTGCCCACCCTGCTGTGCAGCCCTTCGCCATTAGTACGCAACCGGTGGGCGCTGACGGACGGCGAAGTCAGAGCCAACACGCAGTCGGGTGGAGGCGGACCAAACACGCATCTGGTGTAAATCCTGGGTAAGGGAAAGTAGATAGGCGGCCTTTTTCCTCTCCTATCAAACAGAATCTGGATACAGCCTTTGTATTCCAAATTGTCAATCAAGAACTTAATCTGCATTGTCATCGTCATCTGTTGAAACACACTTCAACTCTTCATGTTTGCTTCCCAGCTGGAGTTCCATTTCCACTGTTAAATACAATTCAGAAGCTCTGACAGGCAATGTCTGCCGAATTATCCAATTAGCGAAAATGTCACCACTGGCAAAAAAGGAACACAGTCGGACGACAGGCTTGAACTTAGAAAGCATCCTGACAATTTTTTTCATCTCCTCGCTGAATTAGAATGCCATTTTAACCTGCCTCACCACAACCCCGATCACTGCTCCATCCGCTTGCTCCAGCATAATGGCGATGTCTGATAAAAGGGCTTGGTATCAGTTTGCCCATTACATTAACCACCCCCGTCCTTCAGACAGACACCCCCGAGGGGTGGATCAGACCCATTCAGCCTTATTCTGTCCAGCTGAAGAGGAACAAATGCGTCAAAAAACGATAAAATGTTTTCTTCTTCGCCCCAACTGAGAGATCAGCTGTACTGAGGACGGGTGTTCAGAGTTTGACTGAAGCACATTGTTTCTCTACACATTAGTTCATCCCCTGGACTCACTGCTTATGAACCATTTGTGGAGGGTTTTTTCAACAGGGTTCTGCCTATGCTGGTGGGCGGTGGTCGGCCCTGACCAGCTCTCGGAATCCACCAATCACCATTCACTTTTACCGACCGGCACAATGTTTTCAATGATCAGTTAAAATGAATGCATCCAGTTTCCAACTAGGCTTATGCCGTCGGAGGCGACGGCTTGGGGTATATCCCCGAACGCCCCCAATCCTCCAATTCCCCGATCCTTGAATTGACCTTGAATAGACTTTCATTTGAACTTCATTTCAGGTCAATCGGACAAATGGTTCTGAAGATATGGCCAAAATGGTAATTTTCCATCACAAAGCACCACCTGGTGGAAAATATTGAACCATACAGGTATGATGTCATCATGTGACATGTTGTGAGGTCATGACCTTGCAGTAGCACATAGTTTCATGTCAATTGGACAAATGGTTCCAAAGATATGGCAAAAATGGTGAATTTGGTCAGCAGGGTGACTGATTTCTGTAGCGCTGTACTTCGCATGTGGACAGAAAAGTTTTCTTGTTATATAAACGACAGCAAAGCTAAATAAATCTCTGTCGAGGACAGTAACATTCTTTACATGTAAATCTATGAGTGTTAAATAATAGTGGCGGTCGGTGAACAGAAAACTGAGGGGGTGGAAAACATACATTGAAACGGATGAGATTATTCACCCAATTTTAATCATCGCTCTTGGTTAGCATGTTTTCCAACAGTATGAGTTATCTATTGGTGGTTAAGTACACAGTTTCCCTTTTAATGAATTGTCAAGGCGAATGAATAATAAATTCAATAAAAATTAGGTTGGCACTGTCTCAGAAAACCTAAGGTCCTAGAAATGCGGTCCCAGAACTGCGAGTGGGTCTGAATCTGCAGCCTCCAGGTCTGCAGAGACATACTACAGATCCAACAGGCGCCACTGAAGAAATGTTTGAAGCATAAATGACAGTTGTTAAGTCGTATTCAGAAATTTTATCAAAAGTATTTGGATACAAAATATAAAAACAAGTTTACAAATATGGCATCTATCTATGGAAATTAGAGGCATTTCGCTACGCACCATGGAGAACATCAAAGAAACACAGTAATCTCTGGTGACTAAGAGGCAATATTTGCTTTCAAATTGTCACAAAAAAAAATCCATCTCGCGCGCTGCGCACCCTCACATTACATATATTCATACAAACTCTGATTAAACCCACACCCCCCATGTTTAATGAGTAATGTGTATTATGCTCCGTAGCTCGTGGAAGGCGGATTGACAGCTCAGGAGACGGCAGAAATTTTCTGTCCGGCACTCCTAGCATCCTGAGCAGAACCCTGTTTCAGGGATTCTTACTGGTTTTTGTTTTTGTGGCTGGTGCAACTCGTTCATAGAGGTTTTTGGCTCAGTCCGGGATAATGCCTCTCATTGCCCTTCCTGATTTAGTGGCCAGCCATTCATACAGCCACATCTCTGTTCTGTAATTGGGCCCTGTCGGCACTGCGAAGCCTCCCTCTGCCAAGCTTTTGAAGTATCTGCATTGACAAAAATTAATTGGTAACCAAATCCAATGCTCAAAATGTCTGTAAGGTTGGGGGAGCGAATGGTTCAGCTCAGTACTAAGTAGCCGGATGGCCATTAAATATGATTTGCCATTCTGTTGAGAAACAAGTCCTGACAGCCATCAGAGCTTTGTCCCCTGAACAGACGCCGAAATCAACATTATACCCTGCACTGGAACAGGGCCCAGACTGAGACAGATGTTTGCTTAGCAGCCATTTGGTCGACACAGTCCACTACTGACAACCAGACTATAGACTGGCTGACATCCCGAATAACCAAATGATACCTTGGACGTCAGCAACTGTTTTTCGATATCACCACTCAGCTGGAGCAAGAGCACATAATGAAGGCAAAGCATGTGCTGTGCTTCCCAGCATTAACGCTCGGAATGTGTTTATGTAGCAACAGATCAATTCCATTTTACCATTCTGCAAAAATTGTAACAGGTCTCAGTTGGCAAAATACAAGAAAAGAAAGAGATAGCAGCTTGGGGGAAACTGTGAAAACAGCATTATTTACAGATTAATTAAAAACACACAATGCAAGATGCAAGGCAACGGGACGTACCCTGAATAGCATACCGTACTTGTCAGAAACTGCATTGTGAATGCTTGCTGGTGCATAGAGACATGCTCTCCTGTGTCTTATGAGTGATTGTATCCCAGGGGGAATGACTGTTCTGTAGAGTTTTGAACTGGGGACCTTGCATTTTTATCAGTACTGCAAGGCCCAGCTTTCTGAAAATGAAGTCAGTCACACCTTCCCAGTGGAGTCAAACCCTCAGCATCCGTTCTTATCCCCACAAGCCAAGAATATCAGCAAGAGCCAATAATGTCGCAATTTTACCATCAATTTTTGTCACTTAAATTTTTTGCTGACGGTTTAGTTTGCAGCCTTGCTTAGAAAAAAATATTTGAAAATTAAAAAAAAAAAGTATTAAAACAGGCAACATTCCTATTTTTAGAACTTCTTAAGGAAACGTCTGTTTATGATGTGGCCTAAAAGAATGTCAGTCAAAGGCTAGTATGGACACAGCATTGATTACTAGCGTTGTATGCTGAATCATATGCACTGTGATGGTTATATGTAGGAAAGAGAGCTCCCCACCTCATCAAAAAAATCCAATACCATAACTATCCTCTTACATGGATGTCATCTGGCTGCAACCACCAAGAAAGCAAGGGCTTAAAAAGCAAATACAGCAGTGGAGGCCCATTATGCTAAGCATTTCAGTAGTTTATTCTCAGCCTCTTTTAAGTATGCATCTTCTACGTTTTTGCAATGGACCAACTTCATTGATGAGAGATAAGCAGGTCTGGGCTTTCAATTTCAGTGAGTCATCTGCTATTGGAATGGCGAGCATTATCTTTTGTGCTGATTTTGTGTTCCCACTGTTTCCCACAGTGTCATTTGAAAACTGGCCAACATAGCGAGTACAAAAGCACTCATAACCTTATAGGAGAACATCTAAATTTAGATTTGTCTCAATCTGAGCTGATACTGTTTTTCATTTGGTTTTCTTTGTCTGCTTTCCTTTTCTAGTTGATAGATATACAAGTGCGTTACCCTGTCCTGGGTCTCCGTGTGTCTTGCCGTACACTGTACAAAGTTTCAGTCAAAACAAGTCTCATTAAATCTTATTTTGCGACTTATGTCCTTTATTTCTCTCTCAAGTGAAAAATATTAGCTTGTTTTAAGATACCGTTTGCTTGACAAGTGAAATGCTCTCTTCTCATTGGCAAATCAAAATTGTTTCACCTCATTAGCATTTTTGTCTTACAAGAAAAAAGTGTTTGAAGTCCAAATTCAAGATTATAGTGCTTGGTAAGAGAAATATTTTTAGTTTTTGGCACTGTATCATTTCATATTTCATAAATACAGCAGCTAGGTATGTTGTAAAATGGCACACTGGGGCTGAGAGGTGGTGGTGCGATGGGTGTTCTGAATGGATCAAATAAAAATTTTTTTTTAAAAAACCATCAGCTATCTTTTTTTGTCCCTGGAATCACAGAATTTTGTCATAATGGGCCTATAATGGCATATTGCAGCCACTTTTGCTGAACACGCAAACATTGTATGCTCTTGTGTAGGTATAGCTTCTTTCTGTGATGATTTGCTCAGGAACCAGTCGAGAGAACCAAGCACTGCAGTAGATCTGATTTTATTGATCAAGGGGGAAACCCCCTGCAGGGCAGAAGGCAAAGGTACAAAGTCCAGTATCCAAAAATCACAATCCAGTTGGGCAAAAACAGAGAGGAAAACCAGGGCAGCAATCAGAGTACTCGTGGTCGGGTAAAAATGGGTTTGGTACACAGGCACAGGTATGTCAGAGAGGCAAAGCCAAAATCCAGTGGGCGTAATCCAAACCGTAACCAGGGCAGTAATCATAGAATTCGTAGTCAGGCAGAAAATGGTCAAAAACACAGAAGCAACTATAGTCCAAAAATCACAAAGCCAAAAATCAAAAACAGGGACGGTCCAGTCAGAAGAGAATCACTAAGAGAACAAGGCGGAAGGAACGTGGCACAAGCAAACTGAGAGAAACGATCTGACAAGGAAGTGCTGAGAAAAGACTCCAAATATACACTCCAGGGAGAACACATGATACACAGAACACAGGTGCAGGAAATGAGGCTAATTACAAAGGAGGGAACAAGAGGGAGAACCTAATCACATAAAATAGGTAAAAGCCAAAACATGGACAGGGATCACAAGACAATCCTATAGACAGACATACGGCTCCGGTCAAAGAGTTCTAACGTGCACAGATAATGAGAGAAAGGACAGTGTGAGCAGGTGTGGAGGATCCGCTGAGACGCAGCAAAGAAGATTAGGGAGACACAAGGGGCGGAGACTAGAACAGGGTGTGTGCTGAGAGCTTGTTAATCAATTAGTATGTGCAGCTATATAATCCCAAGTGCTCGTTAGTAAGTTAGTATTATATACAATGTTAGTTGGATTAGTAATTCTAGCGAAAACAACAAACTAATAGTATTGGTTAGTAATATAGAAAAGTAAGGCGAAGGAAGTAAACTGTAGACTGGAAGGAAGGTTGAAATCCAGAAACCATTAAATCACCCGAAAGAGTGGCACGCAATACTGGGGCTGTGAGCAATGACAAGACAAGAGACCAGACAGGGGGAGACAAAGTGCAATGCATGGTTGGAACAAAAATATGGACCGGAATATAACTATGGTAAAAAGCAAAACATGCAAAAGACTGTAGTAAGACAATGCATGAACAAATCTAAGCAACCATATAACAATACATAATACAAGGCATAGTCAGACATAGCAAAGCAGATCAGAATCATGACAGACAGGCAGAATCATAACACTTTCATCTCAAATAAGGTGACACTACAGAAACCAAGAGCTTTCCTATGTACAGTATATTTTCTAAATTCTTCTGATCCTCCTATCCTGCACGTTTGCTCATAAGAACTGATCTCTATACATTCAGTGGTAAATATTAGCATGTTTTCAGCCGAATCCTCTCAAGGAATCTTGTTCCCACAGGTGTCTTGGCATCATAACTGCTCCATACTGCATGCAAAGATACTGGATGGGAGACTGGTCCAAGGAAACTGAAATTTTGGGTCGAAACAAATTGACTTCGATCGGCAACTGCATTCAGCCTTGAGAAAAGAAAATCAATTAGTCGCAACCAGATATTTTTTTCAGGTTTCGGAGAAAAAAATCTTTTTTTTTTTTTACTTTTCTTATATTTTGTCTTCTATATTCGAAAATATAGTGATTTTTTTTTTTTTTGGAGTTTTGCCGTTTGCTCTGTCGCCGTACTCGCGAACTGAATGATGAATAAAGCCTTGCCTAATCAAGTCATAAGAAAATAAGCACTAAAATTGTGCCAATTCATGGCATGTAATGCACATGCCTCCCACAAAACTTGCAAGCAAAATGTCCATGAGTGATTGAGTAAGTGAGTAACCACAATTCGCAATGCATAGCCCATGATGACAGTTTGCAGTGACCTGGGAAGAATCAAAAGATCCCCATCTGAAGAAAAGACGGATGTGTAATGGTGAGCTACAAAAATCAAATACATTGTGTTGGCACAGCTGACAAGTTGGACAAGTGTTTGAACCAAAGGGCATCTGGTGTCTCTTATTAAAGGAAAATTCCGTTAGGAAATTGACTTTGGGTGTAATGAAACATGATAACGAGTACTAACTTTTGTCGAATACCCCACCTCCGTACGCACGCAACATTTCGAAATACATGGCTTTTAGCCGAAGCTCCCTACAGGCTCACAATGGTAGTGAATGGGGAATGGCATTGCCATGCAAGGAAATTGCTATTTTTTCATCATTTACAAAGCTCAAAGTAGCGCCACACTTCATTGGTAGAATTCCGAGGGCCCTGACATTAAAAACGAGGCACTGGGGACTTTGGAAATGCACAGGTGGTTTATTAAAAAACACTGTTTATGCAGACAGTACCTTGAGGTAGTTTCTAGTCGCCTCCATCTCGAAAGTCACGATAAGTCGATTGATGAGCATGAACGAATAGGAAGGATGGGGGAAAAGATTGCATTCTATTCGTTCGTGCTCGTCAATCAACTTATCGTGAATTTCAAGATGGAGGCGACTGGAAACTACCTCAAGGTACTGCATGAACCAGGGGTGTCCAATCTTATCCGCAAAGGGCCGGTGTGGGTGCAGGTTTTTGTTCTATCCCAGTGCCATAACACCTGAATCATCTAATTAACTAATCATGGGGGTCAATCAAGAACTTGTTAGGTAAAATCAGGTGTATTAGTGTTGAGCTGTTTGGGAAACCAGCACTCACACCGGCCCTTTGCGGACAAGATTGGACACCCCGGCATAAACAGTCTTTTTTAATAAACTACTGTGCATTTTTCAAGTGCAAGTTCTCAGTGCCTCATTTTAAATGTCAGGGTCCTCAGAATTCTATCAATGAAGTGTGGAGCTAATTTAAGCCTTGTTAATGATTAAAAATAGCAATTTCTTTGCATGGCAATGCTATGCCCAATTCACTACCATTGTAAGCCTGTTGGGAGCTTCGGGTAAAAAGCCATGTATTTAGAAATGTTGCATGCGTATGGAGGTGGGGTATTCGACAAAAGTTAGTACTCGATGTCATGTTTCAATACACCTCAAGTCAATTACACACCAGAATTCTCCTTTAAACTTAGCTGAATTACCTGCTCTATACTTGGTCCCTTTTGTCTCTGCACAGACAAACTAAAGCAATAAATGAGAACATAATCCCAAATCTCTCCCAATCCTGCTTTGGATTCATAGTGACAATTTTTACATAGTTGAAAAGAAGGATGGTGATGAGAGAGGCAGCTCTTTAGACAAAGCCTTCATTTACAGCTCCAGCTCAGGTATGAATTATGGATGTGTTTCACAGAGCGAAGCCGCGGCACATGCAGATTCTTTTAAAGTCATGCAGACTGATTGATGCTGATTTAAAAAGGAGGTTTTATGAGGAGAAAATGAATTTTCTGAGAAAGCAATCATCGCCTACACAAAATGTACTATCACTACGTCCCTAAAATGATAGCTCGCAGATGAGAAGGCATGAAACTATGAAACTAGGCACAGTACTGGGTCACGCAACATGCACTATGCGCTCTGAATAAATACCAGCCTTCACCTTCCCTCACGACTCTTAGATTATTTGTGCTCAGAAATTATTACATGCAATTTACATTGCCACAAAAAAGTATTAACCTCCCCCTCCCACTTTCCTCTATTATGAAAACATAAGGAGCTCTTCCATTGTTACCATAGTCATTTAATATGAGCGAAGCCTGTAGTTTCATAGATGTTCATCTAGGTTCTTTGGTGACTTCCTGGATGAGTCATTGATTCGTGCTTTAGGGAATTTGATTGGATAGCCACTCCTGGGAATAATCCAAGAATTCTCTATTTGGAGATTATAGCTCTCACAGCAGTTCATTAGAGTACCAGAGTATCAAAAATCACTCTGTAACACTTCGCATCCATCCATTAACTATACTGCTTCTTCCTTGCTTGTCATGGGTGAGGTGGAGCCTATCCCACCTGACTATGGGCAAAAGGCAGGGACCCACCCTGGACAGCTCACCAACCCATTTCAGGACACACACACCATTCACTCACTCACTTTTACCTAATTTTTTCTTCACAAAGAGTGCGTTTTGGTTGGTTCTCCTAGTTTAATTCTTTTGAAGAACTGAAACAATTTGGTTTTTCAAGAATTCAGAGACAGACAAATTATGAAGAGGGTAAGTATTTTTCTCTGCATCAAGTTTGGCTCTCACTTTCATCTAAAGTGACTTACTACTGCAAACCAATAATCATCGGAGCAAGTAGAATATACTGATCAGAAAAGATAGAGTTCTCAAAAGGTATCAGACATAAATATCCAATACATTTTAACCAGTGCAGCACATCAGCCCAGAAACCACAGCTACGCAGTGCGTGTACAAACTGTGCTGTTGCTTGTCTCGTTGATGTTAGTGGACATAGTGTTGATGCAATAGTAGTAACACCAGAATTCCAATAATAAGTATCAGAGACCAGGACAGCATTTTGTGATCATGGACTCGAGGAAGGGGACGCTGGGATTGCCAAAAGTGGTGGAAGCTCTGATCTTTGGGTGTACCAATAAAAAAAAAAAAAAACTGGTGATGCCAAGGAGAACAAGTACACAGCATGCCAAAGGGTGCTAATGAAGCCCCCCCAGTGAAGCCCTGTAGCCAGACTGACTAATTGTGGCATTGGCATTAGTCACATTTATTGACAGACAGGGACGGATTTGCGGTCAATTAGCTTTGCGATAAGTTCAGGCCGGGCGTAACTGAACATTGAGGTTTCTGGATCTGCTTCATTCTGAAGGCTTGTGAGCCAGATGGTTGTGACCTGAATGCCCCATAAGGCCAGAATAGCTATGGTTGCATGTTTAAATAGTAACTATGAAAGTCAGTAGAGCCAGTGATAAAAGAATAGAAGCACATTCATTGTCAGGGTGTATAACTATCTATGGTGAGCAGTGTGGTACTTCTGCCATATCCTTTGTGCATTGGAATGTAACCGCATGCATCCTGCAGGCCAAGTGGGGCCAAACCATATAGAAAAAAAAAAAATATATATATATATATATATATATATATATATATATATATATATATATATATATATAAATCACTAGATTGCTGAGAGATTACGCTCAAGTGAAGCATCCGTTGGAGAAGTGTTTATTCCCATTCCCATTATTCTTTTCGCCTACTTTAAAATTACATTTCAAAAATGCTTGCATGTGAGTCAGTGTTATTTTGGTATCTCTGCGCAGAGCAACATTTTGACTCCCTAAATATATGCTTTTGGGTAAAAGAGGAACACATACGAAAGGGATGACAGAAAATGTGACTCTGCAACAACGTTAATGTGCGACCAGAAAAGTGAGAAGTTAACGTGATTAACGTGATTAATAAAGTTAACTTATGATCCCATCAAGAGTTTCAAAGAATCCGGTTCGCTGAAAACTACTGGCAATACAGATGCAAAACGGAAGTAAAGTGCCTCTGATGCTCGTTGTCTGTGTATGACAAGTAAAAAAAAAAATTAAAGATCAGCGGTTGACAGCACGAGAACTCTGTAATGATATTAATAGCACTAGAAGTGAAGAGATGATGGCATCAAGATCTACTATTTACAGACCCCTGCTTGAAGGTGGTCAGATCAGTTGTGTTGCTGCCAAGAGCTGGCAACAGCAAAAAAGACGAATTTGCTCAATTCAAAGATTGGACACCAATGGACTCAGAACAAGTCCTTCAGACCACTGAATCAAAATTGGAAATTTTCTCACCCAAATGCAGAATTGTGCGCTGTGCAGTTGGAGAACGTTTTAAAAAAGACTATTTAATGTCTCCAGTAAAACATGGAGGTGGTAATATTATGGTTTGGGGTTCAATCAGCTCGAAAGAAGCTGGTGATCTCATGAAAACTGACAGAATAATAGATCAAAGGAAGTATTGCAGCATCCTTGTGAGGCACGCATTGCCATCTGGAAAGAGACTGATTGGTCAGGGATTTTATGTTCATCAAGATAATGACCTTAAACATATTTCTTAGTGGTGCCAGAATTATCTGGTGACTCAAAAGTTATGACTTGGTTTGCTCCAGTCCAGGCCACAATCCAACCTAGCAAATCTGTTGTAACATCAAAAGAATCTTTTAATAATGAACTGAAACCATATGGAATGGTTTATTGATTGAAGAAATAAAAAATGTGAGATTTGTGCTTGAAAGATTAAATGTTGTAATCAAAGCAAAGGCTGGCCACACTAGATATTGACTTTTTCTCTCAAAAAGACATTTTCATTTTAGTTTTTCCAAAATATTAGTATTAGAATTACTAATACTAATATTAAGTATTACTTGTTTTCATTTATATGATCCAATATTACATGAAATAAATACTTGAATAGTACTTGGTTTCTGATTTATCTTCATTTTCTTAAGTGTAGTATCATCACTGCACACTACTGCACTACAGTACTTCATCAATTTGTCCATCCATTCATCCATCCATCCATCCAACCAACCATATCTTGGATTTAAATTTGCCATAATTTTGAGATAGAGCTTTATAGCACTATTTGACACTTCCATAGACTCCAATAAGAATCGAGGAATGTGGAAGTAATGCGTGTCATGGGGAAAGTAATTGTTCCAAACAATGAATAGTTCCAGCACAGGCCTCCATTAATTTTCATTGGAACACGCTGGCAGGTAGGTTTATCAAATGACTGCCTTTTTGGGAAATTTGTCGCATTAGCTGACCCCTAATTAATTTTGCTGTTAGCGTCATTTTCTGTACCCAGCTTTAGTTTATATTGATCGTCCGATAACAACCTGTTAAATTCGTTTTTAAAGTAGATGATGTGAGCAGCTCTTAACGAGCTAGCATAACCACGTCATTTGTTCATTTAGCTACCTTAAAATAATTGCAGTTATAGGTGTTCCATTGAGTACAAAGTTTATATTTGCTTATAAGATTCGCTGATAGTTTCAACCGCATTTTATTGCTAACTATTTAATTTTGTTGCCTACTGCACTACTTCTGCTCACTCGAAGGTTCTGCGATTCAGTGCAAAAATAAACGGAAACAGCTTAAAATGTCAGAAATCTATTCGATACACCGATTCGATCGCATAGCAGCAAGTAACCTCATTATGTACAAGTTTTTCTTCGCTTTAATGCTGCTAGGTGGAAATGCATTTTCACCGCCTTTCTTCACATGAATATTTTTGGAGAACTTCAGGTCATTCGATTGACAAGTGGATGGAAACATAGCTTATGTCAAGCATAGATGCACAGCTAGGGCACTCTGACATGTCCACACAGAATTTTATAGCTTCATTAAGGGACATACTTGTCACTGCTGTAAGCACCAAGGCATCAGCACCTTCAGTGCTTTCATTGCTTCAAGGATGAAACAGGAAGTGCACTTTAGCATGGGAGGAACATATAGTCACATTTTTACCCTTTTATAGGGGGAGCCACTGAAGGCACTTTGTAGTTCTATGAGGGCACTGCATTGCATTTTTTTTCTCCAAAATGGCACTCGTGAGGGCACTTCTTTGAACCTTACCCTTCTGCAGGGCATCAATGAGGGCACTCCATCATGTTTTATTGATCATAGGGAGAATTCTGGATGTGGTGTTTTTTGCCCATGCAGGCAGTTGTCACCTGCAGACCCCCCTATGCACGCCAGTGCGACATCACATTGCCCACCGATGGTCTACAGCATTAGAGGTAGCAGTCACAGGCCTGCTGAGTCAAACATCTGCTTCCATCTCAAGGCAAATAAATGTAAATAAAACATGTTGTGTGTCTCCCCACCGTCAAACCTCTCTCTTCACCTTCACTCACCTCGACCGAGCCACAAGAAAAATAAACCCCTGCGATCCAAAATGCATCCAGAGCCCTGGTCACTGGGATACAGTATTTAAACACAGAGGAACTTTCTCCAGAACAGCAAACAGACTGGATCCAGCTCAGTGAGCAGTACGGGAGTTGTGTAAACAGGGCTTGCCTGCTTGGTCCTTTGGATATAGTTGCCTTCTAGTTGGAGCAACTATGATCAAAAAGTCTACAGCAAGGACAACATGTGGACACGCAGTGAGAAGGATGGTTATAGCCACCTATGTTATGAGTCAGTCCTGTTATTTCCACTACAGAAAAAAATACATCAGACTGCCAGAGACTCACAAGACCCACACACAATAGAAATATCACAAAAGGACACAGTAAACTCCCTACAGGAGAGAGCAAAATGGCTGACATCAAAGTGTCTTGTTCAGTGAGCATTCAATATAGTAATCATCTATAATTGGGTACTACTGCTTCAGGATCGCTCTTGTTGTCTGTGGTAGTTTCTCATTCTTCTGCTTGCAGAAAAGTACATGAATTGTAACTGCACAAAGCTGGCATTTCTATTTGAATATAGAAGCAAAGGACAGTACCACACTATATCTCAGCTGATTTCCAAAATACACATAAGTATCGAAGTCCACTTGTCAGTGCTCATTCAGATAGACCAAGCAGTAGGCAACAACCATTCCCTTCATTTAAACACATTATTTAATTCCTGTCAACAAAGAACGCAGCAACTTATTCAGGGTGAAATGAACTATGTAAAATGACTTTACTCCAATAAAGTAATCTTGTGAAGAGACTCAATGAAGCTTAAGCAAGTGTTCCATTTACGCCATTTATTCTTGCTGCATTTGTAACTGATGGCTGTGCTTAGATACGTGCAGAATACAGCCACCTCAGACTTCAGTGAATCCTAATCTGCTTATTGATGAGGGAGTGCTTTCGAAATGCCCCCTTTTAGGCATAAGCACTGGAAAATATCAAATCTGTAATAGATATACACACAAAAATGCGTTGTAAATCACATCAATTTACTTTTTATTACACTGTCTTCAAACTGTTAAAAATCACCCGACAGTTCGACATAACAGTTTCCTATCAATAACAAGATCTGCTGATTGCAAGAAAACAGAACGCCATATTGATTTTCAAATTTAGAATTTCACGGCAGCAGTGTATGCTATTTGGACACCATTAAGAAGCCCACTCATAACTTAAAACATAATTGGTTTAGAGAGAAATTTTTAACTGCTGCTGCAGGGATCCAATTCGATTTAATCACTGAAAAAAAAATAAAACTTCCAGGACAAGATTTCCTGCAGGCTCAATGACAGCAAACTTAAATGATCAGGGGAATAATTAAAAACGAGAATGGCGCGGCAGGCTTCATTCTCCATGGGCAATTGACAATGGCCTTAATACACTGTTAAATTCCATTTAAATTGAAACTCAAGAACATCACCATCGAAAGCAATGAGGGTCGTCGACGCGCAATTCAGAGGACAAGCCCACTGATTCACTGGGTTATGTTGGCCCTACTTTCCATGCATATGAGCGCTTCAAAGGGCATTAGCTGTCGCATGTGGAGATACACTGCACCGTATGAGACGGCATTGAATGTCTGCCAAAGCAACAAGAAGTTTCAATTAACGGCGTTCGCGACTCCCGGCAACCTTGCACTTATCAGTTAATAGCCCAAGAGGAGATGCCTCCCACCAAATGTAGCCCTTAGTAAACGCCGCATGCCTGCATAAACGTTCCTCTTCCGTCTCGCAACCTCATAGCATACACGGCTCACAACATCAGAAACGGAGGCAAGGGTCCAGCTGTAGATGTTAGAGAAAGTCTAATTTTGTATGTGATTTAACACTCCACTAGCTAACCTGCGGCCCACACATTCATTACATCGCTCCCATATGAACAAAAGGGCTCAGAGACATTGAGAGGAATGAGCACGCTGCGCTCCAATGATTATGGTGTATTTATCTCCATACTGCAAGTCACACTCTCTCATTACACTCTGTCCATTTTAAGATGCTGAAAATAATCTGTTAATTTTCATGACGTACTGTTACTCTTCATCAGTAAAACCCATTTAAAACAGGCTTTGATATTCTAAAGTTAATTTTTTACTCAAAACAATCAATTTGCGAATATTTCCAAAGCGAATCTGTGTGTCCGAGGTTTGTCTGAGAAGTCATACTTGATTATGCCTGATTTTATATATTGTATGCGAACCTCTTGAGGACAAAGAAAGATAAATTGCAATATAGCCTAAGGATACTTCCAAATTTGATTTGATCTTGTGAAACAGTCATCTTAATTATTCTTTAGAGCAACTCATCAATTTATTAATTTTCATTCTTTGCTCTGCAAAAAAAAAAAAAGCTGTTAAATAGCTATTGTACATGTTAGCCAAACTGCACCAGCTGGCATGTTTAATATTAATACAACCCCAATTCCAAAAAAAGAGTGCTCTGAGAAAACTGTTCACCCTTGACTATATAGTACTATACAAACATTCGAATACACTTATCATTGCAGCCACCTAATTATTTTCGCATCATTTTTTGGGAGTTATAAACTTTCCTAGGCAAAAAAAGACTATCCGGACGCAGCCTGGGTTGTAAGAACCAGTGATCAGTGTGGATCATGGTTAAATAATTCCCGTAGGATTTATCTTCTTTTTTTAAAATTGTAGTCAATTCAAATTCTATTATATGTCACTGGCTCACATCTAACCACAGTGGGACAAAAGGTGAAGTACGATGAGAAAGGTGCTGTAGGGACAGAATTTTATGTTCTAACAGGCAAATGTAATTGCTTATTGAAAATATATGATGTGATAACCACAACACAGACCAAAGACGTTGGAACAGTAGACCGTTTGCCACTGTGTAGCATCATCATATCTTTTTAATCACGCTCATTAAGCATCAGGGCACTGAGGACACCAGTTGGTCAAGAAAGCAGTATTTTTCCCCATTCCTGCATTATGCAGGTCTTCAGCTGTGCAACTGTTCACTGCCTTCAATGCCATACATCTTGCTTCATAGCACGCCGTGCATTCTCAGAGACAGATCAGGAGTGCAGGCTGGCTAACTTGGCACCAACAGTCTCTGCGGCAATGCAACTGTAATCCCTGCCGATTGCTGAATGTTGACTGGGGCTGCCTTACTAGAAAACGCAGGGATGTCCCTGGGATAGAGCACATCTCAACGGCAGCATACGTTGTTCCAAAACTTATACATAACTTTCTGCATTAGTAATGTCCTTGTAAATGAGCAGGTCACGTATATCGTATGCAGTGACCCTTCCCCACAACATAACAGATGCTGACTTTTAAGATTGTTCTGGAGGACATGGAGGCCACTTTTTCCAAAAATCAGCTCAGAATGTTGAACTGTCAGACCACAAAACACGCCTCCGCTGTGCTAATGTTCATGACACGGAGCCAAAGAAGTTGGCGGCGTTTTTGGAGAATGTTAATGTGTGGCTTTGGTTTTGCATAGAAACGCTTTACTGTACATCTGTGGGTGCAGCAGTGAATGGTGTTGCCTGAAAGGATTAGCGATGTATTTTCAAGTCCATGTCATAATATCCTCTGCAGTCACTAGACAGGTCTTGAGGCAGTCATGTCAGAGAGATCGGACATCACAAGCATTCAGGAGTGGTTTTTGGTCTTTCCGCTTCCTAACCAAAACTTGATGGATTCCTTCCGCTTCTTAATAATGGCACGCAATGTAGAGGGTGAACGCTCAAAATCCAACAAATCTGTCTGTGGGAAACACTCTTTTCAAAGTGAAATACTTCATACTATGAAATGATAAGCTCACGTGTTGAACATAATTAGTTTCATGCCATTGCAACTTGCTATATCATTGGATCATATGCCCCTCCAACCTTTCTATGCCGTCATCACATTGTAAATCAGCATATATTTCAAATCTATGATGTATCCATCAAATAATGTGATGTTGCGGTGTATTCAATAGAGTTAAGGTTGAACGGGGCCATTCAAAACACTCCTTTTTGATTATCTTATGTTATATTACTATACACATTTTCCGTAATGCGCCAAGTTTTTCGGAATTGAGACTGTAAAAGTGATAAATGTATTATTAGCACAGTAGCCCCCTTGCCTCCGAAATAAAGATGCAATTTATTGTGGTTGTGGCAAAGAAACCCTCCAATCCACAAAAAGTGATATATCTCTTTGAAACCTGACAGCCAGCCATCAAAGCTAGCAGCAAAATCAACACAGATATGCCATTCACTTGGACTGTTACTTGTCTTTTTGACCATTTTTTCCAGAAGGTTTCTACACTCAATCAGTATGCACTGACTACTTGCAGCAACAATTTTTGCACGCTGTAACTGTTCTCTTCTCCTAGCTAATGCACCTCAGGTACTCTCTAAAGATCCAAAAAGCGTGTGCTGAATGTTGCTCCTGATATGTACTTGGTGTCATCTTCCCATCTTGTTACTTAAGGAGGTTGTAACACTCCCCCATGCAAAGGCCAGAGAGCTGGAACAAGATAACTCTAATGCTAGTAAAGCTATCAGCATATATATTGGTTAAAGATCGCTTTTTTCCAGCATATTTATTTGAAAAAAAATGTTTAATTTCCACTTTGGACTGTTGCTGTTATTTGTATTGAAATGTAGAAATGCACTTTTTTTGCATCTTGAACTTTGGTTATCAGAAAAAGGCGCTTCCCGCGACAAGATGCTCTTTTTTCATGGTGCATTTGACAGTTTTCTGTCTCAACTGCCATAAAAAGCTTAAACCAAAAGACTTAAATCAAATGAACATGATTGGTAGGCTGTGAAAGAGGCGAAGGCGAACTGCTTCTTAAAGTATCAGCTCAGTGTAATCCGTTTAAAGGATGCAGGCGCACAGACACCCACGTAAGAACGTGAAAAAAGAAAGACTCCTTTTGAAAAAGGGATGAAACTGTATAAGGATGGACTTACAGGCTGCTTGACAAGCTGCTGGGAGTTGAGAGCAGGAATCTTTTGCACTGATCCCATCAAACATGTCAGAATGAAAAGATTTGCGATTTACTCTGTGATTTCGATCTTAAGTAGTTGCTGCTGCGCCCTGCCACAGCCTTGAGGCACATTAAACATTTGTTGCTTACTGGCAGTAATGCTGACATCTCAGAAATGGATAATCATTCTTACATTAAACGGCCTCTTATTTTAGACGGGCTGGGCTGCTAATAGTAATGGGCAATTAGAAACAATGTCAGAGTGACAGAGCCTAGATCTTGTATTCAATCGAGGTGTAAGTGATTTCACGACTTGTAAATGGAAATTGTTAATTTTGGCGAAGGGCTGAAGTCAATAAACTGAGCCAGTCAAAATAAAAGCTACTTAATTTTATTGTTATGTGGGTCTTGAAGCTCCTCACAGGCTTCATTTTTGCCTTACTTACTTTCTGCTCTCATGACAGAGTCCTAACAATGTTTAAATGTACCTGAAAAGCCTCTGCTCAATGTGTAAAAACAGTAAATCATGAAAAATAATGATGAGTCAACGTTAAGGACAAATGAGTATTGAATCTCGGGCTGTGTATTAGCAGTGTTTCTAACCCTTACCTGACCCTGAGTTAGTAGGCCCCATCTGGTCTGGACTCTCCAGCCCTTCCCATCTGGAGAGTCATTCGGTGCACAAGCCAACTCTGGGGGACACCTTCTGTCCCAGCAGCTCAAGTAGAACAGTGGAAGCCCTGAACCAGTGATTCCATGTCATATGGCCCCTTTCATAACACATAAAAACAGTATGGGGCAGGTGGTAGGTGCTTATGACAGCCAACTCCTTGAAATTAAGTTGTAATGATTAGCCAAGGCATACATTACTGCGTTAAAATATGCAAAAATTCAGCAATATAAAACAGTGCTTTCAGTTAGTTTGGCAGACTTGCACAGCCACCCCTGGAAGTACTGTCAGGTTGTGCTAACGGTTGCTGGAGAACTGGAAATCAAGTCACTTCTGAGATGAGAAAATCAGAGAGACACCGGTACGGAGTGCTATCGGCAAGCCATAAATTCGGTCTGGCTTTATCGCAATATCTCAACACCGCAAATTCCGATGGACTAAATGGAGCTGAAAATTGAATACATATGACACATAATATGAACATCTATGCAAATTCGTAGTGGCGGCTTTTGTCACACTTAAAAAGCACAACGGATTAAACTGCATGTTTTGCCTCCAGAAAATAACTCGCAAGCAATTCTGTTGGCAAGTAAATATTTGTAAGCTGCAGAAACTACTTGACTGTGATGGGTTTGGGCGATGTAGGTGCCAAGCTGCATACAGAAAATAGTTCATTTCAACACTGAACTATTTTTTAATAAACTGCCTCAGACTATGAATTGCTAAGTACTACAAATGTAATATAGAGCGTTTTATATGCTTGATTGGCAGTGTTGTAAACCAGAGAAGTGATTCAAGGGGTAGGTCCAGCAGTAGTTAAAGCAGTAAGAGAGAAGTAAATAGAGAAGTTCTGTCTAAAGCAGCACAGGAATAATGATGGGCCTCTGGGTTGGGTGTGTGACGGCATGGCTGTAATTCAATATACCTCTTAATGCCTTACTGATGCCGTCACTGGATGGAAAGCGATCTTCCAATGCAACCTGAGTACATTTGAGCTGTCTAACGACCAACTTCCTGGATGTTGCATGCATTCCTAAGGCCAGCTAACAAGTGTTAAATATATACAACTCCAACCCACATTCAACCCAGTAGCTATTTTCCACAGTGGCATAACCACTGATGAGGATATTAAACATGGGACTTCAACCAGGCCTGAAATACATGTTCTGTCATTGTCCGACTAGCCTCTTTTTAGGGCCGCCATCTGATCCATATAAGTCACAGAGTTAAAAAAAGGGCAGTGATCTGTGTGCCCAGACACTGAAAGACTCTCTCGTTCAATGATTGTCTGTCGGGGGAAGGACCGATAGGAGGAAGTGAATTGGACACCAGCCTGGCTGACGAAGGAGGTGAAAGACATAAGGGAGAGAGACATCACCCCGCTCAGAAACCATAACACATCTCTGGGATGGAAACACTAGATGCATGGCAGCTACTCCTGGCTCTATGGGCGGTGAGCGCCTCAATCCAAGTCACTAGAAACTGCTGACATGAATGTGATTTAATATATTGCTGTAGCCATGCTAAGCTGCTGGTTGTACAGATATACCAGGAGCAGCTCAAACAGTGATGCAAAAACATTGTCAGCTCTGTATCTGAGGCTCAGGCCAAATGTAGTTGGCTTGTTCCAACTTACTACCAGATCCAGCAGGGTGAGGGGGCTCTAACATGAAAGTACAGCACCTGTGGTCCAGATTTGTAGAGCCCCAGGCAGAGCAGAACAGGCCTAAACTGCCTAATCCAGAAAAGCGTGGAGATAAAGTCAGACGTGTGACTGCGAGTGAGTTGTAATGAATAGGATTGAGTGTACACACTGAAAGTAGGAGCGAGACGGTTATGTGGTCCTCCAGGGTGATAAAGGTTTCAAATAAGACTGACTGGGAATCTATGCTGGATATGCACTCCTGGCAATGGCACATCAGAAATGTCTCCATCAAACACAGCATGGCGTAAAGCACTCGACGAAAAGAACTGTGTCTCCATTTAAAATGTCCAAAGTCACGAAAATTATCTCCACAAAACATTGTGGAAAAAACATTATTCAGGAAAAGCATGACCTCATGAAAACATTTCAATACACTTTTTAGCAAATGGCACATTAAGTCATGGGATTATACCCAGCTGAAGTAAAGCTAATATTATACAGTTGTGCATCTTATTTCAGCTACCTACATTCAACAACTGAGCTGCCATAAAATTAAATCGTTTGGGCAAGCTGAAAATTACTTTGTGTTTCCCAGAAACCTCAAAAACAACTCCCTGGCTCACTAACTGCCCATAATCTATAAGCAAACATTACATAACTCAACTTAATAACTAAACAACAGCAATGCTGTTATAATAAAAATCCCCCGAAGGTTTAAAATGCCGGGCAATAAAAACTTGTAATGCAGGATTTGAGAAGCACGTAACGTAGATCAAAGTGGGAGCCGGCCCAATGCACAACGGTGACAAAGACCGACGAAGCTCTCTCGCGTCATCGCCAGCGGTAAAGCGCAATTCCGGGGGCGTTAGACCGCTCCTTTTATCTGGGTCCCACTCCATCATTCCACACGCCCTGCATGAATTATCTCATTAGCGCTTCTGAAAACAGAGACGGATCGAGGGTCCCCATGGGTCCCCACACCCCTGTGGCTCCCGACTGCACAATCAAGCCCTGCCAGCATTCAACCCCGTCTAACCGGCCTTTGTGATAAAAGCAGCATCGCTCACCCATCTCGATGCCTCAGCAATCCTGAAAGCCAAATACAGATGATGAGAGATGGCAAGTCCCGGAGGTGCGGAAGATGGGCAGATGTGGCACATTCGCATGCCAGTGCCCATTTTCTGGATCTTTGACAGGAAGCTGAATTTTAGGCCCCTGGCCCCTTAACAGTTGTCATAAATGCATAATCTGAGATTTAAATAAATTGCTTCAGCATAATCATTTTTAAAATGCCTTGGTACAAAATTTGCCAAATAATGCCCACGGTATGACTTAGGTTCACAACTGCAGATTGCTCAATGTTGTATATTCAAGGTAAAATGCGATTATTTAAAAGTATTTTCCCGTGAATGACGATAGAAGATAGGATCTACCTTTTGGTATCAAAATGCTTATTGTAATATGTACAAACAATCGCCTTCCATGTCACACCTTGACGTGATTTTGCATTCAGTTCCGGTGGCCAAGTACCCAGCATGCATGTAACATCCCAGAAAACCTAACCCTTCCATTCTCATAAAGAGAAGGAGGTAAGAACAGCCAAGACAGAGAATTTAACATGACTAATCTGTGTGAGGGGAGCATTAAAAAAAATCAGCTTAATAAGGCACAGAATGCTTCAGCCATCCCAATTTTAATATGCCTCTTTTTTTTTTTCAAAGGTGAAAAACGAGCCAACTTAAAAACAATGTAATCCAGAAAAATCTGCACCCTCTTCCTTTTTAATCAAATCGAAAGAGCAAGAACCAGGCATGGTTTTACTGGAGCTGCAAATAGTTCACAGTTCATTTCACATAAAGTGGGCCACTGACTATTTGGCAGACAAGACAGTGTGTGTGTGATCGTGTGCGTGCGTGTGCGTGTGTGTGTGTGTGTGTGTGTGTGTGTGTGCCCGCGCGCGCGTGGGTGGGGGTGATTGATCGGCCTCATTATTATTTCCTTATCTTGATTTCAGTGAGCTGTGGCTTGTTTGTACAGACAATAAGTGGTAAAAACCTGGCGTGATTCAAAGCCTCATTTAGTAAAGCAACAAAAAAGGAAAAAAACTGTAAGTGGCACCGAAAGTGTAATTATCTCGTTTCGTTTTCTGCACTGTATTTCCTCCAGAATCACAAAACCCCTGAGGCGTAATAGAGATTGGTGTGAGCTTGAAAAAGCAGGAATGAAGCCTTGGATAAAAAAAAAAACTAAAAACACTGAGACACAAACACTTCCTGTGAAAAATGGTTTTGGGAGCAGTCCTAACCCAACTACGAAACGTCTTGGTAAATACCGTAGCTGCAAGGAAGGCCGAAAATGAGGAGATTATGACCATTCCAGCAGACATGCATGTTTTTAACGCATTGAGAGTTTCAATTTGGTTTCGGTGATGGGACAACACTGCCGGTATAAAACATGCGTTCTCGTCCGTGTACGTCGACAGTCGAAAATGGTCATTTGCAGTCATCGTCTGGTTTCTTCTCGCAGAGAATGTCACCAGGTGTGAGAAAATTAGCGTCAGGGTCCAAATGGTCGCTCATTAAGCCAACTTCTAGTTAATACCACAATGCAAATGTTTCCGGATTGAGTGCAGAAGTGTCCAACTTCCATCAAGATAAGCATAACAGCAAAGAAACGCCTCCCTTCCAGCTCGCAGATATTCCCTGTCTTGCTGATGAGGCAAGACCAGAGTGCTTTCAGATTTTTCAGAAAATATGACTTTTTAAGCAATGGCTTCATGCCAAAAATGGTTTATTAATCTCTGAGACCCTGGCTGCCACAAGCAAAAAACCCTGCTGACAGGTAGGGCTCCAGAACGGAAGCTCAGATGCTGTGTTTTCAAACCACGTAATCACACCTCAATCATAGGAGAATATGAATACAGTATCTGCATTGTCAGACTCAGACATGCAGTACATGGGTAATAACATGAGCCGCTAAATACATAACACAGCATCAGGCCAAGTCATTGCAGAAAAACAGACTTTCATAGAAGCCACATAAGAATCTAAATGATGGAAAAAGCTGCCGGGCTCGAAGTGGACCAATCACGCGCGTTCACTGATCGGCTCCAAGGACAACTGCAGGCAAATCAAACGACTCACTTGGCAAAAAAGTATGACCAGCCAGTAACTGGCAGCATGGCATATGCTAGCTCTGACTTGCGCCATCTTACTGGTGCAACCGTTGCCCTTTGACCTTTTCTCAAGGGATGGCAGTTCTATTAGAAAAAATTCCTTTGACCTTCTGCCCTTTTCAAAGAGATCTATGTTTACCCTCCAAAAGACTGCACCAATGCTCGAAGTTCATGTTTGTTGTTCTTTAACAAACAATGGCTAATCAAAATGTACTTTTTCTAAATATAATATCCGTGTAAGGGGGGATCGTGCCTTTGCAGTCATCAGTCCAAACTGTGGAATGAACTCCCTTTGCATGCAAGGCTTTCCCCTACAGCGCCTACGATCAAATCCCTCCTGAAAAGCCATTTCTTCTCCCTGGCTCCTGCCTCTGTATGAGTGCTGTCTTTGTGTGGTCTGCATCCCTATCAGTGTCCCTGATCTGGATTTAGGCCTTTGTATAACTTTTTACCTTATTTATTTGGATTTTACAGCACTTTTGGTCAGCTGTTGATGCTTTTATAGGGCAGCATAATAAACCTGACCTTGAACTTGAACTGATAACATACATCTTTACTTTTTACTTTTCAACCCACATTATTATTTTCGCCCCAGATTTTAGAATACCCATATTTAAACGCAGGGCCTTCACATCTGAAGACCGTTCTTGAAGGACAAAATTAACTCAAGCGTCACTCAAGCACAGAGTCCACTTGGCCACCAGCAAAGTGGGGCTATACGCAATGAGTAATCTCCAGACCAAGAGCTCCAGTCCCAGGGCAAATGTGACTACTCTCTCGTAGGCCTTCCTGGCCACACACAGGACGAGGCTCTCTGGAGAGATGCCAGTTAGACCAATAACTTTACTCTCAAATGCAATTTCAACTATCAGTCACAACCCCCGGAAGTGAGAGAAATTAATGAAAGCCCTGTTAGACAAAGTCAATATAACAATCAGTTTCCGAGCCCTCCCAACAAATATCCAATATGCTGGCATTAGTGACACAAGAAGGAACAGAAAAATGTGCTATTAAATATTTTTCTTGCCTGAACTGAGTAACCCCAGTGTCATGCCAAAGACCGACGTGACTTGGAAAACGAATACAGAATAGCACAATTCAATCCCCTCTCTACCAAGGGACCCTCATATTGAAATTTATCATTTCATATGCGGTGTAATAGGCACCAATCAGCCGCAAGATTAAAACCACGAGCCTAAAATAGTGAAGGTGCCCCTTGTGCTACCGAAACAGCTCTGTCAAACTGTCCTCACTTGAGTTCTCAGACTCAGGGTTTCCCAGCAGAACATGTCCCTCGGTATCACACTCCCTCCACTAGCTTGTCTTCTTCCCACAGTTCCATCTCTTCCTGGGTATATGGTGCACACGTCCGCAGCCAAAGCACATGATGTTGAAGAAAATAGGACTCGCTGGACCAGATGACCTTTTAAACTGCTCTGAGGTCCAGGTCTGAAGCCCAGGCGCCAATTGGGCGTGCTTTTACAGGTGGACTGGGGCTAGAGAGGACACTTTGGCTGGGCTGTAAGCTTGAAAGTGCAATACCCAGCAGGGTATGATTCACTGTGTGTTCAGACGCATTCCTTATGAAAATATTAGTAACATTCTCAGTGACTTGCGCCACAGTCACTCTTCCGTCAGCGTTAGACCAGACGCGATAGGCTTCATGACCCTCGTGCATCAGTGAGCCTTCAGTGCCCAAAACCCTGTCGCTGGTTCATGATTTGTCTCTTCTTGGGCCACTTTCAGTTGATCCTGCCACATCAGAGATGCTGTAACCCATTTGTTTGTCCCTTGACAATGCCGTTCAGTTCTCATTTCTCTAACATCCGACATTTTGAATACGAGAACCTGCTGTTGGCTCACCATCTAAGATCTGTGAGCAGATGTGCGCAAGCGCCATTGTTATAAGATAATGAACATTATTCCTTGCATCTGCGGTTGGTTTTAATGTTTTGGCTCATCAGTGTATAAACCAACACCTTCTTTGCATGACAGTCATGTCCTCAGATTTCTCTGGGCCCAAAGCTCACTGCTGACAACTGATGCTTAAATCAGCTTGAGGCCATTTCAGCAAGTAGGTGAAAGGAAGCCATCATTGGGAAAGGCAGAACTATTTTTATCTTGATATTGCACGTTTTGCACAGTACATTCCCAAGTTGCATATGATCGACATTCCTGCAATCAAATTAATACGTGACTTGGAAATTACTGTACTGTATGACATTTTTAGATGATAAAGTTGAACCTGTAAAGCGCAATTGCCATTATGACTATATTTATCATAATTGCATACAATTACAGCGATAATTGCAGAGGACATTGAACACAAATATTATTTTACAATTAAAATGATTACAATTTTCAGGCAAAGATAAAGAATACCCCAAACATTGAAGCATATTTTCACAGCACTCGTGTTCATTAATAGTAGCTTTGATTCATCTGCCATAAACTCATATAAAATGATGATTTGTTGCTTCCACACTCATTTTTCTATTTTTGAAAACACGAGTAACCAAATTCAAATCCGCCTAACTGGAAGTGACATAGGTCAGGGACTTGTCAGAGCTCCTTATAAAGAAAATGTAATTGATTGTACCGTGGTAAACAAAACAAAACTGAAATGAAAATCAGGTCATGGATGTACGCCATCTCTGATGAGATTTTTTTTGCGGTATGGGTAGACAATGGAAGACCAGAGCCATGAATATTTGAACAAATATCTTTCCACCTGCCGTAAAATTTGCCTTGCGGTAATTCATAGTCGACAGCAGTCTGTTCGCCTGGCCTCGCAGTCGGGCTCCTGTGCCCCTGCTATGATTTAAACCGGGGGCTGCGCTAACCAGGGTTATGTCTCTTCCATGCGTGCCTGGGGGGGGGGGTAAGTGACGATGGGAGACATTGTAAAATCCATGCAGTGACTCTGCATTCCTCGGCCTCATTTACCCAGCATGTTACAGAGAAAGCAGACTCAACTTCATTATGGTAAATACAAAGGGTAGATAATAAGAGCATCAAATTCAGTTTCTAGCCAGGGAGGGAATAGTGGCAAAGTGAGTGTGGGCCCCCACCTGCGTCAACGCAGCCCCCTATCTCCACCCAGTGGTGTCGCTAAGGGGGGGCCAGGGGGGGCATGAGATTTCCCCCCACAGAGATCTTGTGCCCCTGCATGTGAGATACATTAAATGAAGACGACAATCTCCCTCCCCCGGGTCAGCAAAATGAAGACAAATCCCCCCCCCCATTTTCCAAAATAAACGGTAAATAAATTTTTGTGTGTGTGCACCCCTTGTTCACCTCCAGAATAAAAAGTATGGTGACAGCACTGTCTACACCACCAGTGACGCCATAAAACTCAGTCATTTTTTCCCCCCTGCTTTCAGCCACTGTAGCTCAGCTCAAAAATATCTGTGGCTAGGCTAACACAGTGACAAATGCTGCCAAGTTTTGCGATTTAGCTACTAGCAGCATGTCCGACGGAGTGACTTAAAGCACCAAGCTTAATGCTATGCCTAATTTAGGTGAGCTTTATTCAGTGGCTAATGAGAGTGAGACTTACACCATGGCTAATATTGGTGAGCCAAAAGACAGCGAGCATTAAACCTTAGCAAACATCGGTAAGCTTTCCACACTGGTAAACAGGCGCAGAGCCTCACACCTTAGGTAACTAGCGACAAAATTTATCCCATGGCTGGCAGGAGGTTCTTCATTGTGGCTAACGGTATTGTTGGCTAAAAGTGAGGTTCACACCATGTCTAACAAGAGGCATGAGAAGATGACATATCCCCTTGGCCCCCACAATCTAATCTCAGAAATCCCAAATGATCAAAAAACACCAGTCAAGGACCTAATCAATACGCACAACAAGTTTCGTTAAAAAACACGGAACAGTATTTGAGCACTGCTCCGGAAACGGAATGATCACAGACAGACGGACATACTGATGACAATATCGCCCTCATTATAACCCAGGGGGATAAAAATAGTAGAAATTCAAAAACAGCAAAAGGAAACACTGCAGTGTTTCAAATTTCTAACAATGAAGTTACTGGAAAAAAAAAAAAAAAAAAACTGTCATTTTCAAGTTACAGCATTACACCATGGCTAAAAGCACCAACACCGTGGCTGAAGACAGCAAACCTGTCTTATCCTATCCTTATAACTTATCCTAAGCCTAACATCATGGCAAACAGTAAGCCTAACGCAGAGACTTGAGGCAGCAAGCGATACACCATGGCTACGTGGAAACAGCCTTACACAGTGGATAACAGGCAGCTCAGAGCTATTGGAAATGAAGACAGCCACAGCTGTGAAAATCAATAGAGACCTCCTGTTCTCGCCCTTTCAAACCAGCCTCTGCTGATTGTTTTTAGTACATTGGGAATGGCGCATCACCCCGCACTCAGTAAGACACGCCGACCCTCTGAGACTCATTTCCAACCGCGGAGCACTTCTACGCCCACACAGTCGTCAACGCATTGCCGACTCCCACCATGTCTGTCAGACACCCTGTCCTCATTTCACCAATTATTTCAGTGTATGGATCCATGACATCAGACCTAGTCATCAGAACACGATTGGCCGTTGCGGGGGCCAAGAAAACAAGAAAACTCCAAACATTCAAAGAAATAATGAGCTCATATTGGTACATTCATAAATAATATGAGTCTAGTGGACAAGGCTACTTTTGTGATATGGGTCATTTAGGTACTTGAAACAATAAACACCTATTGCAAGGGTAGGCCTATACCACCAGGTAGCAATACCAGTGCAATCTGTTCTCTGGTCCACTTCCCTGAAGACTGCAACACACTGGCACGTCAACAAATACACTAAGAATAGCACAGTCTTGATATGCTGATGACTTCACCATCAGTGAGATTGACAGGGAGTGTGTTTTCATTAGATCCAAGAAAATATTTAATCTAATCTTTATTGTTGCTGTAGGTTACATTTTGAGACAATCACACCGAAAAATAAAAAGCTGCAATAATGTGCAATGTGGTTCAAATGTACAGTGCAGAGAATAATGACCTCAATAACCTCAACTAATGGTAGCAAGACACAGTACAACTGCTCCCCAGTGCGACTGGCTACAAGACCATTAACCCCACTGTAAATGTTTCACTTAGTCAGCACTTAGTCAGCAAGTCAAACACCCCTTACCACAGTCAGACCCTTTTTGGTTGCTGTCGCTTTTTTCTCAAGTGGGGTAGATTTTTTTTTCTTTTTTAGGACCAGCGCAGGGTATGAAATGTGCAATCATTTTCATTTTAAAATCTGAAATGAGTGTAGTTCAGCCGAGGGCATCAGAATAAAAGAAAGTTAATTTGAATACTGAGAGGGGTACTTTACATGAACCCGAGCGTGTGAGCTAATCGGCTCCTGGCACGTTCCTGGGTTAGAGCCCACGGCCTCCCCTCTGACTGATAAACCTGCATCATCTGTTCAAAGCTGTATCCTCTTTCTCACGTTCCGTTAAGAAGAATGGGGAGAATCAAGCAATCCCTCACTTCAGAGGTAGCAGAGTGTGGCAGCTTGAAAATAATCCAGAAAAATGCAAGTCATTCATACAGCAAGAGTTCCATCAATAAAAAGTAGGTATGTACACAAACAAATGAACATAATCAAAATACAAGACCACTCACACATATCATTCAACAGAAAAGATATACATAGAAGGTTTGAACCCCATGGGCTAAATCTGGTTCGTAAAAGGGTCAAGAGGCTGCAGGTTTTCAATCCAACCGAGCAGAAGCACGCCTGATACAACTAATTTAATCAACTGATCTCAGTCTGCACAGTTGATTGATCCTATCAAGTGTGTTAAAGCTCGGCTGAAATGGAAACCTTCATCGTCATGACCCTTTTGCAGACCAGTTTGAGACACCTGGGCTGCATCCGAATAGTCTGTTTTGCTGACAAAAGTTCCTAACTCCAAAAGAATTGATCCGGAAATAATTAGGTGGCAGCCATAATAAGTGCATTCAGATTCTTTAAATGTTAATGAAAGTTGTGTCAGTGCTCCGGCCAATCGCGTAAAGACACATATATGATGAGCAGGGGACTCGCGATCATGTTGCCTAATGTAAGGGCATTCAGATTCTCTAATTAGCGCAGTTGTATTCCTAAGGCGTTAGGAATTCCCTTTTAAACCTTTTCTTCACCTTAAGACGGTTTCAACAAAGGTGAGAGGAAAGTGGTTGAACCGTGCCCGAGACCACCTCTTCCAAGTGGACTCGGATACCGTGCCCGAGCACGGCACGCTTATGTTCACACTTTCAAAATAAATTGGACATTGGAGTCGAGTGTACTCGGATCCGCGTCCGAGTCCCTAGTGCGAAAGCACCCGAAGTGTGGAGCCAGTGTGCCATTTCCCACTGCCAACTTGACCCTGCTTCAGATTTATAAAAGGCCATGATTGAATTAATACTCAGAACAACACGTCAGTTGTGACACGTAAGACAAAAAAAAATTATGTTTATTTGATTTTACTTGTCCTACTCACCCAGTCTGGAACAGTAATTTTTAGTGAGCAGAGTTTTAACTGCAGCCCACATTTGCATGCGTTGACAGAGTGTAGAAGCTACATGATTGCCCGGAGGCAGAGACACATATTCGGTCAGGTTTCTCAACTTAACTGAGGAGGAGTGTTGAAGAAATGTTTTACTGAAGGTTGTGGACCTGTCTTCCAAGCGATCCAAATTCCCTCCCCTATCCAGTCAAAAGAACCATTGCCTTGGCCAAAAATGCCAATTTTTAATTAATTCTGTGGTTACAAAGTGATTTTTTTGTTAATTCCTGAAATGCATTTTGGAAGCAAGCTACATTGGATGTCATATAACCGACACAACTGGAAGTTCACAGTCACTTCAAACAGGAAATCAATTGTTTTAGAATACAAAACATTGAATTGGAATTAAAAATATCTCTCCGTTTCAATGTCACTGGAATTTTCCTTCACAAATCCATACCTGTGCCTCGTGGGACACCCATGAAGCAAAGCGCCTGCTTAAAACTGTACAAATAGTCATTCACCAAAAATCAAACTCACTTTGGCTACAGCATTACATTATTTTGCATCCATCAATAGTCCTACTCATAGCTCGTGAAAATAATTATTAGCACAGAGGGGAGAGCCGGTATGAATGTAATACGAATGTACTGCTTCAGCACATACAGTATGCTACACTTACCAGAACCACAAAAATCATGTGGATACATCATACACTGCCCACAGTAATTATTGGCACCTCTGGTGAAGATGTGCTCTTTAGCTTATAATAAATTCAGCTTTTTTCTAAATAATATAGGACCACAATGAAAAAAAGAGGAAAATCCAACCTTAAATTCAAGTGCACTTATTCAGCGGGGAAAAAATCCCACATTAAGAAATAATTCTTTTACATCAAATCATCTGTGCCACAAATATTAGCAACCCTGATGTTAATACTTTGTACAACCCCCTTTTGCCAACAAAACAGCACCTAATCTTCTCCTATAATGTTTCACAAGATGGTAGAATACAGAAAGAGGGATCTTCGACCATTCCTCTTTGCACAATCTTTCTAAATCATCCAGCGACCTGGGTTCCCTCCTCTGCACTCTCCTCTTCAGCTCACTCCACAGGTTTTCAATGGGGTTGAGGTCTGGGGACTGAGATGGCCATGGGAGGAGCTTGATTCTGTTTCTGGTGGACCATTTCTGTGTAGATTTGGCCACATGTTTAGGGTCATTATCTTGCTGAAAGACCCAGTGACAACCCGTCTTCAGATTTCGGGCAGCAGCCACCAGATTTTGATTTAAAATGTCCTGGTACTTCAAAGCATTCATAATGCCATGCACCCTAACAAGGTTCCCAGGGCCTCTGGCAGAGAAACAGGCCCACAGCATCACCGACCCTCCCCCATCTCACAGTGGGCATGAGGTGCTTTTCTGCATACTCATCTTCTGTGTTCCGCCAGACCCACTTAGAGTGTTAGTTGCCAAAAAGCTCTATCTTGGTCTCATCTGACCAAAGCACACTGTCCCAGTTGAAGTCCCAGTACCGCTTAACAAACTCCAGACGTTTGCGTTTATGACTGTGAGTGAGAAAACTTTTTTTCCATACATGCCTCCCAAACAGCTTGTTGGCAAGTAGACAGCGCCTGATGGTTGTTTTGGAGACTTTGTGACCCCAAAATGCTACCATTTGATGCAATTCTTTAACAGTGAGCTTTGGAGAACTTTTTATTTCTCTTACCATCCTCCTCACTGTGCGTGGTGCCAAAATAACCTTGCGTCCTCGTCAAGGCTTGTTTACCACTGTTCCAGTTGTTTTAAACTTCTTAATGATTCCTCTGACAGTAGATATTTTCAGGTGCAGGCGAGTGGCTATTTTCTTGTAGCCATTGCCTGACTTGTGAAGGTCGACACACATCTGCCTTACTTTAAATGGTGTGTTCCTTTATCTTTCCCATAGTTGAAGAGTGGATAAGAGAAATGGCCTCTGTATGAACCTTGATCAACTTTGTAAACTACAGTAAAAATGACAGAAATCCTTCAATTACATTTATTTCCTAGGAATTGTTAGGGGTGCCAATAATAGTGGAACAGGTGATTTTATGAAAAATAATTATTTCTTAATCAGGGATTTTTTTCCCGTAAAATTCACTTGAGTTAAAGGTTACATTTTTTTTACCATTTTCAGTGTGAGAGTATGCTTCTGCAATAAAAATTTAATTTATTTTAAGGCTTTTAGCACATCTTAACCGGGGTTGCTAATAATTATTGAGGGTGCTGTGCTTTCATGCAGTTCTACCCAAATCAGTCAGTGAATTCACTCATGCAGTGTTTCTTTTTTTCTGAATGACAAGTTGGGTTTATTGTTTCATGCGTCATAGTCATGATGAGTACTTCCTGATGTTTGCCATGTCAGAGATTTTCAGTTTTGCAGCAAATCGGGTATCACAGTCATGAGTCACAGTCAGGACAATGGTGACAGATGGGCCCTCTAAAGTAACAATGAGTACATCTGTCACAACTGTGAAAATGAATAATAAATACAAGAATTCATGTCGGTAATACAGCGCATGAAATGTGTGATTCTACAGTGTTATAGCACTGGTGAAGTCCGACTGAGACCCAGGTGATTTTGGTGGTCATGTGGCTGTGGTACAGGACATGATTATTTCCATATGCTGGCTAACACTCTGTATCACTACTAATATACTGAGAAACATGAGGTGTTGAGTAAATACTGGCACAGTACGTAAAGAAACACACAATTATGAACACAGCCATTGTCATCTGAGAAAACACCCTGCATGCATTTGAAATTTTCTTACAAGAGAAAAATGGACCAAGGATGTTTCCTAAATACAACAATTAATGCAATCAATGAAATGCTCTATTGATGTCCACAAAACAGTGGTTAACACCTTCATGAGGGTAAGCAAAGCCAATTAGGCTGCATGTGCACTCTCCTCTTGAATGTATACCAGAGCCCCGAGACAGGATGGCAATACTAGTGATGATCTGAGCCAGCCTCTGTTGACAGATCACTGCTTTTCATATCACACCGACTTGCAGCTATGCCATAGCTCGCACATACGTTTAAATATCCTCAGAAGATGGCTGCCAGGTTAGCTCCCTCGGGATGCAAATTGGGGAGGGACTCCTGGGACGGGGTATAAAAAATTTTTTTGCTTAATTGTTGCTCAATCGCCTCCTGCTGGCAAGCCATGCATTCGTCAGTGAGATCCTAAGCTTGGTCATGTTCGTGTACCCTCCGCCCTCGTTCTGAACGTGCGGAAGTTTCAACCAAAGAGTGTAAAGATGCAGGGGTGACAGACGTGTGCTTTGAGGGAGAGCCGCAAACTGTCTCTCTCTCCTGAGCTGGCAACAAGTGGTGGCACATGAGCAAGCCTGATTATCGATTTGGGCATTCCAGATTTGGGTGGGATTGGAGATGTCAAATGAAAAAAAAATAATATATATATACTCAGAAGAACACTCCCATAGACAGATCATTTAAGAGGTTGCTATGGTCCATGTAAATGTCATATTTGATGGAAAAACGGGCCTGAAAATAATCAAATCGTTTGCATTTTATTTTTAAGTTCATTGTCCATGCTATCTCAAGTTGGGGTTCAAGAAGAAAAATTAATGAGAATGGACAGTGGCAAGGCCACTCAAAAAACAAATGAACACACCTATGGATTCATGCAGACTTGTGTTTACGAACACAGGAACACAGGAACATGCACATACACACCAACAATTAAGCTGTGAAGAAATCCCATTTGATAAACAATGTGCCCGCAAAGCCTTATTGCGCTCATATCCAACATTGAAGAACCTGCGATGCAGTTTCGTTTTGCCGCGGACTAGAGGCGTTAGCTTGGTAAAACCAGACTCTGCTACTTCGCTTTGCTTTGTACACAGAGTCTGGGTTGTCATCAAGGACGAGTGTTTACTTCCTGGAGGGTGGCCGCTTGTCTGAAGTTTAAAATCCTTGGTGTACCCGTAAACTAATCACTAACGTTTGGCAATGATGTATGTTATGCGCCGGCTCAGGCGCCTAGTGGAAACTACAGTCCTTCATACCAGGAATGCAGTGATAACAGTACATTAAAGTTAATACTGTGCCCATACATATGCCAATCTACCAAATTTTAGCCTTCACTCATTCACTTAAAAGAACCAAAGGTTCTCTTTCTGTTCTCCTTGCAAGAAACAAACTGTTGAGCTATCGTTTTTCCTGTAGATACTGCTGCTGTCCAAAGGTGGTTCGGCTGTCTCTCACAAAGATGAACAGGGTGTCTAATTCATGATGGGTATAAAGTAGATGTGACAATCTGTAGGGAGTAGTGCTACATCATCATTTCCATTCAAAACTAACCAAACATTCATGCTGTTGTGGCTATAAGTCGCCGATACCCAGAATTTTCTCCACGACAGAGTGAATGGCTTCCAGTGTATATATGTCCATAGCCATTGTTGATTTCGGAGACTACAATTTCAAACTCGGCGCAGTGGCTATATCATGGCTCTTGGCCACGCCTTCTGTTCGTTGGTTGGTCCGGCGTATTTTCTGCGGATGGTAAACGAGGCAGAGCTCCGAGTGATCAGACTGAGTACTGAAGTGAAATGAAATTAAGCGGAAGTATGAAGGCTGGCGGAGTCAGGCTATAGAGGCGTACCTGTAATGGCGAGTGTCTCGGAGGGCGCGGTTGCTAGGAATTCGCTCAGATTCACGCTGATTGAAGGCGTACAGCCTGTATGGGTCTTGGCCCGGCTTCCATCTCCGGACACTGAGGTAGTGCTTCTCTTCAAACTGATCCAGGAGGTCGTCCCATTCAGCTTCAGTGAGCTGCAAGGCAAACCAAGACAAGAATTTAATCTTTTTTTCATTATTCTGTCATGAATGAATTCTATAAGGTTGTGGTAATTTTGTACAAGACCTTTGTAGAACTTCATAATGATGCCACAACACGCCCTCTAACTGCAAGACACAAAGTTACTCATTATTTTAGTTTTTACTGAGGTATAAGGGAGAATGTGGCTGTCAGCTTCTGCAGCTCAAAATCAAATATTAAAATTTATATTTAAAAAAATGAGATTACAAAATTAAAATTGAGCTTGTTTATGGATCGTAGAAAAAATAACTGTTCCTTAAAGGTCTACCACAGGGGTCCTCAACCTTTCCCAGAAAGGGCCGCTGTGGGTGCAGGCTTTCATTGCAACCAAGCATTTACACACCTGATGCTACTAATCAACCCCTGGACTCCTTACTAATAAGCTTGATTAGTAGCATCAGGTGCATAGCTGGTTGGTTGCAATGAAAGCCTGCACCCACACCGGCTCTTTCTGGGAAAGATTGGGGACCCCTGGTCAACCAAGTCATTTTCCCCAAATCTCTTCTCCGTGTTAAGAAGCACTCTGCTCTTGAATTCTAAACTGACACCCATCAACACGAATGAAAAACGAATGAAAAGAATGATTGCGCCTCACCGTCACACCTATGAGCCCTGGAGAACACATTGCACTCATTCCACAGTAAAAAGTTGAGATGATTCATTGACTGCGAGTGACGTTAGAATCATGAGTTTTTTTGTTGCCCTTATATCTTTGTTTGAGTAGGAGCTTCACCGAAGTCATCATTTTAGAAATTTATGCCGACATCTTAGTTTCCCTGATTTGTAAGCACTAATTATCTAACTTTATCATTCAAAACGGACCCATGTCCAAAATTTTGCATTAAGGCTTTGTTGTTTATGATCACTTTTCTTCAAACGATTGAAAAATGGCTAAAATAATGAGCAATAAAGTTGAAACTAGAGCACTACCAGAAGGAAATTTTGCCGGAACAGAAAAATTCCTAGAGCCTAAAGCCCTATTTTGGCAGGATAAAGTTTTCAGGATGATCACAGCACCTCAATAATGGATTTGCAAGTCACGTAAGTGGCATAACATTTTACAAGGATTAGACCTGCATGGTTTTAGTATTACTAAGCTTTTTTTTTTAAGAGTGTTTCACAGAAGGCAAAAGATATGGGCATTTTTGCTGGGAATGTGCAGTCTGTTAAAATTAGCTAGATGATGAATTCAGACAGGGCCAAAATAACAGGGATGCTCCGTGTAAAATATTGCATAACCCCCCAGTAATACTAACCCCATCATGATAGGATAGAGGTCATAAATCTTATTTGTTACATTATTTACCTGTCCACCCGAATGCAAGCAACTTTGCAGCTGTTTGTTTTGCATGAGACTCAGCATTTTTTGGGCAAGGTGGATTCAACCCTGCCCCATAACGAGGATCTTTCATTTGTTTTGTTGATCAAAATCAAAATTTGGCACACCTAGCGCAGAAAAAAAACGCTAAATAGGCACAGGAATCCGGGCAGGATACCCTGCAGTAGCTCCAGGCAATGATCGTGCAACCCTGAGCCTAAGCAGTGGTTCTCAAAGTCGGTCCTGGCGCCCCACTGTGTATGCTGGTTTTTGTTCTATGATTTTAGCAAGCTGCTGATTTGTCTTAATTAGCAGCATTCTATGTTTAGAGCAGTTATTTACCATCTTACGCCACATTTTGATGGACATATCCATTGTGCCGTGAAGAAAATAAAATCCTTGAACATAATGTGTTTATTTTTCTATACTGCGAGGATTTTACAGCAAAAACATTTTTAAACAAATTAGACCCAGAGAAAATCAGTGAGCTCCAAATTAGCCTGAACTTTTAATAAAATAAACATGAAACATAACAGGTGTGACTCTATTGTTTGCCAAATAAATTGTTTGTTCTGGCAACCATCTGTCAACAGTTTCACCAATCAGGAGCCGATGGATTGTTTACAGTGATTAAATGTTTGATTAAACTGTTTCCTTCTGCAGTTATTTATACTAGTTTCTAATATATCTCAATGTTGAAATAAATTTTTTATTCTACGTGGCATGTATAGATTTGTCAAATGTGGCTTAAGAGGATAACCACGTCGACCTCCATGTAGAACAACCCGTGTCATGTAGAATAAAACAGCTCATTTCCAGCATATGAAGCAATGTCGCTCCTCATCTCAGGAAAACATACATGATTTTAAACATATTTGTTAAGGTAATTATTTATTTTCAGTATTTTTTTAAGAAGAACTTAAAGGACCTTCAGAACCGAAAGCTATGGGAGATTTTAATCCTAATTGACATATCCCTAGTCATACTGAAACTCATTAAATTATCACACTGTTCCGAAGGCATACTAAAATATAATATTAGTCCAAGATATTTGAGTTCAGAGTGGCGATTAACATATTCCGTCTTGACATTTTGTCAGTTGTTACTGAACCTGGCAGCATGCTGTTTACACTTGGCTGTAAGATCGAGAGAGAGAGAGAGAGAGAGAGAGAATAAATAACAGACTGATAAAACAACACCAGGCTCCATTTTCTGCTAAGACAGCAGCTTGAGATCACTAATAAACTGAGGCCTCTGCTGCAAAGTGCCAATGCATACCCTCGACTCTTGCGTTTTTGTTTCACTGATGCAACAAATTTTATATCTGAGTCTATTAACAGCAATAGCAGCTGACTAGGTTCCTGGCGGGCTATTGCTTGTAATTTACAAACTAACTGGTTGCTACTTTCCCCCTGGTGACTATTTGGAAGTGGGAGTAATGATGACTCCCCGCTGAAAACCCAGAAGACAGTAGAAAAGCATTCTGGGAAAGGCTGTCATGGCCAGTGCCAGCTGCTAGGGGAAAACGGCAGCCATCCCCCAACCAAAAGCCTAAAGACCACATGAACCATCCCCCACTGGTTTAATGTGATTAAATCTGATTTTCCTGTAACGCTACTCTGCCAGACTACGGTAATAATCAGCCAATGACATTATAATAAAGGTCGCTGATGTTTAGCTGGGTTCTGGGTCATTGTGACAATGTGCTCCAATATGATCAATCGAGGCCCATATGACATTCTGCTGGAGGATGAAACAAAGGTTATTCTCGAGTCCTTTGAAAAGAAAAGGAATGGTTGTGAATTTATTATTTTTTTGGTCCTTGTACTTCTTCTCTCACTGGGGAAAACTGGAACACATAGCTTTCACAAGAATAATGTGTACCATGCACTCTCTGCGCTTCATTCCCTATCGTAATACATTTTCTTTTCAATCTAACATTTATGACAGAAAATCCCTTGCTAAAATGTTTAGATGGATTATTTTCATTCGCCAGGACTTTTTCAATTTCATTTCTAATGATTTGCTGCAATGTTTACTTGCTTTTTCTGCGCCACTCCTCTGAAGTGATCAGCAGCAAACCCCGAGATAAGAGCAAAGTCATGTCTTCACAGTAGTACAGGAATAAACTTTACCCATTGGCAACTGACAGACAACATAGACAGCAGAAAAAACATGGGATAAGTCAGTATGACATCACACATTGTCCTCACTCAGACTTGGTGAAAAAAGTTTTGGCACACAAAACTGGAGTCTTCATATGCTGCTATTGATCAAATTGAAGCCATAGTCTGTGCAGTACAGCTACAGGGTCACAATAAAACACAATGTTAGTTAGTTGCAGTGACATCACCTGCCCCTGATCTGTCCACAAAATGAATTTCTATCTAAACAGCTCTCTAGCTCAACTAATCGGTAGATGGTGAAACATTATAGAAAGGAAAAGCATATTTTGAGAATAAAACCATTATTGTCTTTGTATTTTTATGTTACTGTTGACTTGCATTAAAACTGGGTCTGAATGGCCTGTTCTAGTATCATCGCAAGTGCAACAGGTGAACATCTGTCAAGCAGACCGGGAGATAAGCCACAAAAACAAAACTTAATTTGGCCGCTTTGCAACACATTGTATCAGTTTCCTAGCATCAACAATAAATTAATAACAGTGTTGCTCTTAGTCAAGACCAGATGTGACCTTTCAACCTTTCTTACAAACAGAGGGGAGAACTGAAGTGCACAGAGAAAGTACATACTGAGTTAGCTGGACAGGGCTGTGCGAGGTCTTCCTTAGCATGGCTATCCACCAACCAAGAAAATTTTGAGTATATCCCACAGCAGAAGTGTAGAGTTCCCTGAAGTCCTGGTAACAGCCCTGATTAAAACCTGGAGATATTCTTTTTACTTCAGTCCAGATTTTAGATTTTTTTTTGCTTGTTTGAGGTTTTTTCAGTGCTGATATCTAGCTAACTCAGTGGAAAAAAGCCTTGAATCATCAAATAATAATGATAATAATAATAATAATAATAATAATAAAACTAACTACCATTATCATCCAAGCACACTAGATTTGAAACAATAGGAGATAATTCATAAAACTAGCAAGAAATCCAACTGCGCAGAGGCTTTGGCTGTCGCGATGGCTGAAGGTTCTCCAAATTCTGACTTTTCAAAGGGAACACTCAATACAGCCACGTGAAGGCAGAAAGTGCAGGCAATCAGCATCAAGCCTCTTCACCTCTTTAAGTCATGTCTGTCTCAAGCAGCCCTCTGGCAAAGAAGCCATTACTGTGTTGGGGAGATACGGTTCAGTCAGAATAAAAACAACACCGATGATTCCCACCACTTGGGATTCTCGATGGACACAGGGTTATAAATCTGATGGTTCTGGCAAATGGTTTGCAGGCTTCAGCAATCCGCCAACTCCCAGTCCAGCTCGGAGTAAGGAAAAAAAAAAATAGACGCCTGGCAGAAATCTCTACATTGTGCGCGAGCAATATGCTAGATAATGTTTACACGGATAGTGCTCAACAAAGAATTGACATTTCTTGATATAAACATAGATGCCGACTGAGCGCATTAAAATTTTAATCTAGTGCTCCCTCTGCATATGTATTATTTTGCTAACACTGCAGAAAGCCAGTAAGGCTGCTGGCAAGCCTGGAAATTATGCATTTAGAACGAGTGGAATTCAGTTTTGCTATCTTATTAATCCATGTTTGACGATCACCGAGATCCAACTGAATCTATGAATTCAATACCCCAGACTGCAGTTAACACTGTGCCAGATAAGCACCAGGAATGGCCCAAATCTACAGTGAGAATGGATCTGCATCAGAGTGGCTTGCTATCCAGAAGGACCCAACTCCATGGAGCAATTTCCATTATTTTCCTCAAAGTCTAGCCATGATCTTAGTTCCGTTCGTCTGACATGTCATACTCCGCCAGAGGCAATAAACGCTGAAAAATGGTTGAAAAAGATATTTTGATTTCTGCTGGGTGACCAAATCGAGACAATGCAGCTGGGCCCTTCATGAACTGTGGAGCTTAATATTATACATGAAAGGGCTGGAACATTTCTTGTTTCTCCAGCATCATTGTACTGTATTTCAAAACCTAACATGAAAGGAATGCTACAAAGGATTTAGTAACACATGCTGAAGTACAATACCTCATCATGGACAGTGTTCGCTTTTTAAGGTCTGGCATATACTGCTTTTTACTTTCCAAGAGAACGTTTTCCTCAGAGGCCTCCATGTAAACTTTGACGTCAAATGCATACCAAGCATCCAATCCATCTCATTTATTGGCATTAACCCCTGAAACTCAGACCTTTTTGCTTAAATTGTCCAATACATAGATTCAACATTAAAAAATAATTGTTTTCATATTGAAGAATAAAAGGCACAAACATATTACACATCTTCCAGGTGCAGTGCATCACTTAAGCTACATCACACTTATATAGAGAGAAATATTCAAACCCACGGCACCATGTTTTTCTGGCCACAGCATTACATCCATTGGAAAATATCAAGATCTTTTGCATCATTTTATAGACATTGGCCCGTATTTCAACAGGGCATATTTAGGATCATTGGAAACCATGGGCTCTCCACTAGAATTTAAAATTGACCTTCAGTTCCACAGGTCTGAATACAGTAGCTGCACTCGACGGACCCATATATGGGTCAGTGGGTTTTATAGGCTTAGAACTATTTAAATGCAACCCAAATTGAGCCCATAAATAATCTTGGATCACCACTGTGGCCACACATAGCCCGAGGTCAAATCTCCTGCTACAAGGTCCCATCTCCTGGGAACAGGCCTGTCTTGAACTCACCATGTAAAATACATTAAAAATCGGGATATTTATCCACCTTCTAGCACAGAATAAACTTGTCACCTAAAGAGCACAAACTATGCAAAATCTGCATTTTTAAAAATGTGTGGAATTGGGCCCTAATGGAATTTACCAATTCATTTATATGGATGGTTAGCAATCATTTTGAGCAATAATTAATGTTAATTATTATAATTATATATTATAATTATAATATTATAATAATTATTATATTATAATTATTATTATAATGATAATTGTCCCTCCTCAAATATGTAAAAGTTATCTTATGAAGAGGGAGATGAATTGTCATTTTCGGGAGTAAATTCAGTCGTATACCTCTGTTAAATGATAAAAGAGATCCTCTGGGAGCTTTTGAGTTTGGATGGGGGTCCCTGAGTATGAAAAGCAGGAGAACCCTCACAGCGTGATAAAGGAAGATATCGACTTTCGCGTTACCGCAAAGCAGTTCTGGCAGACAGCTCCTCTTTCTGAAGGTACAGCGGGAGTCAAAGATGGTCCCAGGAGTTTTCATGACAATGACATTGGCAAGTATCTGTGTTCGTATGCACATAGTTCTCATGAGGGGGTTAAAATATGCAGACAGGGCTTCCGGGTTAGCTCACTAGATTAATGCGCCGCAATTGCGACGCAGTAGTGACTAATGCGGCGCGGGTTCGTACCGACCAGTAGTGGTCGGCAGCTTTTTCGGAACAGCTCACGATTGGCTAAAGCCCTGTGGGAATGCAAATTGGGAAGGGACTGCTGGGAAGGGAAATTAAAAATAATTGCCTTGTTCTTTGCTCAAGCGCCTCCTGTTGACCAGCCGGGCGCTCGTCAGTGAGATTCTGAGCTTGCTCATGTTCGGGTATCCTCCGCCCTCGTTCTGAACTTGTGATAGTTTAGACCAATGAGTGTAAAGATGCAGGGGCTGACAGGCGCGTGCTTCGGAAGAAAGCCGTGAACTGTCTCTCTCTCCTGAGCTGGAAACAGGGGGTTGTATACAAGCAAGCCTTGTGCGTAGTTGTCAGATTGGGCATTCCAAATTCGGGCGGGATTGGAGAAGCCAAACTAATAAAAAAAAATGCAGACAGTTCACTAAAGGTGTGTACAAATAGCCATGGAGGTGGGCTGTATCTGTGAATACAAACAGTGATCCCAGTGCATGACCAAGCTGCATCCAAATCGACCTTCTGTTTCGATGGTCTTAAAAAGAACAACAGTAATAGGCTACTCCCCCCCCAAAGCACCCAAACAAGAATACATTAATGGGGCTCTAGGTCTTCAAAGCTTTCAGCACCAAGAATCCCTTGTATGTGCCCTTCCTTTCAGTGGCTGTCAGTCAGAGGGTGATGTCATGCCCCGCCGATTTACAAGAGACCCAACATCGTCCTTATAGCCCATAATAGCGGCAGGTAATTGCAGATGTCTGTTTCTGAAGACAGACTGCTTAGCATGATAATGGTTGGAAGTGCAGCATGCCCCAGCATAACTTATGCCAGATGTCTCGAAGTGCTTTCGGTAATGGAAAAAAATTAATAAAATGTTTTCATGATGAAGTTTCATTAACAACCTCTCTCTGTGATAAAGGAAGCAGAACTCAACCACCAGAATAAATAACGAAGAGGTGTTAGTTAACACAACAAAGAGGTTTACACGTTGACAGAGCAATCGACTAGTTCTATTATGTGGTCTCCCCTTAGTAGAGTTAACTAAAATAATATAATTATCTTTAAATAGCTTTAAAAGCTATAAAAGACATCAAATGAACCTAAAATGCTTACTCCTTGTACACTTACAATATTGATGAACACTATGAATAAATAATCGTGGGTACTGCAGAGGCGTGTATTCAGTTAAGAATGTTAAAATGGCACTAAAATAACAAGTTACACTTAATTTGCCCACGTCCATTGCTCACTTAAAAAATCAGCAATATGTTTTTTTTTGGCTTGTTTCATAAAACAGCACAAATTTCCCCCAATTTATCCATAATTATTCACTGCAGAATAGTGTGAGAAATGCTTTGTAAATGTTTTATGGAATCCAACAAGCAATTTACCTTAGCATAAAGTATCCAACCCATAACATACAGAATCATGGGAATGTTACAACTCAACCATTGTGAAGACTTTAACATATTTGTCCTCAATTTGTGCCAGAGCAAAAGCATGTACGGACAATCAGTATAGTTTTAAAACACAATTTACGCTACAGCTGGTCAACACAGGAAATAGAAATTAAGAACAATGTATGAGTCATTGGATAAGAGTGTAGTGTCTGAGGAGATTAAACTTGGAAAAGGTCCATAAAGTGACCAACACCCAGAACAATCTCAGCAGTTCAGGGCAGTTACTGTTCACTCTTACATGGAACTCTGAATGAAGATGGCACATACATTCAGTAGCCACTAAATCAGGTAAACTTGTACAGCTGCTCATTAATGAAAATTTCAAATCAGCCGATTATGTGGTCGCATAGAAGCATGCAGCCAGGGTCAACAGACTCAGCTGCTGTTCAATCCTAACGTCAAAATGGGGAAGAAAGCTGATCCAAGTGACTCTGACACAGGAACAAGTGCTGGTGCCACATGGGGTGGTTTGAGTATCTCAGAAACCGTTGACCTGGGATTTTCACGCACCACAGAATCGAGTGAGTGTTTGGTCTGTGGGTGAAACATTCATGAAATAGAGAAGTCAAGTCACTTGAGAAAGCAAGGTTTTGACACCCAGCAAGTCTATCAGATGGTGTAGACTGATGAAAGAGACATTCTCTAATGGTTTCATAAACAGTAGTCATTTAATAATGGCCCAGTTGGCCATTTATCATACAGATGTTTTTTTTTTTTTTTAAACTCTCAATAACTTTAAAATCATGATTCTAATTTGGTCCAGCTTTGGGAGTACTACTTGTTATGGAAAAAGGAATCTAAAACACCAACCACACACCCCTCTGTACACTTGATAAATATTTCTCTTTGAACTGTGATTGATATTTTCTTCTCTCAGGATAATGACGTCTCAAAATTTAACAGATTATCTATTATTACCACTATCATTGCAGCACCAGTGTAGTCCACTAGTTTTCCCCAGTGAAGCAAGTAAGTGCTGCAATGACCTTGGTCAAAATAATGTGACAAATTTGAATATTCAATTCTCCTGACATAAAAAAACAACCATCACATTTCAACGAGTACAATCTTTCAAGTGTACAGAGTTTAACCTCACATCCATATGTCTTGTCCTATATAGAGAATTAGTATTATATAAAGTCAAGTTAAATATTTAAATTATGGGGTTCAGGGGACTAATGAGGACTGATCAATAGTTGCATTGGATTCCTTGTTCCTTAATCAGTTATACGGCCAACGCTGATCAAAAGTGGAGTAATAATTTTCAAGTTACTGAGAGTTAAACAAACAAAAAACTTCTGCAGTCAAAATTAAATTCGCCCAATTAAATACTTTCTTACAAATACAATAGACCCTTCTACAAAACAAAAATGTAAAAAGTACTTCTTTCATCAGATACATCATCTGAATGAGTTTCAGCAGGATCAAAGATGGTAGGTGACGGGTGATTTCATACAGAATTACCCAGAGGGGAACGGCTAGACTGGTTCAAACTGACAGGAAGGTGCGAGCAACACAAATGACCAAGCGTTACAAACATATGCAGGAAGGGCTACAGGTTGAGACGACCCCATCAGATTCCACTTTGTCAGTTCAGAACAGGAAACTGAGGCTACACTGGGAAAATACTCGCCAAACCTGGATCATCAAAGAATGGAAAAATGCTGCCTGGACTGACAAATCTCAATTTTTGTACGGCAACAAGCAGAATGCATGGTCCAAATTTGTTGTAAACATCACAAATCCACAGAACAATCCTGCCTTTTATCAACAATTCAGGCTGCTGCTTGTGGTGTAATGGTGTGGGAAATATATTCATAGCACATTAGGCCCTGTAATACCAACTGAGCACCATTTGAATGTCCACAGCATACCAGAGTATTTTTTCTGACCATGCGCATTTGTTAAAGGGCACAACCTACCCATTTTTTCTGACCATGTGCATCCCTTTATGGGTACAGACCACCCATCCCCCAATGGGGACGTCCTGCAGGATGACATCATGTCTCATGTCTCAAAGCATTCATTTGAGTTCTCCAAATGCTTTGATAATGGCCAGATCTGACCTTTGGGATGATGTGGGATATGATTGTTCAGCCAACAAATCTCAAGGAACTGCATGATGCTTTGTCAGCTCGTCACAAAGAATTTGAGCTGTTCCAAGCAAAGGGGAATCCAACCCAGTATTAGAAAGGTGTTCTTAATTTAGTGTGAGAGTAAGCCAGTTACGAGCCTAGAGGCCCATTGGGCCGGTGCTTAACCCTGGTTTCCATGGCATGAAGCGACTAGGAGTTTCTACTCCCCCTGGATGGGATGCCAGTCCATCGCAGATACTCCCCCAGCTCTTAGTCAAGTTTCCCTGACTATTTGCTGGTACCCATTTATGCACCTGGGTGGAGTGTAGCATAGAGTGTGAGAGTGAAGTGTTTTGCCCAAGAACACCACCCGAGGGCCGTGGCTTGAACTTAGGACCTTAGAATCCCAAGTCAAGCCTAATTGACCACTGCGCTATCGCATAATATAGCCACTGAGTATATGTGATTATACAAAGAATCAGAAAGCTGTGATATCTGCCATCTAGCCCACGCAATGGAAGCTAGCATGTGTGGTTAAGTAAACATAGTTTAAATGACTTTACCATCAAAACACTGTCAGCAGTGCTGGCCAACATCCGCATTAGCCTGCCCACAGACCGGCAACACAGACGGCCGTTGGTGCAACAGAGACCTATTTCCGCAGCCGGCGCACCAAAGCGTACTGCAGCGCAAATCATTGCCCAGATTCCACTGACAGCTATGAGTCTTATGATGACATGGTGCAGAAAGCCTGAGCAATAACATATTCTGACGGCAGCACTCACACGCGCTCATGATTTACGGATGCCCTGTACATACCAAGAAGTGCACAGCATATCAAAGGCCTTGGCTGGCTTATTGTTAACATTATGACAGCTCTTACAGAAGCTTTACAGTATTACAAGGCCAATTTCGAGAAATGTAAAAATATCAAATTACTTTCTGCATGCTAAGATGTACTGTTGCCGTTCCGTCACAGACAGCTCTAATTTGTCTTTCCTGACAGAACATAATTTCAACCCTGCATTTCGGACTGAACATATCTGAGGGGATCGTCTCAATGCTTTGCCAGTTCCTCCAGCTAAGAGTAGCCAATTCATCCTTTGCTCATAGGCCACACAATAGGGTGCACACAGTCTCCGTTGCACCCAACATTTCCCTTCTAGTGCACATATACCCCCGCCTACATAAGAAGAAAGCAAAAAGTAATGAGGAAAGAAAGTTCCCCCAGTTAGACTGCAGTTCACAGGGCCTTTCATATCAGTGGCCTGATATTAAGTGTATTTTAAACTCTAAGCTAGAACTAGACAGAACATACCACTCGCTTCTTTAACCTCTCAAGCCTCAAGATTACGCTCCACTTGCAGTACTCTGCTTATACCCAGAAGGAAGTTTAATCAAAAAACACTGCCATAAGTGGCAGCAAAAACCTCTGCCAAGAATACAAGTCTTTCAAAGAGTACTTCAGTGGAATAGGATGCACTGTGTGGCAAGGACTGGGGCAGTGCTTGTGAGTGTACGGTACATAGCTCCAAAAATAACAGATATTTATACGGTGGCTGGGTGGAACAAAGGTGCAGTGAGAGCTCTATCGCCTAACAGCAAGACTGATCTGGGTCCAAATTTCAGTCTGGGTCTTCCTGCGTGGAGTTTGAATGTCCTCCACAAGTTACTGTGGTATTCCTCTAAGCACTCTGGTCTGTGTGCAATCCAAAGACATTTAGGGTGTGCAAATGTTTTAGGCATATTAAAGAATATTCAGATAGGGGAAGATGCCTCCACAAATTATGAAATGATATCTTTCTAAAATGTGTCTATTATGCTCCTTCTTATCCTCATTTTTGTGTTCTAGGGGTCCACTGGAATAGGGATATGAGCTCCAAAAAACCCCTATGTTTTTACATACTGGCCATTTCTGTGGCACCTCGGCCTGAAACACATTGTTTGATCTCCTGCCCCCCACCCCACCCCCAACCCTCACAAAAAGCTTAGTGTGCTATGATTGGTCGGCTGGACCAGTCGCTTGTAATTAGTCAACCGCCTCGCATGCCGGAAATGTCACGCCCCTCACCATAAATGGATTTCAGCTCTAGGTGTGGAGACTGACCAGATTATATTTTTCTACAACAGAGGGAAAAAAAAAAGAGACAGGCTGTTATGATTCTGCCTCACGTGTGGTGTCTTGTGCTTATTTGTGTTTGTTCCTTACTTTTGTTTTATTTTTCAGCCTTTATTTCTGCCATCTGATGATAGACTCCCTCTCTGCCAAACTCCAGTGATGTCGCGTGACAGCCTTCCGCATGCCTGCGTCTCCTTGTCTAATCACGTTTCCTCTTTCTGTTTCGGCTCTGGTATTTCATTCATTGCTTCCACCTGAGCTTAATTCTGGGTCTCGCTAAACTTTGAGTGAATGCGTTCTCTGATAGGATAATTACTAACCCATACTAACCAGCACTCATTTCAGGGTGATTGTAAATATTTTGTCACGTAGTATTAACCTTAATTAACTCATTAGCAAGTGCTTGTGTTCTAGCTTTAGTCATTCCTGCCTAAGCTTCTCCAAATTAGCTGCGTTTAAAGCTGTGCTTTCCTTTGCTTCTCTCGTGGTGCTGTTTACTCGTCACGTTTAGATTACCTCAATCTAAATTGCCTAGTTTGATTGACGGTCTCAGCGTCTTGTCTCGAGTCATAATTGTTAACCCGGTTCTCGTGTAATTGTTTATTAATCCAATGTGTTTCTGTTCCAGTCCAGATTGCATACCGAGTCCCCGCCTCCTCTCTGACTATACATGTGGAAGAGATGGGAGGGATCATCAGACAGAACTTTGTTAGACTCAGCTGTGTATGGTGAAATCGCAGCTCCTCGTGCCTTCCGAGTATTTCCATTGTATGATTTCCGTGTCTTGTATTTTGCTGCGCCCATGTCTTGTCTGCCCCTTGTTTAAGTCTCCCAGTGTGTCTGTCAGTCTAGCTAGGTCCAGTTTTTTTTATGCCCCCGCCCTCCAAAGAGGAAAGGGGGCATTATGTCGACACCATGTCCGTCCGTCGTCCGTTAACTTTTCGTTTCTGTGGGATAACTATAGAATCCCTAGTCGGATTGATGCCATTTCTTAATGGCGTATTGGGAGTGGCTAGAGGAAGGTTCCTTTCGAAAACCAGCGTCGTGCGATATCTAATATGGCCGCCTGAGCAGCCATCTCAATATGCCCTTGATCAACATACAGGCGGGGACATATGCCACTCTCTGCGTTGCTCTTGCTGTTTTTCTAGTTTAGCCACTCTTGGAGTGTGTACTTCTGTTTCCCCCTGCCTTGAGCAGTGTACCTTTTCCCATTTGTTCAGTACATGTACAGGGTGTTTTTATTTCTGGCGTGTCTGCCAATTTTCTCCAAGTGTTGTTTCAATAAAAACTTCAGTTCCTGCATCTGGTGTTCCCCTGACCTCTTCACACAGGCAACAGGTTGGGTTTTTCCTTCCCTCACTTCTGCCAGTCTTTATTTATATACAATATGTATTTTAATTGCTATATCATTTTCTCAGAAATACAGTTTTGTCACCTTTCAAAACAATATGAATGCAGGATTTAAAAAAAAAACTACAACTAAAACAGTCATACGCACTTCATACACATATAAGAAAAATATATCTCTCTCCCAAATTATTTGTTCTGCAGCATTAGAATCGTGGCTTCATTACATTACAAACTTCAAAGCAACCTGAAACTCCAGGCTCTGACAAAGGTGGCACACGTCCATCTTCCTGGAGACATCATTGAGAATATCCAGCATTGAAATATGTAGAGTTCACAAAGCAGTCCTCAGCAAAATGAGTTCCCGGAAACTGCCACTGCCTCTTCACTTCTTCTCTATGGAAGTCCATACAGTTGGTTTTAATTTTGCACGCTCTAAGTAGCTACGTTTGTGGGCTCAACCTGCTTGATTCAAGTGCATTCCAAACTGACTGCCTGGTACGAAAATTCAATTGGTGACATAACCAGTTTAAGGAAAAAATGGCTGCATGCTATCATCGAGTTTCAGGCAGCTCTGGAGCAGTGCGTTAAAGTGGCAGGGAGAACTTTCCCTGACGGTGACTTTGGGTTGTTTTCATATACAAACCTTTTACACGCACAAAAAAAAATATGATACACACAAGAACGTTAAAAAAAACAAGCCATAATGCACTTAAATACTAACAAGTGTACCATTAAATGCTATTAACTCTTAAAAACGAAACAACTCCATATTTGGCGTGACTTCCCTCAGCCTTAAAATTACTTACACAGTCCTGTAGTTCTATAGTTTTATAAGGTGGTTGGCATTTTGCTAGTTCCAACCATATTGGAAATCTTGCCACAGTTCTTCTTGCGGACTACCTATCTTACTGTCTCCTGTCACCTCAAGTAATTCTGTCAAAGCTATATCATCAATATCAATTGTCTTTAATAAAATACAAACATTTATTCATGAACTATTTTTTAAAGACATGAGAGCCTGAGCCCTGCAATGAATTGGTAACCTGTTCAGGATGCATTTCTGCCTCCAGCCAAAGGGATGGATAGGTACCTTCCAGTCCTGCTGTGACCCTAATCATGGCAGGTTAGGCAATGATGGATATATGGATGGATGAATGAATAGAAGGTGACCAATTTAAGCTTTCTTTCTTATGTTCTATCCGCAAGACTGCAGATAAGAAGGATAAATTAGCACGGGTGAAATTAATCCAGCAAAGAAATTAAACCAGCCAAGAGACTGCAAAGTCTACGCAATTAAGGGCGAGGTAAATGTATCACTGCCAAATTAACAACCAGTTTTAGATTGTTTTCTGTTAAAGCAAATGCATCTCTGTCCGAAGGCATTTAAATTTTTAACAGAACTATTCGAACTGGAAAACAAATAGCGGATAAGAAACACTTTGTGCCTGTGCGAGTGTGTGGGGGAGCGTGAATGCATTCTTATTTCTGCCGTTCACAACCACTGTTGTTCAGCGCCTTCAATTTTTACAAAGTACAGTTAATAATCCCGCAATAAATAAAGTGAACAATTTTACTTTTTTGTGGTTTTTGCTTGTCATAAATGTAGCGGTTTAAGCATTCTTTGCTTTTTAAGTGCTCTATAATACTTCATTGTGCTGTGGTTGGATAAAGTGATTTATTACGCTTATCTTCTGACTACAATTTTTATTTTTGTAAAGGAGATTTCAAGCAGCACTGCCCTATGCTGTTTTCATGACAGCAAAATATATTATTAGTTAACGGTTTCATAATGCATAATCTATCTCAAATAAACATCCCTGCCCCAAGTTCAAAAAGAGGAATGGCTCAAATGAAATGATAAAAAGTCAATAAATATTATCACCCAAATTATCACCCAAACGTGCCTTTTTACTTTTCCCATTATACAGTTAGCAAAGCAGACTGACACAATCCAACACGGTAAAAAATGCTTGTGTATATTCAACTCTAAGAAAAAGCAAATCAGTCTTATAGGAACCAATGTACAGTGTACAGTAGGATACTCTCCAGGAGCTAATTTAAGACTAAACATTTTTCTGTTTACAAATCATACAGCAAGTTGTGAAATCTTGTGTGCAGCTGCTTGGTTGGAATGAATGGCACCCAAATCAGCACCCACATCAGCACCCACATCAGCCCTTTCTGGATCAGTCTGAGGACCCCTGACTCTAAAGCAACCATTCAGTATCTTCATATGTTCGTGAATTTATCCTCTTCGGAAATTATCATAATCTTTAGTGACAGTGAAGTACAAAAGTACGCTTCTTAGTCTTATTAATGGAGATGAGCTTCCAAACCTATTTCCCTGTCTCCAGGATTGGGACCACGTTTTTGTTAACCCGGCTCCTCAGCTGTTCCTCTGCCCAGTTTATCAGGAACACCTCCCAAGCCTTCAGTGGTCATCAGGATTAGGATTATATTCCAGCTAAACTCTCCGAACCTGCCATCTGCAAGTTCTGCGCTGACAAGTGTGACCTCCATCTGGCTTTTGCCTTGGTAAACCAGAGGCTGGGCATGCACGCGTCCCCTAACCAAGCTCAATACCATGTGATCTGGTGTTCCATATTGTATTCAGGGCTCCATCCCTACCGGTCATTGCCGTATTCCTTTCAATAATCCCTACTACTGGATAGTATTCCACCTCTGCAAATGAACCTTGCCTGGATCATGACCAAGCAACTATTAAAGACCCCTTGATTTTATGAGACTGATGCATTAATTTATGATTAAGACTTAGATATTCAGTTCAACAGTTATACAGTTTCTCATAAAACTTGGTGTGGGGGATGGGGGGTGGGGGGATATTGTTCAATTAATCAGCTATTGACCTTTTCCTGCTCCAAACTATCATTATTTCAGCCTTTACAAATCCACTAAAACTCAACCTTTCATAGCATATAAAGGCACTTTTGCTGTAATCTTTCATCACCAAACCCAAAGATCAACGGGTGATGGAAAGCAACACAACAATATTTAAAAGGTGTGGACATGTTGCTCGCATTTTCGTGTGTGCTGATTAAAAAGAGTAATTCTTCTTACTGCAGTGCAGTGATCACAACAAATCAAGCTGACTCTTCCATGTGGCTGAAACTACACAGGCAATACAGGATTGCTGCACTAGGGAATTATACAACCTACAGAATGTTCTGAATTCAGCACTATAAGCTGTGTACCCTGGATTTGCTAGTAGTGAACAATTTACAATTAATGACAGGGTGAAAGTATAACCATTTGATGGTGCATCGCAATGCAAATCCAAGCTTATCCAGGAATATATCGACATCCAGTGCCGTGAAAAAGTATTTTCCCCCTTCCTGATCTATTTTTTTGCATATTTTTCACATTTAAATGTTTCAGATCAGCAAATAAATTTTAATATTAGACGAAGACAACCCGAGTAAATACAAAATGCAGTTTTTAAATGATGATTTAATTTATTATGGGGAAAAAGCTATCCAAACCTACCTGGCCTGGTGTGAAAAAGTAATTGCCCCCTAAACCTTATAACTGGTTGTGCCATCCTCAGCGAGAACAACTGCAATCAAGTGTTTGCGATAACTGGCAATGAGTCTGTCACATTGCTGTGGAGGAATTGTGGCCCACTCTTCTTTGCAGAATTGTTTTAATTCAGCCACATTGGAGGGTTTTTGAGCAGGAACGGTCTGTTTAAGGTCATGCCACAGTATCAAAATTGGATTTAAGCCCAGACTTTGCTTAGGCCACTCCAAATTTTCCGGTAGATAGCAGAATTCATAATTCCATTAATTACAAGTCCTTGAGGTCCTGAAGCAGCAAAGCAGCCCCAAACCATCACACTACCAGCACTATTTTTGACTTTTTGTATGATGTTCTTCTTATGAAATGATATGTTAGTTTTACGCCAGATGTAACGGGATGCACACCTTCCAAAAAGTTCAACTTTTGTCTTATCAGTCCACAGAATATTTTCCAAAAAGTCTTGGGGATCATCAAAATGTATTTTGGCAAATGTGAGACAAGCCCTTGTGTTCTTTTTAGTCAGCAGTAGTTTTCGCCTTGGAACCCTCCCATGGATGCCATTTTTGCCCAGTCTCTTTTTTTATTCTTGAATCATGAAAACCAACTTTAAATGAGGCAAGTGATATCTGCAGTTCTTTAGATGTTGTTCTGGGTTATTTTGTAACCTCCTGGATAAGTGGTTGATGCGCTTATAGAGAAATTCTGGTCGGCCGGCCACTCCTGGGAGGTTCACTACTTTTCCAAGTTCTCTCCATTTGTGGATAATGGCTTTCACCCTCATTTGTCCGCGTCCCAAAGCCTTATAAATGGCTTTGCCACCCTTTCCAGACTGACAGATGTCAATTTCACTGTTTCTCATCTGTTCTTGAATTTCTTTAGTCTGCAGTATGACATGTTGATTTTTGAGACCTTTTAGCCTACTTCCCTTATTCAAACAGGTTCTATTTAAGTTGTTTCTTGATTCAACAGGTCTGACAGTAATCAGGCCTGGGTGTGGCTAGTGAAATTGGACTCAAAAAATGTGGTTAATCACAGTTAATTCATGATTTAACAAGGGGGGGGGAGGATTACTTTTTCTCATAGGGCCAGGTAGGTTTGGATAGCTTTTTCCCCTTAATAAATGAAATCATCATTTCAAAATTGCATTTTGTATTTACTTGGGTTATCTTTGTCTTGTCTTTGTCTTTGTCTAAAATTTGTTTGATGACCTGAAACATTTAAGTGTGAAAAATGAGCAAAAAAGTAAGAAATCAGGAAGGGGGCAAATACTTTTTCACAGCACTGTACAGTGAAGTCACTGCATATGTTTATGTAAATATGCAATATAACTAATTTGCAATAATTAAAAGCAAAGCTAATTATATAACATCAATACAGCAGCACTCTTAAGAAGAATGAAACAATAAGTAAATATGAAATACGTGACAGCTTTATTTCTGAATAAACCAGCGAATTCTTTTAATTATGAATCATAAATAAATGGCAGATTAATAATCTTGCTTTTCCCTCTGCAGTCAATCAACAAATGAAGACTTGACGTAAGTTCTGATAGGCCTTGGAGTCAAGCCTGCCAAAAGAGGAGCAGCTTCTACCTGAGTGCACATGACTGTCATCTGACCTAGCTGCCTGATTGCTGGCTGGTAATATGCTACTCTACATAAGCTCACCTCAGAAAGCTGCACCTCAGTGCGCTCGCTCAACAACGATGCGTGGTATTCATTATCGCTGCAAACTTTTATAACAGTGTTTATATTGGCTACCGCACTTCGGTGGGGTTCATGCTGCTCTGGTTTATGATGTCATGTTCGACCTATTCCACTATGCTGGGAGTGCTCGGTTATGAAGGCCAGCACACGCAAGCCTATGGCCCATATTCAGAAACGACACTCACGCTAATTGAGCGCGAGTGAGTACTAAAACTTAGTGAGTGTCAGGTTATGCTGAGTCAGAGGTTGTCCTAACACTCATTTGCTTTCAGAGACCTCACTCACACTGAAAATAGCGTCTCTTTCTGAGTGAAGGTAGAGTGCAGGGAACACCTCCCTTGAGCCGCAGTAACTTGTGCTGGTATTTTGTTGTCATGGCTTTCAAGTGGTTACAAACATTAGAAACTCTGGATCTTTTACAGCCACGTGCTCGTCGCAATCGCAACTGTGCAAATTTTAAATCTAATGATGATAACGATGCCGGTAACTTATGAACTGACCACCTGGATTCAGTGTTAATGAATTGCTCTGTGGTGAACTCGAGGTTAGCATTTGTGTACCCACCAGTAGCTACTGGTGAACTGGCAATAGGGGAAGCTCAAAACCATCCCTTAAAAATAATGATTGGATATGACCTTTTTTCTATCATTTAATAAAATTTTATTTACTTGAACTCCAAAAATCCGCCGGGCTATCACGACACATTGTACTCTCATATCGTATTTCTCTTGTATCGGCTTCTAGAGAAATTGTCAGCCGCCGGGCGACCACTATGCATCTACTGCTTAACGTTTTTGCATTTCAGCTAGCCTTGCTGGCATGGTTCTGTTGGGGGATTACTAGCAGCTCCCTGCCTTCGGTTCCTCCTTCACACGGGCAGGGATCTCTCATAACAGAGCCATGTTGCCAAACTCAATGTATGATTGTATGCCTGTATGTTACAATAAATATTTTCTTTCTTTGACGAAGTGGTCCCATCAGAACTAACTAAAGTGTCGGCAGTTTCTGAAATGTTACAAGGAATTTCACTGGGACTGGGTTCTGGTCAGATGAGACCAAAATAGAGCTTTATGGAAACAAACATCAAAGGTGGATTTGGCATATACAGAGAGATGACCGTCCATTCAAGCCTCTTTTACCCACTGTGAAGTATGGCGGCCAATCTTTGTAGTGTGGCTGTCTTTTTTCCAAAGGCCTTGGACATCTTGTTAGGATGCATGATAACATGGATTACACAAAAATGGTTCACCGACTGCAGAATAAAGGTTTTGCAATGGCCATCACAGTCCCCCAACCAAAACTGTATTGAAAATCAGTTGGATGAGCTGAAGAGGCTAGTCAGCAAGCATTGTCTTTGGCATTTGAAGGATCTGGAGAGTTCTTCATGGAAAAATTGCCTCAGATCACATGTAATGTGTTCACAAACCTCATCACACATTGTAGGAGAAGACTCAGGGCCGTTATCTTAACAAACACAGGCTGTATAAAATATGAAATGAAGGGGTCAAGTAATTGTTGCATGTATGTTTTTTTTTTAATGAATATTTGTTTCATGATAAGAATTTAGATTTTTTTCCCCCACCTAACTAGGTTACTTCAATTAAAGATGAATTTTTTGTGAATAATTTGAATGAAGGACCACGAGGATAAACAATAGACATTCACATAGATGGCACTGTACCTCTCAACCTGGATGAATGCTGTTTGATGCTGACTCTGCAATTAAAGTTGTACCTGTACACGATGTGTTGTAGTTAATCAAAGCTATTCAGAGTTGTGTTCCCAACCTGATTTTCCTACCTCTGCTGAATATGTATGACCCATTCCTCTAAACTGCTCTCATACACAGTCATGTACACATGATGAAAGCAAGATATATGCTCCCAATATTCGCTCTTTTCTTGAGGTCAAGAAATAAAACAATAAAAATGCATTAAACATTTTCAATGCGGTCAAAGCAGTCTCAGCTGAGAACATTCTGCGCATCTGGCTGTTGAAGCAGCTGCCTTTGTTCCAAACTGAATTATATAACATGTTGCTTAGCCGAGGGGAAAAAATATACGATAACGCACAAAATAAAACACACACATGCACTCGCCAACACACACACACACGTTCACAATACGTGCTTACAGCAGACCCATAAAACTCCAGATAGAGACGTTACCAAAGGGACTACAGGTACCACTGAAAACTTAATTACAGGAATGCCCATCTCGGAGAAAGCACGCGACCAAGCCATTTATTTTCAGTAGCAGAGAAGAAATTGATTCAAGAGCAATAAGCTGAATATTGTTTTTGGTACAAAGCACAGAAACACTGCCTGACAAGGTGTGGGCTGTGTGCTCCTCAAAATCCCTTTCATCAGTGCAACTCCTGAGACACAAGATTATCTAAGCCCCTGCTTTTGTGTGAAGTTATTTTTCTGAACAAAAACTATGCTTTGGCACTGGCTAGCATCCCTGGCACCGTGACATCTTATTAAAGCTTTGTGAACACACAGCTACAGCGACAAAAGTAACCCAGGTGTCGATGGGATGCTGGAGAGCCATATAATATTATTACAAACACACAGTGCATACAATATTATATAAAAATAACATCTGCAAGATGCTCATGAATATCTGAGCAGTTGCATGTGGCTGCAAGGGTAAAGCCCTTATCCATCAGCTCAGTTAAATCATTGATGTTAAATGGGAAAATAACAGAACAAAGTATTAAGTTTTTCTGATTTTGCCAACCGAACAACGACATTATAAAATAGCTGAAAGAAAAACAAATTGCTTTTGAGCTTTAAAAGGACCCCTTCCGCCAAACACTTATTTCACAAACAAACAGGTTGAAATGCTTCAGCATTTGTGTGAAATCAGAGCTGAATGTAGCTTTCTGAAACGACCAATACTGGAAGACCAGCTTATCTCTCAGACATCCATCATTCAGACTGTGTCCAGCACAGCTGTCACAGATAATTTCAACAAACTCATGAATATTTCACACATTCATTGTACTGCTACAGCAGACTTCTGATGTAGCTCACATTATTATACATCAGCGACATTCCCAAAGTGTGTATTCCGCAAGTATGGTCTATTGACCCGTTTCTCATAGTAAAAGAAAATTGCCCCTGAGGACAGCGTAATCCCAACATGGCAACTATTTAAAAGCACTTAGCTCAAGAGCTACAATTACATGAGCCCTTCTCTCGCATCCCAAATTGCAATGAGCAAACAATTAACTTTAAAGTGACAAACGAAGCGTGGAAGTGTTTCCCCTTGCTGATGAGCAGTCCTATAGGCACACCGTAGATGAATATTAAAAAGCTGCATATTTTGCCACAAGGGTCTAACAGGTTTGAACAAGGAGTAGATTCCATGGAGCAGATTTTCACCAAACAGTAGCTGCAGGTTATGTCTTTCTTGCTGAATGAGTGAACACTATCCCCCTCAAACTACCATATTACACTTTTAAAGCGTATGAAGCAGCTAACTGCATGCCAAGTACAGTGTATATACATTACAACACACCAGTTTGTACCATGGCATTGGCTACGCACAGCTGAGAAATGTGTGAGTGAAAATTAGAGACTACTGTTGAGAGCAGTTGTCACCTCTTACCTCTGGCCCACTGAAATGCGTGACAATTACAATGCATGTGACCACACTTCCTTAAAAATGTGCATCGAGAGAAATGGACAAACTTCATAATTTAAGTTATCTGTTCTCCTTGGGTATGTAGCAGAATATTGCTCACAACTTTTCAGATCATTGACAGCCATGAAATCCCACCTCCCTGTTTACCCCAATAAAACTACACTGCTAAAAATGAAAAAGCAGTCCACCTTACCAAGCACTTCAATCTTGCATTCAGACATAAAATACTTATTTCTATTGCCTTTTTTTCTCAATTAGTCAAAAACTTTTGCCAATGGCGTGAGATGATTTTGACTCATTCCTTGATGTGCCAATGGGATAAGAAAATCTCCCCAGTGAAGCACATGGTAAATTAAAATAAGCTGATATTTTCCACTTGAGAGAGAAAAATTAGGAAATTAAGATTAAAAGACTTGCTAAGATGGATAATTTTTGCCATGTATTCAAATTACTTCTGGGTCCCTAAATAATATAGTTATCATTTTCAGAACTGACATTATCGCAAGGAATAGTGCCGTCTTTTATTAGAGACAGCATTCAGTGAATTAGATCCTCACTGTATCCAGTCCTTACTTCCTCTCTATGAGAAAAATTTGATTTACAGGATAAATTAAAATTGATAACCAAAGAAGTTTCTGTTGCCATCAAAGCTTTTCAGAGAATTCACAAAATGTGAATTCCCTGCATTCAAACTTTTAGAGTTAGCTGCTTATCTTATTTAAAAGTTCAATATAAAATGCAAAAAATAAAAAATAAAATAAAAAATCATATAAAAATCTAAGCTTCTTGAAATTCTATTCAATAATCTATAAATTTGTGCATAATGTTGCTGGTAACCAGTAGCCTAAAGGGCAAAAATTACAAGAAACATGCATTCTAAAAATATATTTTTCATATTCTGTTTTATTCTGTAACGGCATATAGCCACCGCACTGATATACAGGAATTGCATTTTGCATTGTGTGATAATGAATAATTCGAATCGCGTCAGTCGCACTAGTCCCATCGGTGCTGTGACACACAAGCTGAGCACGATGATTGGAGCATCTATCTTGTTTGTTCACCGAGGGAATGTTCTATTGCAAAGCGACGTGACTTATGAAAGGCAAAACAAGTTGTGACTGCCTGGGCAGTCACAAAAACCAAACATTTTATCACCAGAATAAACAATTTATAAAACACTACTGTTGAGACAGGGGCAGGGAGAATTTCAACAAGGTCATTCAAAAAAAAAAGTGCCCAAATTATGCGAGAACTGCAAACAAATGGCCAATGGTCATTAGCAAACTTCAGGATTCAATAGAAGAGCCACAAATTAAGAATTGCCCAGAATTAACCAGCTTATTTTAAATTGGACAGTAAATTATTATATACTATAATAATAATTATTATTATCATTATAATATGCATAAATTAAACAAATTGTTTCAATATTGGTCTTTCTTTGCCCTTATAAACGTCAAACTGTAATGATTTTTCTGAGAATCATCATGCAGCACTACCATCACAGCAAGAATTGCATACTGCATAATGGGCATGCATTACAGTTTCCATCAAAGGTCTAACTCATCTCCTGTATCTAAAAGTGCAAGAAGAGCTACCCATTTAAAAGAGTTGAAAACCTTTGCACAAACAAGCATTTCCATGAAGGACTCTCTTGCAGTATTGCGATTACAATATTCCATCTAGGTCAGCAGAATGTACAAGCCCTTAACATCTATGCAAAGAGCAGTGCCCACTGTACAGGATATAATGAAAATTCATCACCAAAAAGCATGACTTCCAAACCTAAAAGCACATACAACTGCGTGGCAACCAAGGAGCTCAATCTGATTCAGCAGAAAGATTTGCATGTGACTCACATTCTTAAACCACAACTTTGCAGAGTCCAAATTGAATCTCTGTATCTGCAATTCAATAAATAGTTCTATCTATGCATTCGGGGTGTAGTTTACGTCCTTAGGTGTGCCCAGGTCAACTTCCGTTTTTGAAATGCAGACCACTTTTATACCTTGAATGACTGCCAAATTTTAATCTCTATGCCAACCTGAGAAATTGTTTTTTTTATGTGAGGTTCTGACTTTTTATGTGAGGTTCTGACTGCTCTCACGTTTGAATAAATGGACACAATCCTAACATACACACATGGATAAACGCCTGCTTGCATGCAAAGAAACACACATTTTGCAAGCAAGCCCACCCACAAGTAAAGAGAGGATGTACATTTTTGCACATTTAAAATACGAAAATGGACCAGCTGATAACCTGTGCACGGGGGAAAAAAACCCTTAATTAAGTAATAAAAAGAAATGAAGCTCAGATACGTAGATTTCAGACCAGCCCCCCCGCCCCCATCCCAGTTAAATGGTCAAAGAACACCTTAAAATAAATACTGCAATGATTATTCTGTCTTCCAGTGTGTGTGTGTATGTGTGTGTGTGTGTGTGTGTGTGTGCGCGTGCGTGAGCACTTGAATACGTCGTAGAAGCCATGGCCCCAATAGTCCATCTTCTCAACTGACTTGTAAACTCCACTATAAAAGACGTTAGAATATTGACTGTAGCAGCAAGGCATCAACATTATCTTAGCCAACTAACTGAAAATCTAAACGTTAACGCAGCCTGTAGCACTCCGGTTAGGTTACTTCACGACGTCAGACAAGTACGCAGAAAACATAGTTGTACGCTAAATTTTGATTATTCATTTAGCCGCATAATATTTGGTACCGAACTCAGACCAAGGAAGAAACTGCTATCATGCAGAATTTACACAGCTGCGAGCCCACTCGTGTTGCATTTATGTTTGAGCAACATTCTAAATCACTCAGGGCAATATAACCCACAAATATCAATTACATTTTATTGCTTTCAAAGAATGGTTGTATGAATCAATATGTCAAGTGCACAACCTAGAAATATAAAATTAGAATTAACATTATCTCCCAGTGGTACAGTTACAAAAATTCCAATTCTGATGTACGAGTTATTGCCTATGTATTTAACAAAGCCTATTAAGGCGTGCATATCAATCAGTAACAAACTTTTCAATGAAACAAGATAGCAAAGTGAATTCCATCATGCGAACACTCGACAAATAGGAAGTAAGATTCGCAAGAGTAAATAGACTATCTAGCCTTCGTATTTTAGCGAACAGCCCGTGGTTATTATATGTCAGTGCACCTGATCGTCGATGTTCCCACCTTCACAAATTCTAAGTTACCTTCTACGCAAAGCACGTTATCGGCAATTAAGAAACATGCTTGCGCAAGTCAGCTTGTTATAACGGTCTCACCTTCCTGTCTTGAGCGTCTTCTGCCTCCAGATCAGACACTTTCCTTCTACTTAGTATGAGTAAATACAGTAGAGCGGCAACCCAAAACAAAACTGCCAAAGCCAAAGTCAGCTTTCGAGAAAGCCTTTTCATTTTCCAAAATGTGTATTTTATCCGCCCCAGCACAATAGGGGCGACCTACGAGCGATTCATTTCGAAAGCGGAGCTTCACCCGCGCACGTTTCTTCATTAGTCCGCGACTCTCCACCTTCGCAGCGTGTGCTAGGCGAGATTTTCAGAGCTGGAATGGGACCTGTCTGCGTGCGTACGGCGATGACCCGCCGGAGCTCCGAGGCACTGCGCTGGATCCCGTCCAGTTTGATTAAAATCACCCACTTCGGGATACTCGCATTGGTGGGTTTAGCACCACCTGCCGTGTAGATCAGAGCATGCGGCGCCGAGCTCATTTTAGATGCATCCGATTGAGATCGTGGCGATGTATGAGCTTCACGTTGTGATCGTGCAATAACAATAATTCTATCGGCTATATTTTGCGTACATCAATGAAAACAGTAAACTAAAACTGCCGGAATAATTTCGCTTATTTGGGCGTGAATGCAATATAGGCCAGTGGTTGCCAGCGCTGGGGTCCCCCTGTGTATATGCTGGTTTTTACTCCTACCGCAATTTTTAATAATAATTTTTCGATAGCTTCGTAATTACTTCTGAACTACACAGTTCAAATAGCTAGCCTATGGCTGTAGCCATGTCGGATTAAAACAATGTTTATTGCAAACACTTGCAAAAAGATCATACATTTTTAAAGACGATGGTGAATAATATGGTCCATATTAACTTGCTGAGCGTCTGAAGCAGGTTTAGCTCGTCATTTGCATTGCATTTTAATTTGCTATTAACTACCAAATGGCTATTTTTAGTGACGATGTGTCCAGTCTGTCGATAGTTAGAAGCCAATCTATATATTATTACTGAGTTGGCGATTTGCGTAATTTCTCATATCTCAAACCACCGTGAATAGTGAGTCTGCTTTATGCATTCAGGAGTTTTACTGTGACAAAGATGATGCGCCAGGTTTCGAACTTAATTATGAAGTAGTGGAGAGCTGGTACAAAAGTGACATTTTTCACATAGACGTCATTTTAAAAGATAACGTTACAGACCGAAAAAAAATTTAGGAGCGGTTAACTAATTTCGTGTGCGCTCTGTCAATATCAGGTGCTAAATCATCCCAATTTATATTGACTTCGGCATAGTTTGAAGTCGAACGGAAGTTGCATTGCTACTTTCGACCCCGCCAGTCGGGATAAGAGTAACACACGGGCGGGACAAAAGTAACTGATCAAATTAACTGGAATCTTTTAAATTACTGTCGTTTTTCATTTAAAAAAATCAAACAATGTCTTTCCTAACATGCAGTTGTAAATATACAATGCACTTTATCTAAAAAAAATCTTATTTCATTTTAAATGAATGAATTTATTTAATTAAATCATAAAAATTACATTAAAACAGAAACAAAAAAATGAGATTTGTTTTAAACATTTTAATTTGCCTCAAATGTTTCAAAAGTAAATGTGAACATGTTTAACGTGCAATTGGTCTATTTATAAGAAATATTAAATTACTTAACTCATTATCACAGTTGGGACAGATATAATGAGCTGCACCCTCAGTGCATGCCTTATGTGACCACAGCAGACACAAGATGCACCGCACCCACACTTCTCCAGGCAAAGATGAGGCAAATGTCTCCCCACAAACAAGACATTCCTCATCATTGCCCTGAGAAACTGTGGTTGCAGTGTGTCCACTAAACAATGTTTTCTTCGGGCGTTTTGAGGAGGACTGTTTTCTCTGGCCCCTCTGCCGAATCTCCTCCTCCAAAGCAGCTTTTACTGGGGTGTCGGTCAGTATTGCTGTTGACCGGCAACATTTAATGAAATGATAGTCAGTATCAGCTTGTTTTTATACAAGCAAGAAAATCAAGACAAGTTAAAAATGACACTCTCCTCACCTCTTTCTGCCTCTTCTTTTATTCCCTTTCCTCGAGCCAGCCTTTGGATATGGGCGAACCTTTTCTGGGCTGAACCTCTGTATTGGGGTGCCACTTTATGTTCCTGGAACCACAAGCATACCTGGATAGATAATATTTCCAAAAAAAATTGCTTGGCAAGGCTCAACATACACATTTAAAGACACACACGCGCGCACACACACACACACACACACACACACACACACACACACACACACACACACAGACACAAACTCTCACCATCTACCGGAATGGCAGACTCATGGGGATGCAGCTCAAATGGGCTCTGGCTAGGTCGGTGGTGTCTTAAGGGAGTGGGCGCTGGTGATGGAGCGGACATTGGTGATGAAGGGGGCGCTGGTGATGGAGCTGGCGCTGGTGCTGGTGCAGGACGGCCGGTCACAAAAGCTGGAGCAAAGCCTGTCTCACTGAAAATATCTGGATTCAAGGGCCAGATACCGGTACACTCGAACCCAGACAAAATGTTGCTTGCTGTCGCAGCTTGAGGCAGAGCTTTAGCCACAAGACTTGGGATGTTGTAGATGGTCAAAGTTCTTCCAGGGTTCATTTGCATCCAGTTATCTGCTGCACTGTTAATGTAGTGCTTCAGAGGGCCAAAATCGCTTCGGTCTACCAGCTGAAGACGGTGGGAGCAGTGGGGTGGGAAAGACAGGAGTACAATGCCCTTTGACTTCCAAAAGTCAATATCTACCACAGAGAGGCGTGATGCATGCATTGTCTAAGAGTAGCAGCAACTTTGACCCCAGGGTCACGCAAGTGTGTCTTGCAAAATGCTGTAAAAATGCCAAGAAATCTGTCTCCTGCATCCTCCCCGATCCATTGGCAGAACCAGTGCAGCCAGGGGGACCATCCCGGATGAAGTGGTCATGGAACTTGTTCATTGGGAAGACAAAGTAAGGGGGAACAAAGTTGCCTTGTGCGCTGGCAGCAAAGGCAACAGTCACCAATGTTCCTCTTTCCCCGGAGGTCACAGCACCGACCTGGCGCTGGCCCTTGGTGGCAATGATTTTGTCTGGCACTTGAATCGTTGTGGTACCTGAAATAATAAATGAAATGAATTATTGCTGTTGCTGTGGCAAATCACTGTTGCTTTTTAATTTATCTCAATATAAATTTTTACCTGTTTCATCCATGTTCCAGATGTCCTTTGCTTCAAAATTATAGCGGGTGATGACAGTCTTTAGGTTTTTAAGAAACGTTGTCTTGTTGGTCTTGTTGAAGCTGGTGGAACGGGACATGCTGGTGGCTTGAGGTCAATGGATGGACAGGGTTCTAGTGCGCTCGAGGAAGGAGGTGAGCCAATCCTGCCCTGCCATCTGGTTTTTCTCCCATGAACATGAAGTTTTGAGGCCAATATTTTCGGCCAGCTCATACGCAAACTTTCTCTCCTAAAACAGCAAGAAAAAAGAGGTTAATTGAGAGCATGTTCCTACAATTAATATGATTTTTTTAAATGTGGATTTATTTAAATTGCTTTCAGTATGACTCTAGCTATACATTGAACTCACACTTCTAATACATAAATAAATTATGTCAATGACATAAGTAATGTCAAGTTATTTTAAAAATGAACTGGCTTCCAGATAGCAAGCACCTCTGCTCCGGATCTGCCTTGGCTCTGTGCTAACTCCAGCTGAACCGGCTCAGAGCCGGGGCAGATCCGGAGCAGAGGTGCTTTCTATCTGGGCTGTTATGACTTTGATGTAGGCAAACTGCGGTAGTGGTGTAGCTCTGTCTGCGGTGTTACACCCTCTTTTGGACCCAGGCAAAAGTATATATATCAGCTGCTCTCTTTATATACACCTGCAGTCTCTTCTCCTGTTCTTCTGTGAAGACTTTGTTGTGAGCCCTGTACTCTGGGGCTCTGGTCTGCTGCCCTCCTGCCTCTGCCCTCCTCTTGCAGTACCTGAACAGGGTGACATGACAAACACCACACACCTCTGCTGCCCTCCTTATATTCTCGCCTCTTTGGACATCATAAAAGGCCCTTCCGTAAACCTGCTGGTCAGCCTTTCCTCTCTGGGTAGTTCTGACCCTAACTCTTGGCATTTTCTGTTAGTAAAATATAACACACACATTTTTTAATGAGCTTTAAAACACAAAATGCAGCTGCGTTAGCACAGAGGGACGAACGTAACCGTTGCTACTTCCGCCCCGACAGTAATTCCTGACATTTGAACAAGGATTGCTTCTAAAGTGAAAAAAGTCAGACATTTCAAACTTCAGGATATGTTACAAAACTAAATGACCTATCATTTCATCATAAATATGACACTTGGAGCGATAAAGACAATATTTAAATCAAAAAAGTTTACCATTTGTCTGAATTAACTCACCACGGTGGAAAACAGTCTTCCCAGTCTCGTTTCGCATGGAAGTGACGAAACCTCAAGATTTTTCTCGGGCTTGGATAGGGTCGCGAGCTGCACATGCTGACCTAATTTGACGCATCGAAGGGCGGATGGCTGTGAGTAATTTGCCGTACTACTTTCGTCCCGCATTACTTTCGCACCGGCTCTCCCCTAAAAACTGCATTTTAAAGCCATTTTTGTCAGTAAAACCGGCTAATTCTGTTATCGTGCCCGCGCTTATTGCCCGTGCATAGCACGGGTATTGGCTAGTTGATTCTCTAACGTTATCAATTGCAATTCTTCCCTCTTTTGTGTACAAAAACATTTGCAGAGTTGGCTGGTGTAAATGAAAACAGCTCTGGGAGACAAATAGAGTTTTTTTCTGGCATTATGTGACGAAAATGGTAAATTATGATTATGAACATTAATGGCGCATTTAAGAAACATTAATATCTTCTTAAAATTCTTTGGCTGAAATTGAGTTTGGAACAACCACCAACGTGCACAGGGTTAAGTTGGGAACCACTGTATAAGTCTTTTGCAACAGCACCCCCAAGTGTTGGCTGCATGAATCAATGTGCAAGAGTTAATTAGGCCCAATCCCATTTCTCTTTATCACCCCTACCCCTTCCCCTACTCCTTGCCCCTTGAAACGGAGCTACAAGGGGTATTGGCACACCCCTTCAACAATCACATACGTCATCAGTAGTCTCTGCTGGCTTTTGCGTAAGCAGACGCGACGAGCTTTTGCAAGAAATCCAACATGCCAACATACTGCTGTGGTGACTACTGTATGTTACCAGCGGTGCTCTGTAGGCAGCCCTTATACAGAGATGCCAAGTCTCACACCTTAGGAGTGAGTCTCTCCTCTTAGTGGCATTCACGTTTCTGTGCCGTAGCCAGCAATTATTCAATCAACGCGCACTGAAGAAATTCACTCACGGAATTTAAGTCATTGTGCATCAAGTTAGTCAGTTTCACGTGCATTATGGTGGATTTCCCCATTAATGACATGGAAATCGATTATGACTCGGGAATTTTCAGGCTTGTCTTTACTGAGGGATTGAAAGCAATGGAATTGCATTAAAATGTTTCAAATGGTCTTATTTCATTAAAACTATTTAAACGATCATGAAACACATGCATTGTTTCCAATCCCTGAGTAAAGAGAAGCACGGGAAGTCCGGAGTCATAATCGCTTTCCATGTTACTTGTGATGAGGTGCACCTTTATGCAAGTGAAACGGAAACTTCAATGCACAAGGATTTTAATTCCGCATCAGAATCTCATTAAGCATTCAATGAATAATTGCGGACTATGGTGAATAAGTCTAAAAAATGCGTGAGACCTACGCGGAATGCATGAGACTTGGCATCTCTGCTGGTAGTCTAAGGTGATAGCATTATCAGTAAAAACTTCAGCAATCTCGATGCTGGTGTTCAGTTAAATTGAGGGCGTCATGGGATACAACATATGCGTGAATGTCATGAACAAATCAGATGTAACGTTAGATGGCTAACGTTACTGAAGCCTCAACGTAGTACTAGTAATTTTTTATGTGTGCATTTTATGAAGAAAATGACCATTACTCATTGAAACACAATGGCTAAATCTTTATTAATGGAGAAAATACTTACATTTGTGCATTTCTTTGGGGTGGGGCCTACTGACCCGGACGCCGCCGGGTCAATAACAGGTAGAGGCTGAGTAATATAGCCGGCGTCCAGTTCAGTTGTCTTAAATGTCCAGTTATTGAGCCGGACGAAGTAGGGGCGCTTGTTATAAATTAGAAGTTACGTCCGGGTCAGTAACAAGAAATGCTCGAATAATAGAGTCGGCATATGGGGCAATAGCCACTACATTTCTGGTGTGTCTTCATTGCACTGGCAGCCATCTTGCCGATGATTCGCAAGGCATTCTGAGAAATTTGTCATACCCCTCCGTTTGAAGTGTGCATCTGAAAAATCTTCGTTTGAAGGGGTATATAGCCCTACCACTTCCCCCTACCCCTCTGTCCTAGCGTGAATTGGGGCACCCCTACCCCTACACGAGAACGCGCAAAACGGAGGGGTAGGGCTAAGTGGTAGGGCCAAGGGGTGAAATGGGATTCAGGCTTTCTTGTGGTTAGTTATCGAGGCAATATTGCCTAGCCTAACGGATTGCATTGATCTGTGCATTCACGTTTCCATGTAAGATAAGCATTCGTTCATGTAATGCGTAAATCCTCAATATGAGGTTGAGAATCCGATGGCTTGAGCATCCCGTGACATCATAAGTTGGCCCCTCCATAGACCGAGCCCCTAACATAAAGGCAGTGTGACTTGTCGATATCTGTCTGGTTATCCTTGCTGATATTCTTTTGATTTAGGTTAATGCTTGGTTTATTATTTGTTCTAGCACTTAGTCCAGTGTTATTTGAGTGGTTGCAAAGTTGTTAATCTTGTGTGCACCTCTTGCACATCTCTCTGTTTTAGTGCTGACTTTGTCCACCTTTACTTTTGGATCCCTGATCTTTTCTTCTACTTTGCGATCAAAAGCAAATCTGTCTGGATAAGAACACTACCAAATGGCTTTAGGATAAAATTAAGTAACCACATTGAAATATTCCAGATGATCTATTGATTTGCTCTAGAATGAAATTAAGCAGTGTGCTTCCTTTCATCTCAATGTACCAGCTGCAAGCCTAATTTATTTGAAATTTGTTTGGAGTGCCCCTGTTATCTCACAAAACTGTCACATTGGCTTCTGTTATGCTGCTCAGTGATATAGTGCAAATTAAACTTGACCCATGTTGGAGAAATCAATGCTTGAAAGCCTAAGTGATGGTAACATTTCTCTCAGAAGGGTTTTACTAGGGTTACTGTGCAGTATGCAGACTCTCCAAAGGCAATTAGGAATAGCTGTAATTTATTGTGTTTCATGAAAACCATTTCTGTGCTTGGGAAGTAGCAGCCTAACTTTGTCCTGTAGTGTGAGAATATCAATTGCTTATCATTTGGATTCACAAGTAAAAAAAATGGCCAGCTGGCCTGAAGGCCTCGTGTCCCCCGTCACAGAAGTGACCAGAAGCATGTGGCAAAAACTGTTTTGATGGCTGAAAATAATTTGGTTCACTGTACCACTAATAATGTGAAGTACAATGACACTGTAGCTCATTGGTCATTGGTTGAACAGAGAGATGGATGAGGGATGGATCATTGTGATATGAGCTAAATATAACCATGGGTTATGAGAGAGATTACAATTTTCATGACTTGTGGATGATGGACGCATCGCCAAGGCATAATTTTGTGCCCATGGCGGAGATCAACCTAACAAGCCAATAAGAATGTCATTTGAATTTGGTGAGCCTCCATCAAAGCTGTCAAAGGTTATTGCGAGTACAGTGTTCCTCACATCTTTTTGCTCAGTGACCTTGAAAACTAGGTGAAGGTCACTCATCATTGAAGTGGAGCAAGGCCTTCATGAGAGGCATATGTGGTGTGAATTTGGTGATCCTCCATCAAAGCTGTCAAAAGTTATTGCGAGTACAGTGTTCTTCACATGCTTTTGCTCAGTGACCTTGAAAACTAGGTCAAGGTCAATCATCATTAAACTTGAGCAAGGCCTTCATGAGAGGCATATGTGGTGTGAATTTGGTGATCCTTCATCAAAGCTGTCAAAAGTTATTGCGAGTACACTGTTCAAGGACGGACGGACGCACGAACAGACGGACGGACAGATGAACAGCATGTCTATGTCCTCCGTTCCGCGGGGCGACGGGGGACAATAATGAGGTAAAATGTATGACACAAAATTATCTGAACTCCTATGGTGCTATAAGTATAAATAGTCATGCCTATGCCAACTTGAGACTTTTTTCCCGCTTTTATCTAAAGGAATGAGGAGCCTTAAATTACTTAATATCGTAATTTCCTGAAGCATGGAATCCAAGGAAATCTTAGATTATGAGGACAGAGTTGATTAGAGAAATCAACGTTTTTAATTGAAAGAAATTGGGAAAATTCTAAAAACTGGAGACTGCACGTCCACCAGAAAAATACTAAGGGATCACAACTAAATCAGAACTTGCGCAGCAGTTTCTTTGTCCAAGACAGGCAGTTTCAAACCCAGAAAGCCACTCAGCCAGCGACAACAGACAATATTAAAAATGTGAAGTCCTGAGAATAACAAGATGTTTTGGGTTTTTTTTTTTTTTAAGTACTGTGCACTATATACGAGCGTGACACATCCATAAAAATATGTTGGAGTCGATATCTGTAAAATTTCAGGTGGAGAGGCTGGTACAAAATTGTGTGGTAATAATACTTTTGTAGTAGTAGTAGTAGTAGTAGTAGTAGTAGTAATAATAATAATCATAATAATAATCTAAACAAGGAACTTAATGCAGAATCAGGGTTCAATCCACACGGAAGTATTTATTTAAAGGAATATATTAATAATTGAAAGAAAGGCAGTTTGCCAGAATAGAAGAAGGGGCAGCCCAGCTGTTCATTATGACTGGAGAGGATGGACGCGTATCTACTCCCAGGACACAGACTGACCTGGGGCAGAAGCCAGGTAGAGAGTCCCCCTTGCCGAAGCAGGACTGCTAGACAGCAGAACTGAAGGGTTCAGCAGGACCACAGTCCCAGTCCTGTTGCCTGATGAAGGAGGTGTTCCTAATGGACTGACTGAGAGGAACAGGCAGGAACAATGAATTAGCAAAAACGCAATCCCAAACCTGGAGACCAGCATAAAGGCTTGTTGGGAGCTTGTTCTTGTTAATAAGACTCTGAAGAGTGATTACATCTTTATTTATCTTTAATATACCGAAAAACGCATGAAAGAAGATCTTAGCTCAATATTAGAAGACACAAATATGCTGGAAGGCTTAGTAGGGTACAAAGCAGGACAATCCGATGGCCACACAGGCATCACGATAAACTTATATTGACAGGACATTCACAAAAGGGGCCGGGCATGCAAATGATATACCTGGGAGCAAGGGATGAAATGAGACAATAAATAAATTAAAGGAGACAAACTGTGAAAACACATGCAGACTTCTTGAACAAGGGAGGAACCAATAAAAGACACATATGGGTTGTGACCAATACTGCTACTACTTGTAATAATAATAATAATAATAAATAGAAGAAGAAGAAGGCATAAAGAAAGAAAGAGTCAATTTGAATGAGTGATCGCTTTTGCTACAAGTACTTACAGTAAAATCAGATAGATTTTTTTTTTCTTCACTCTGAGTGGAGATTTAATTTGGTGGTGTCTAAGCTTTATTTAAAAAAGGACTATTGTATTTCTCATTCATACCACTTTTAATTAATTGTTTGAAATCTGCAATTTCAGAAATCGCAAATTTTAACACATGATGAATTGAAGAATGAAGCACAAATTAGATACCTTGCAGCCAGACTAAACCAATCCACACGGAACACATTTTGAAATATTGGCCATTTAAACCTTGTAACTTTAAGATCTGAATGCACAAGTTTGAAAGAGGTCGTGTAAAATCACAAACTACACTTTGATGCAGCTCAATTATCTGTATCAAAACCTTATATTGTTTTAGAAATAAAAAATATAAATGTAAAAAAAGTACTTTGAAATGGTTGGTTCATTATGGCCCATGTTACATAATATATTGTAGAGCAAAAATGCTAAAGAAACCCGTCCCCATGTGATGACATTGTATAAAATAACAACACTTTGCTGAACAAAATTTAATGCTAACTTATAGTTTTACAAATACTAAATTGATATGGACAGCTGATGTCTGCAGGAGAAAATAAACGCTCCGTGTACCACCAAATACTTGACCTCGGATAACAAAGGTATTACATGATGCCACAGTAAACTAATGACGGATCCGCAGTTTCAGTTCTTCAAAGGGCAACACTTGTTAAACAAAGAGCAACAATGCTGAAATCAAGAGCATGCCTTCTAGAAAGATTTTCACATGAATTTCACAAATTTGCTTTTGAAATTAAATGTAATTGAAAGGATTTACCAAATTTGGGGAGACTTAGTTACTTTCAAACATAACTATCCACATACACTCTTAACAATGGTTCACAACGGTATTCTTCTTGGGAAATTAACACATTCATCATTGCAATACTACCACCCTTCCAGATAATTTTCATAGCTTCTCAGAATTGTTGAACCAAAGTAATCATGGGGGAATTCCTGATTTAAATGGAACCAGGCTGTGTGTGACTGTAATTCAGGTGTCACAGACAGGATCTGATGGGAAAGTGTTGTGTTCCAGGGTTCTGGCCTTTGGCCAGAACAGTATTGCTTATGGTTTTAACGGTTTCATGTTCCAAGATTCCATAGTTCATAGTTCATGTTCATGTCATAGTTTTAACAGTTTCTTGTTTCAGGATTTCACATTCCATGTCCATGTTTTTACTTTTCCATGTTTTGTTTCATGCCAGGTCTGCCATGCCACTCCACCGCTTGTCTGCGTTCCGCCCCGTGCCTTCGTAGTTGCACATTTCAGAGCTCTGGTTGGCTTTGGTATTTCCCTCTTCCTTCTGTGCTGTGCTGATTCGGGGCTCTCTAAGCTTAATTGACAATTAACTGTTTTTAAGTTACTAACATTTACTAACATTCACTGGGTGGTGTAATTCTTAGATAGGCACATTACTAATATTACTAATTTAGACAGGGAGTTTATTGTCATGATTCCTGCTTTGCTATTTCAAGATCTTGCTGTGCTTTTCTGTTCTTAACATTCATGCTTGCTTCCAAACTGCATACTTAATTGGCACTTAAGCTGAGCACGCTCATTCTCTTAATGAGCAAGTCTGGTCAACCAATCTTGTCCATGTCATGATCTTGCCCTGCCTCTTGTTTCTCTCTCTCCAGGTGTTACCCCTCATGTCATGATTTCCAAGCCTTTATCTGGTTGCGGTGGAAGTTGGCTGGCAGACAGTGTCTTGCGTCTCGTTGCATGTTCAAGTTTTGCCAAGTTCTTGTTGTCAAGTTCCCTTGCATATCTAGTTTCAAGTCTGGTTCTAGCCTCTTGTCTTGTGTATATATATTTAGTCTTGTTATTTGTTTTTCTTGATCTTCTTGCCTGGAGTTTCCAGTGCCTTTTGTTTTTTGCCATTTTGCATTCTTTGTTCATAACTCTGTGTAGCATACTTTAGTTTGTTTTTTGCAACCCTTTGGGCCAAGTTTTTTGTTGGCCCTCGTGCCTGTTTTGTTTTGTTTAAAATAAAATCCTCATTCCCTTTTCCCGCATCTGGTGTCAACTGATTCCATATCAGTAAAGGTTTTCATCAACATCATTTTAATGTTCTTTAATGACCACTACGCTCAATATATAATTTTCAATTTAAGCTCATCACTGAGATGTTTAAGCATTGAACAGTATTATTCCGCTGTCCAGCTTGAAGAGAGGAGCCATCAATGTTATAACAGTCAGTCAGAACGATCTCTTTGATACAAGTCATGAACTTCAAAAAGACTGCAGATTTATTATAAGGATTATGCAGCAGATACAGAAATGTAAGTTTTCTCAAGCAAGAAATCTGTCTCCTAAAGTAGAATGGAATGACCGATTCATTTCAGCGTAAAATTTTGACAGGAGCTGATAGTTCTATTTGGCGTTATTATATCTACCTGTTTAGGGCTCTGTGGGTTGGTGTTTTTAAGTGTTATTTGCTAATTAGTGCCATAGGCACTTATGCTATTTGGTTGACATGGTACTTTACGTTACAATACAGAAGACTGGACTACTTTCAAAATGTTCATGAATTTGTGAGTTGGTTCGGTTTTGCAGCAAATTATCCAATTATTCATTGAACTTTAGTATCGGCCTTCTGGACAACAACACAGTCCGTTTGCGCCCTCTAAAGGCAAATTATAGGGCGCCAGCTAAGAGTATATTGATTGATTAGTCTTTGAGCTGATCTCAGCTGAGTTGGGAAGAGAAAAAGTTCCAAATGTGTATTGATGGTTCTGTAGGATCATTTTTTTTAACTGGTAAACTTTTGAAAGTTAACTTGATATGTGAACAAAATTTTGAATTGCCCAGCTCATTCACATTTTTTGAATGATTATGATATTCATATTCTGTCATTTAGTATTGGCAGTAATCTAAAGAAAATTTACACAATTTTCTCATTTTTGTCATGTTTTTGATGAAATATAAGTTATTTTTAGTTATCTAAATAAGCTTAAATCTCAAAACGTTTGACATGAATTGTGAGAAGTCTGAAAGGATCTTTAATTTAATAGTAGAGATGCCAAAATTTTCTAGTAAGTAAGAAATCCATAATTCATAAGTAAACAGGTTAAGCAATTACAAGTATTACCATTTTCCTGCTAGGGCTGTAAAATCAAACTAATTTTGGACATACAGGACATGATGAAGAAGAAGCGAGCCGCAAGTGCGGCTCCTCCATTGCACGTCCACCGCAGTGATCAGTCTTACCTTTACATTATAATCGTCTTTGTACTGAAAATACAATGGATATGATCAACAGTTATGGCGACAGATTGCTACTTTGATTAATCTGTGTGTATGTATATCTTTTCCCACCTTTACTTGCTTGTATTGTTGTGAGGTTAAAAACTTTATTTTTACTGATTACATTTTAATTTCGATTGGCTTTAGTCGCTGCATGAATAAAGTTATTACCTTTTAATCAGACTTTTTCCGAGGACTTAAAGATTTGTTTAATTTTTCTTGGTAATCAAACTATTTATTCCAAGTTCATATTAGTCAATGAGAGTTTGCATGTTCTATCATCAGTTATTACAGCTCAAGTGTAAAAAATGCCACCCGAACACCATTATGTGCATTTTGAATTGTCTCCAGCAGATGTCATCAGATGTATCAATTGAATCTGGAAACTCCAACTCTTTGAATATAAGCATATTATGTCATGAATATTAATATAATTATTATAATTTCATTACTTTCTATAAAACAAGATTGTCATGTTTCTCCCGAGCATATAATCACAAATACTGTGATTATTATCAGATTATTTTATCTGAGTAGAAAATTTGATTTAAAAAATTTATGGAGAAAGATTTAGAAGCTCTAATCTCTGTATGTTCCACACTGTTCAATTTCTACATTGCATTAAATACTCCTACAATAAACCTGTAATGCTGCTGCATGCAACCAAGCCATACCATTCTGCACTCATTAATTTGTCCCGAACACTGCTTCTCCGCTTTGTGTTGACCATAAAAAAAGTCACTGGCAAATTATTCGCTATTGAATGATTTGGAATCTATTGACATGCATTAACTTGGGCGACGTATTGCTGAGTAATGTTGTGAGCGCATTGAATGAACAAACATCTTTGATTAAAAACGCAAAATTCTCTTTTGCGGATATTACTTTTAGCACAACGGATGAGCCAGTGTGTCTGTGTGTGTGGAATGAAATGTATTCTTAAAAAAAAAAAGGATAACCTCTGAGGATCCATTCAGATGTGACAAAAACACCTCACAACGGCTCAAATGTAGTATTCATAATCACCGCTTGAGGAGCCATTAAAATCGCCAAGTACGTCAATGAAGATGGCGCTGCCATCACTGACTCCAGTTCTTCTGAATTGTAGGGTGGGGCTTTGCCAGGAGTAGGGCATTTCCTTTCAGGTCAGGTTTCCAGACGGGCCGGCATTTAAACCTGCGGCAGTGAAGAAGCCGGGGAGCCCGTGGTCATCCGAAATTGCAACCAGAGGGAATAGCCATTTTATGATATACATTTTTATTTCAGCATTTGTGAAAATAGAAAAGCAAGCTTCAGGCGGCAGTTGGTGGGTTGACAGCGCGCTTACGTGTTCCACTGAAAGAGAGATGCTGAATTGATGGCTAGGTAGCATCGCATCATCTTATGGGATTCCTGTGGCTAACGGAGTTCTTTGAATGAAAGCCTCCATTTGGCACCTAATTGGACACTGCGCATTAGTGCATTTATTCGTATCTGCCCTTGATGCGTGTGAAGAAAATTGGTGATAAAGTAATTTGGATGCATTTTATTGCGTTGCCCTGAAAGTCCCACGAAGAAACGGCCTTCAATGTAGATCTTTTCTAATGGAAAATGATATGACTGAAAAGAACAACATATAGGTGTCTCCGTGTTCTACAGCAATTGTAAAGAAAAATCGGCAACAGTACCTGTAAAGAGACTGTTAATAAACTCCGATATTTTATTTAACAACAACCAAAAAACTACCATCCGCAGATCTTAGCCAGAGAGTTTAAGGTTTTTGATCGAACCGCATCATGTTCAGTTGGTTGGGAACCGATGACAGGAGGAAGAAGGATCCTGAGGTTTTTCAGACAGTCAGCGATGGACTGAAAAAGCTGTACAAAACTAAACTCTTTCCCTTGGAAGAACACTACAAATTCCACGAATTCCACTCGCCTGCCTTAGAAGATGCAGACTTCGACAACAAGCCCATGGTACTGCTTGTGGGCCAGTATTCCACTGGAAAGACCAGCTTTATCCGGTATGTCTTCTGATAATCTGATGCGCGCACTGCTGACGGATGGCTGTCGGTGCCGAGAACCCTGATTGCTCAACCTCATTTTCTGCTTTGGTGTTTCCTCTGTCATTTCTATGAGGGGAAAGTGCGGAATGGCAGCAACATGTTGCAAATAAATTAATTCGCGCGATAATTATGAATGGCTGAGATTTGTCTATGACTGAGAGGCAGTTTTGTTGTGTATTCCCAATGTCAGTCGTGTATCGGCTGCAAACGTGAAGGAAATATCAATCTGATTTTTTTTAACAAGAGGGCATTTGATAACATTTTCTAATGGGGGTCTGCCTGCAAAAATTGATGTTTACACATGCTGAGGCTTAGTCGCTGAGGGTTTGTTTGCGCTCTCAACATTCCCTAGAATCTGGTGTTCCATCTCGTAATTGATTTGTAGTACATTTTACGCCATGACATGCCCTCAGTGGCGATGATGATGGCATTTCGTCTGGCCACATGGGAAACATTGCGTATGGGAGAATAAGCAAGTGCTGTCTGTAGAAGCAGAATGTCATTAGCAAATGGCTGATCTAGGCAAACTTATGAGAACCTCAGCATTTAGAAAATAGTCCATGCCGAATACCCGAAAGTCCCAATAAGCAATCGATTCTGATCCGTGTTCGGGTGATTCGGGCCAGGACCAGCGAATATTCGGCCTGGAGTCGTCTGCTGTCTGTATGACCCTCCTCATACTCTTAAGAGGCGTGGAAGTAGGCATTCTGTAAAGTTTAATACCTGCTTTAACATTTCTATGGCATTAGATTGCAAAAAGTAAGATTTATAACTTAATTTTGTTGAATGTGAAAGTTCAACAGCGTTGGTATTGAAGGTCTCTAAACTTCATTTGCTATAAATCTCAGAGACAACAAGCAGGCAGTGTGATATGACTTATTATGACTGCTCCAATATCTGTCAACTGGTGTCATTCACTGTAACTCACTTGTAATAAGGTCCTTTATCTCTGTTTCTGAAACCAGCCTGCTGTATCTGATCCCAGGCTATCACACACCAGTGGTACCTTTCACTTTGGGCTTATGTCTTTACATTATCACTTCCTCTGCATCACTTGATCGATATTTACACCTAGTCTTTCCAGGCCAGCTTTGGTATAATTTTTTTGATGTTAAACAAACACACAAATGATGGGCAAACAAAATGTCATGAGAATTTTTATGGCCTTGTGCTGTATTTCATGCAGCTTTATGATGGATTCTTTGGCATAGCTCACGGTCATTAGTCTGTTGTTAAACGACATGCTAAAGCCTGAATGGAAGCACCACCTCTTTTGCCATAACACCCAGAGCCATCACCCTTTGCTACCCAATGCATTCCTATATTACCTTGGGGAAATAATTGATATTATTGTGAACAGAAAGCCCTTCTCTGTTTTTATTTCTCTTCTCAATGGCCAGTCTGCAGCCTCTGTTGCCTCCCCTGTCTCTGTAGCAGGGATACTCTAATTTGGCCCTTGAATCCAGATCTACCCATTGTTTTCATATCTCCTAGGTAATTAACTGAATAATTAGTCAACTGATCAGCCAAACTCTCACCACATCTGACTCCCAAGTTAATTGACTGTGGGAAACGAGCATTTTTCAGCACTCGAGGTCCATGATTCCTTGAACAGGGCTCAATTGTATCTGTTACTACTATCTTCCTGAAACTTAATGATTAGAAAGGATTTCATTTGGAGATAGATACACCAGGATAGGTGAGTGGAAGTCTGAATGAGCACTGATGACCTCTTGGTTGCATGGATAAATTTGGTGAGCCATTCATTATTTCTAGTTCATTTTGCTCAGACGTGGTGATCATCCATTATTCTAAAGCTTTGAGAATGAGAAAACTGTCTCGCTAGGGTAGGCAATTTCCAGCGTTGTAATTTTTTGGAGAGGAATTATTTGTGGATCGCACTGCATAAACAAACTGACCAGAGACACACTGGCTAAAAATACTTCTACATTGGGGCAGTGGTTAGTACTGTCGCCTCACTGCAAGCTGTCCAGCCGCTTGCCCGTAGTCAGCTGGGATAGGCTCCAGCTCTCCCCGCGACCCTAGTGAGGAAGAAGCAGGTATAGAGAATGGATGGATGGATAGATGGACTCTAGAGGTGATGGGTTTAGTGGAGCCAAAGTGAAAAAGTCAACACGCACATCACGGAAAAGCACATTAAGCACGAGTGCTGGACCGAGTAAGAATATACCGTAAAATCGCTTTTCTAGTGGAGCCTAAAGCATCAGTGATGTGGCGAATAGGTGCATCTTGTTGGGAGATAAAATGGCGTAGTGCTGCTTCAGTATTATTCTCTGATTATCGCGGGAGGCATCTTCTCTTGTCTGGACGGGTGTAAGAGTGGTTTTGAAGCGGGCGGGGGGGTACAGATCAGTGCTAGGAACGACCATAATGGAATTTAAGCATTTTCGGGATTTCAAAAGAGTGAGTCTCCCTGCATCGCCATGTGGGCCGTGCCCCGGCACTGTGTTTGGCTTGTTGGATGGGTGGGGCAGTGGATTGAGGACAGGCTTGCGCTTGTGTGAAGGAATGTTTGTGGTAAATGGTTGTCCGTCTAGAGAAGACCAACTGGGCATCTCCAGTTTCCCCTGCTTTTCCTATGCTGCATTATTCATGAACAACCCGAGGGAGGCCATCGTCGCTCAGGCCCTCTTCATTTCAGGGTCCTGCTTCCCATGGAAGCGAATGGGGGAATTCTTCCTGTGCACCTGCAGGTCATGTTTAACTTGAGCTTTATGGGGAAAGAGCACCTACCGCTTGCCCCAAATTGCTCATGTCGCGAACCTCAGAGTCCCACAGACACCATCAGAAGAAAATTCAATTAGTCATTTGGGTGTATGCTTACGTTCTAACACACAATCTTTATCTGGGTCGTCTCAGCACTGCTGATTATTATTACTGCAGTGTACGATGAAAGAATGATCTTTAATTTGTGACAGAAAATGCGTGGGGGAGTTATATGGGCCTAAATCTTCAGAGAGTGTCCTGCAGCCAAACTTTATGTAAAAAGCAGTTCTTATACTTTTTGAATAATAATTAGCCTTTTCTAAAATACATAGTTTAGTCTTTCCTCTGTTTGTCTAATTATAACCACTACAGGGAAAACCTTAGCACAATACTGACTGATGGCCTTTCTTTGGTTGCATGTTTTGACAGAGCATGTATTTAGGCTATGTTTGGCCTGAGAAAGATCTCGTTGGTCTCACTATCCTCTGTAGGTACCTCTTGGAGCAGGACTTCCCCGGAATGCGCATCGGGCCGGAGCCTACGACGGACTCCTTCATTGCAGTGATGCATGGAGACGTAGAGGGGCTGGTACCGGGGAATGCTCTGGTGGTGGACCCCAAAAAGCCTTTCCGAAAACTCAATGCGTTCGGCAACGCTTTCCTCAACAGGTGACACCCTACCCCATCTGTGTTTCTCGTTCCTCTCTGCGTGAGGTAAACATCAGTGGGCGCAAACTGAAGTTTCAAGCTTCCATCTTGTGTTTTAACTTGGAAATCTAAACTTGGATGTGATGTAAGGTTTGCTTAAATAAACACATTTTCAGATGTAGCATCTCCTCTGCTCATTGGGCACAAAACAAATGTCAAAAATAAAATCAATTGTGAGAATTTAGCGTGATTATTTATCTGAACAGTTGAAGACCGTCAAGATTTATGATGTTTTTAAATCCGGGATTGAGCCTAAATTCTCTATTTTTGACAAGCAGAGGACCAGATTCTTGCTCGACAGAGTTGAGTTGTTGTTATGTTGTAAGCAGTGCAATTCATGAATTGCTAATGTAGTTGGAACATTTCCCAGTTTTTGTCCTGTGAAACAACTTCAATTTTCAAATGCGCTCCTTGGGCGAGACACCAGTTCTTGCCTTTGATGCTCGGTGCCAGTCAGATGGGCACGGTGCACTGTTTATGGCAGCTGAGTTATTGTCACGTCCGGGCGAGTGCTCTGACCACAAGGCCATTGCACCAGTCCTCATACTGCAGCAACTTTATATTACCTTCAAATTTTTATTGTTTATATTTATTTATTTTTTTATTATGTGCGCTTGTTTTTCCCCTTCACCACGGTTACAAAACAGATAGCACTGTTGCCTTACAGCGAGAAGGTCAGAGGTTTTAGTTTGGCCTGGGGCCTCTGCGTGTGGCGTTAGCACGAGTGCCTGGAATTGGCCTGTTTAATCTGGGTACTCTGCCCTCCACCCACAGCTCTAAAACATGCATACTAGGCTATAAATTCCCCTTAGCTACGAGTGTGTGAGTGAATGATGCATGCTTCCTACGCTTGCTTTGAAGAGTACGACTGGTGATTAGCCTATAAGAGAGGTGTGAAAAGTGTCGTTAAACAATACGTAAATAAATAAGTCCCCTTGGCCGTCATTGTAGGCACTCAATGTTCCTGCCAAATTCTGATCCGTGTTTCTACTGCAGAGCCTGCCATTCATACAGCGGGGAGTTTGTCGAGAACAAAAAAATTTGGCGTGTATGTGATAAAAGCAGATGCTATGTCGTGCTATGAACAGACACTCACATGACTGGAGGACTCATTATCCAAAGGAGAAAGATTATTGCCTATCCACTATACCCTAATGACCTTTCTTTCACCTTTGTGGAAAATGTCATAAGGTGAAGAAAATCTTTAAAAGGGAATTCCTAACAGCTTAGGAAGACATCCATACTTAACAGAGAATCCGAATGCTCTTACGCTCCAGGCTCTAGGGAACCTGATCATGAGACCCCTGCCCATCGTATACGTTTCATTATGCGATTTGCCAGATTGATGGTCACTGCTTTATATATTACTATCGCCCAAAATTGTGGGATAACGCCAATTCCTTTCTTTTCTAAAAAGATGGTTCTGTGTACCCTATGCTAAAGGAGGTAAATTAGGAAGCACTGAAACACCTTTCCTTAACATTGAAAGAATTCAAATACACTCATCATCGCAGCCACATAATTATTTCTGGGTCATTTTGTAGGAGTTAGAAACTCTCCTAGGCAAAAAAAGACTATTCGGACGCAGCCTGGGTTGTAAGGACCAGTGATCAGTGTGGATTATGGTTAAATAATTCCCTTAGGATATATCTTCTTTTTTAAAAATTGTAGTCAATTCAAATTCTTTTACGTCACTGGCTCACAGCTAACCACAGTGGGACAAAAGGTGAAGTACGATGAGAAAGGTGCTGTAGGGACAGGCATTATTCATGTGCAGAGGCATTATGCCTTAATGACCACACCCATTCCAGCAAGCACCTGTTAAATATTCTCAAATGGGAATTTCCTCTCTCACACCATTGCTCTACCCCTCTCTGGTCTTGGAGACAGAAAAATGGGCTTCGTCCACATAGACCAGTAACCCTATGTGGGCTTATTTTATGCCACATTTAATCATGAGTTTTGATGTATGAGCTGTTCTTGAATCTGTTACAGGTTCCTGAAGTTCTTTTCTTTGAAAGACTTTCCTTACTGCTGTTTTTCATTTATCTCTCCGTCTCCCGCTTTCCCAGTTACTCTATCTCTCTGTCTCTGTTAACTGTGTGATAACAACATGGCAGATCCTGTACATCCCACAGTTGCCAGTCAGTAGATATCTTATTGCAGGAAGCTTTCAAAGAATGGAGAAAAGTTCCACAGTAAGGTAGTTTACGTGACCTATAATGTCTTTAGAATGGTCTGAGAGCAGTAAGACGCATGGGGAGACGGACCAACAATAAGCTTGTTGCTGAACCTTGAAAATTGTGATATAGATCATCCTTGCAAGATCCTGCAAATGAACAGAAAGGTCACACTGGCACCGCCCAAGTCAGTAAATGTCAGCGGCATGTATTAATATTAAGGTCTGAAGCCAGCAGGCGTCAGCAATTCATCCGTTTCAATGAGACAACACATTGCTTTCGTTAGTTTTGTTAATTACATGTTTCAGAAACTGAGTGGGAATAATGCACCGTGCAGCATTTCTGTGCGATTAACACGTGGTCATGTCTGCGCTTGCTTTTTTGTAACTTATGCATTTGTAATGTATTAAAGAAAAGGCTAAAATTGAGTCCTCTTTTTTTGTAATTGTGCTGACGAATGGGGCCCTTCCTCTTGGCCAGTGTCACCGAATCATGTGCTATGGAGAACTGAGAATATATCTCCAATTGTTCTATGATTTCAGATTGTAGCAATATGTTGCTTTTTTCTTACTTGTGTGAATGAAAAATTGCATATTGACCCTTTGTAGCATGTGATTACTAGGCACTACTGCTGAAGGCCTGCACGATGGCTTCTGCTTTTTCTCCTGAGTCACATGATGTTTCGGCATTGCTTGCTGGCCCCAGACTGACTGTAATGCGTCCTGCAGGGCCTGGCCTGGCCTTGCTGTGTCAGCAGTGTGACTGAGAGAGTGGTAGGTTTTAACCGCTTAGCCAGAATATGCCGGAACTCCAATGCACATTGTGTCCAGTGTTGTTAGCTCAAGGGAGACATAACCAAAGCACTGCAAAACTTCCATTTTACATCCGGCATTCATACCGACGCATTGTGTTCTCAGTGCTGTCTGCTACTGAGTCTTAAGATACCAGCAGCGAATGCTAATAATTTAATCTCTTTCCATTTCATTGCTCGAAAAAATTGCATCAAGTCAGAGAAGGTACTTGGACTGGGCCCTCCGTGTCTCTGAGACATGATTGATGGTGTTTCATATACCCTTTTCTAACCCCCCCCCAACTGCCCCTACCCTCTGTCCCCTCAGGTTTGTGTGCGCCCAGCTGCCCAATCCTGTTCTGGAGAGCATTAGCGTCATTGACACCCCTGGCATCCTCTCTGGAGAGAAGCAGAGAATCAGCCGAGGTAGGAAACCCATCCCTCCCTCCTTAGGAAACCAGAGTGCTTCCTGTATTAGCAATAAACGTGTGTGTGTGTGTGTGTGCGTGTGCGTGCGTGTGCGCGTGTTAATGTGTGTTTGTGTGGTATGTTTCCATTTTTTGTCCTCATGTGTCGTCGAAAATTCAATGTAATCACCTGAAATGTGTTTGCTTAATACGGTAGACTTTACTGTATATGTGTATGCTGCATCTCTATTTATACTTTAACCATAATGCCCCTATTTGGTAGAGCGCAGATGTCTGTGTCCTATCTGTCTCATTGCATGAAGTGAGGGTGAGTGCTGGCAGACTTTTGTTTATCCCATGACAGAATATGGAAATCCTGACACCTGTAGCATTTGTAGCTAGTCCTGTTTCTGTTGAGGTTTGGGTTATAGCTGTCAGTGACTCTATTAGTCTCCAGGAAGGAAGGCGTAGCCTAAGTACTAATGTTTCACACGCTGCCAATTTTTATTTTTTCACCCGTAACCCACTGCGAGAAGTATGGGAGGCGCGAGGTTTTGCTGCTATTTTTTTGTACTCGAAGTGTGGGAAAGTTTCCATCTATGAATCTATATTAAAAAAAAAAAAAAAAGGTCAACATTTCTCCTTCACTGGATAAATAGCAAATAATGGTTTGACATTGTGTGCTGGTAGTTACATGCTACAGTACTCTTTAATGTGGTCAATTTATGAATCGTTTCAATGGCTGAGATCGTATGTGCATCTTAATTGACTTGTCTTGCGTGATATTGAAAGATTTTGGCTCCTACATAGTTGTGTGCATGCAATGAAGTGTCAGGGTTTATGTCCTTTCGGCGGTGGCAGCGGCGTTGGGTCTAGGCTGCCATCTTTGAAGTGGGTTTTTTAATGTTATCCTTAAAAATAGCAGTGTTTTGCTGTGACTTTGCCAGTGAATATATTGCTGAAAGTCTGAATCATTACTGTAAAGATATGGCCATTATGTTTGTCCTGAGTGTTTGTGTTTGCACACCAATTATATTCAATTCTAAGAGCACAGGAAAGAATAATTGCACTGACAAGTACACCATCTGTTTTTGAGTTATGAATGCCTGGTTGAGTTTTGCCTGTTGAGCTTTTAAAGTTAACAGTTTGCCTTCAGTACACTAGGTGCGTGTTAAAATTTGATGAAAGGTGAAATGAGAAGTTATGGTCTTTTCTCCATGTTGGTGACGCGTCACTGAGATATCTTTGCATAACCAGTTCAGTTGTGTGTTTTAGGTACTGGAAGACTTATGTTAAGATTTTTTTTTTGCATGAAGAATTTCCAGTTCCTTTCCCAAGCGCCTGCTCGGTTTGTGGTGAAATTAGCAAGCAAGCTAAGGATACTGCACATCTTGGCGACATACTTCTGGTAACAATAAACACTTTCACACTGCTGCAGTTGGAACTCCTTCATTTACATCAGATTTAGTATATTTTTACATTTAATTTTTTATCCAGTTTAATCATGTTCAGCTCATGGGTGTACAGATTTAGGTCTTATTACATTTCTTTACTCGCAATTGAAACTTAAATGATCACAGCTGTGTTTGGTGAATTTGGAATGTATGTGAACAGTAAAGGTCATTGTGTCCTGTTCACTCACAGGAAGGGCAGAACCAAGAATGAATTTGAATTAAAAATGGCTTCCACCCCCCTATCCCTAGTGGATAATGTTTCCCCATTACTTCGTGAAGCATTCCAGGTGCAGTCCGTCAATGTACTGCAACCTGTCGGCAGCATAAGGATTTGGAGTGTCATGGAAGGAATTTTCATGGCTGTTGTCATCTTATTTTTTTCAAAACCGTTGAAAGTTCTTTTTGATTACTACATTGAACCCTGGAGGCAGTTAATATGGTCATGAAAATCCTTTTGGTGCGCTGGGATGGCATTTGCATTCCTGAGCCAGCACCTGAATTGCCTGGCTACAAGTGTATCATTGAAAAGTATTGTAGTTTTTTTGGATATGCTAATGTGAGTTGTTGGACTGATTCAAAAGCGCAGCTGTAAAAACACACTTGTTTGAATGCATGCCTTTGACTTTTATTTTAAGTGGTTGAAGCGGTATGAGCTGTGCCACACGTTATGTTCCTGAAAATCTACCATCCTGAGGATATCAGGCCTGAACTGTGACTCCTGAATTGATGCACTTGATTCTGCTAATTAGCTCCCTCAAGGAGATCTCTTACTGTGGAATAAGGAGTACTGTCTTTGAGCAGTTTTGAAAGCCTACATGACATTAGAACTCCTGGCACATGGTTGAATACCTCTGGCGTAGTGCCGGTTTTTGCATCACCTGTGGGTGGGAACACGGGTGCTGCATCAGAGCCTCCATTGCTTCAAGTGCAGGAGGGGGTGGTATGCACGGGTTTTTGCAGGGACAGTAGAGCGTGGAATGGAGTAGAGTTGTGTGCCCTACACCCGTGTCCCTTTTATAGTCTTTTAATTAACAAGGGAATCATGGCTCCATAGACAGATAAGGTCCTTATCGACTGTAAACTGTAGAGGGCATTCAGTGGATCAGGTGACTGCACCCGCATTTCTCAAGGTTACTGACGAGGCGCCAGATCTGATTTACTGGTCTGGAGGATACCAAGGATTTTTTTATTATTATTATTATTTTCAATTCTTGGGTGGTTTTTTTGTTTGAACATTACATTCTTTTTTTTTTTTAATTCAATCAGCAGTGAAAACTGTAATGCTTGGTTGTGTCCAAAGATTATGTCACTGCATCTCTGACTCTTACTGAAGCTTATGGATACAAAATTCAGTAAAGTGGTGGATGTTAATTTAATAAGCAAGGAGACGATATGCAGTGGAAAGTACAGGGGCACGGAGTTGGTACATTGTTTTAGAGGAAGAGCCTTCGATACTCCTTACTTTTCATTCTCTTAAGGCAGGACTACAGGCCCTACCAACGTCCTGATGATCAACCATCTCGTTGATTTTGATTTCACAAGTCACACCTTATTCAAAAGTTACATGAACCAGGGCTGCCTTACACTGTACCTGGAGGTCTACCTTCTCGTACGTTTTTTCACTCAATCCCTAACAAAGAACACCCACCTTATTCAACATTTTGGCCGGGAGATTTATTGTTCTGTTGATTTTCAATCCAGCCCTCACAATGCTGGCCTTATTCAACAGTTAGACTGAAGCTGCCCTAATCTTTGAGATATATTGTCCTTTGTGTTCTAATTTTCAACTTCAATGAGCACTCCCTACTCAACTGGTAGTGATTTTTAGCTCGCCTGGACGAATGTCTGGAGAGCTATTGTCGTACCCCCGGCGTCCGCGTCCGCGTCCGTCCGCGTGCAGAAAAACTTTAACCTTGCCCCCCGGCGAGCTTTGTTGTCTTTCTTACAACTCTTGTTATATGTGTGCAGGAGTTGGGTCAGTTTATGAAAATTGAGATTTTCCAACAAAATCAAAGAGTGATCCAAGTTTTTCATTTTGAGGAAAAAAAAACTGGGTGAATTTGTGCACCGCAAAGTGTTGTAAATTGACAGTTCAGTAGTGCTGGGATATCACCATCACTGAGATAGCCCGTTAATCTCAGAATGGAAAAAAAAAAATCCCAAGTGAGCACTTTTCCTAGTCCTGCACACATATTCTGACAAGTAAAATCAGGTGATCCAATTTCAGGTTGAAATGAATACTTACAGATGGGTGGCAAATTTAAAGGGAAAATAAACAGAATAGATGTGTGGACAGACATGGTGAATCCAGATCCTTCTGCTCATTGTTCTGGTATGGCTTGGATCCCTTTAAAGGTAGACGGTTCGCAGCAAATCAATACAGAGTTCTTATGGATGATTGTATTATATATATGGAGGGTGGAAGGGAGTGAGTCTTTACCTCTCATTAAGTAGACTGTATGCCAGTGGTACCCAAGCTCATGCTTGGGGACTCGCTATGCATGCTGGTTTTTGTTCCAACTACAGTCATAATCCCAGAATTAACAAACTGACAGTTTTTCTTAATTACTTTTCAGGTTAGAGGGCAACTTCAACTTCTTAATTCACTTTTACAGAAATGCATTTCATGATTCTTATCAATCTTATGTTCATATTGTGTTTACCTTTCGATATTCCAAATAAAGCAAGCCAAGGCAAGGTGGCAATAAAATCATCTGATCAAATTCAAGACTGTAGCGAGTCAATATGCTGCTTATTAGGCTTCTGAACACTGGTGTTTACTTTAGTTGCAAATATTTTTTCCTAAACTAACCAAAAAAAATAACATCAAACAGGGTTGAGTCATAATTTCCTTTGTCTTTGAAGTCTTCATTACCTAATAAATGGTTAGTTTTAGTGACCATGCCCACAATTTCCAAAGCTAATTGACTAATTGACAAGTTTTCTCCCTTTTTAATGTAATAATCGTTTGCTATATAGTTCACTTTGAATATGGATTCTTCAGGGCTTGCATCATGTTGCTTAACAGGGTAAATATTTGCCATAATCATGAGTTGCATAATTTTAAAAATGAGCAACTCCTCCAAATTCTGGGTTTGTGATTATGTTTGAACCAAAACCTGCAGACAAGGACCAGGTTTCGGAACCACTGCGCCAATGCAGGGAGTGTTGAAGCAAATTTTGCTGCTTATGGAGGTCCAACACCTTAGAAAGAAGGGTTATGTTGAGTTTTTTTTTTGTTTTTTTTTTTCATTAATTTGTCACCCATCTATCTGTTTATATGGTTGCTCTGGAATGGGGTTGAGTCCAACTCTGACCAAATCATCAAAGAATTATCTTACTCTGTTCCGTTAACTTATGTAGTCTCATTCCTCCCTCACGTCATCCACTCCTTCTTGCTGACATTGCACGCGCTCTGTGTATGAGTAACTGAGGGGTCAGGAAGGACTGGCAGAGGAAATTTGGCAGCCTTATCTGCACGAATCACATTTAAACCCCTCCCCCAAAAAAGATGGAGTTTCTTTCTCTGTCTCGGGCCTGTGTCTGTTTTGTGCGTGGTCACAGCACTTGTCTCGTTCAGGAAGTTGGCTGGATAGTGACCCAGTCTTTATTAATCGCCATGTGCACAGCTCGTCAGCATTTTCTTTTGGCCGTTTGTCAGTTTGTGCAGCCTCTAAAACAACATTCAGAACTGGATAACAAGGCCAGGGGATTAGCCTGCATTTAGGAGTTGGTTGGCACTGTAGCCTGTAGCTGCCTGCTTGGGGTTCATGAACATTGATTAGTGCTAAAGCCTTTTAACATGCACTATATACTGTTTTTAGCTAACGTATGCAAAGGCTTGTGTGCTGGATTCACAGACTGGATTTTTTTTTGAAAACATCCCCCTTAGAAGAGTTAGGAAACCTGCAGTTATCTGAGGTGAATATGCTCCGTAAAAAAGCTTGTATTTTCAAACTGAAATTTGCTGAACTTGCTTTCATTTGCATTCCTCTCAAGTTTGCTGAATGCAGTACCTTTTTTATTTTTCAGGTTATGATAGTGATGGAGAATCAGTACTTTGGCAGAATGAGCTCGAAAAGAAAGCACAGTTTTAAATGGCTGTTTGTTTTTGTGAAATGAAACCTCGTCTGGAAAAGATGAGGCCCTGAAATGACTCTCTGGCTCTGCATGAATGCTTCTCATATTCAGCCTCAATAGGAGAGTCCTCAAGTGCTCCTGATTACAGGTTATATTGTTCTTTGTGTACACAAGTTTGCCTCATACCCTCTAATTTGCCTCTGTTTATTATTGTGACTTGTCATTTTATTCACACCCTGTGGGTCTTAATAACGGGAAGTGGGTGTTAACCAAAAAACAAACAAAACGCTTCAAATTATTTGGCCTCCCGCCGCCCCTAACAGCCAAACTTGATCCTGTACCCACAGTGTGAACTCCACACTGCTCCAGAGAAACACTGGGATCGCCTAAAGTTCAGAGAAGGCAAAATCTACGGAGAGGGGGTGTTGGTGCTGGGAGTGATTGTAGTCTAGTGTTTCATTGGTTGGGTTTTGAATGTGACTGCTTTTCACTGGAAAATGAAATGCAAATCAGAGTTCATCCGAGCGTGACCTCATCAGTCTTTCTCTTCCACCCTGGGGTGACTGTCGGCGTGTGGTATTGTTGGGTTCTTGTCTCTGTTTTCAGGCCAACTAACGCTCCATTTTTGCTGAAGTAGATGTTGGCCATGTAGAGGGTTCCTCCTGAGTATCCAGGACTTGCACTTTGGCCTTGAGCTCTTTTGTTTCCTTTTTCTACGGCTGTTCGGAATCCCCGGAACGCAAGTGGCACATTTGTGAGTCATAATATGTAAACGCTGCCACATTCTTTCCCCTCTCGTTCTGTAATGTAATGTATGGAGTTCCAGGCTAACTCTACTGTCCCATGGTCTTGGTCAGGATACTCTCTCATTAGCACGGGCATGTTACAGTCAGATTTAGCAGCGAAGCAGCCTCCCACTGCTTAATGAGGGAACCACGTGCCCACGTGGACGGAGCCTAGCTTTTTTCGACACGGTGCTTGCGACATTCTGCGAAATGCTCGTCTGAGCCACGTGGGTGTGACGGGGTAGCTGCCAGAAAATTGCATCTTCGACGCCCCCTGCTGTACGAGTTGCATTCTGATATTGCGAAAACGTTTAAGCTGCGAGCTTTGTCAGAGGGCCCCTCTTTGTCTAATCGTAAATTCAGCTTCAAGCCGTTTTTATCCCTGCCCAAGACTGGTAACTAGAAGGAGCTTTGAAGTCACTTTTCAAACGCTTTGAAAACATACCAGTACTGACTTCCGCACTGCGTGACCTTGCTGTAAACCCTGGGTGTATTCGAATGCCGAGTCATTTCACTGCTATCGCTCATTTTAGGTGCTGCAAGTTCATTTGTGCAATTATGCTTTGTTCCTGTCATTTGCTCATTTTTGTCGCCGTGAAGGGCGTGTTGTTTGCGTAAGCTGCACTCATTTATGTTTTACAGTGTAGAAATGTTGAGCACTTTAATATCCGGGTGTTGTTTGGCGCTGTTTTTCCTGCTCTCCCTGTGTAACTGCTCATTTTGTATCAACGTTCCTGTTGGTTTGGAAGCACTTCACGTGTAGCCATCTGATAAATCTTTCTATAATGGCATTGTGAGTTACTCAGTGCGAGGCCTGCTGCCTAATAAATAATACTGAAGTGTCAGCCCTGCAGCGGCTGTTATACTAGCAATGCTGGATAATGTCTGCCTTGCAGCTTTTGGCTGAGGCAGTATAGCGAGGTCTGCAATTGGGAAGCAGAGGATTTCCACCTAAATATTTTAATCGTGGAAAGCTAATGGCTAATGGTCCTTTTTTAGCCACTGAGTCGTTGTTCTTGCTGGCTCTATATTTCCTATTCCTAACGCATTTATTTACTGTTGAATATACCGAGTAGCCTCTGGAGCTACGATCAACATCGATGTTGGCCTCTTGACAAAAACATGAAATTGTAAATTACACAAATTTGCTGTGTCATAGTTGTTGTGTTTTCTATGGTTTATGTAGAATATGCAAATGGTGTCATCCTGTTGGGGTTTCTTGTTTGACTTTTGATCTGTGACAGTGGGGTGGTGAATTATACATCCTCTGTCTTGGTGACTGGCTCTGATGAGCATTCTATCATATGGCTGCTGTTTTTGGACCAGCATTTGTGGGAGGCCAGAATTTTTTTTTCTTATCCAATTTATTGTTGCATATGTCTCTGGTCACCAGTTTTCTTGCTTTTAAAAGATGTGTTAGGATTGATGTCAAGGCAGATTTTCGTGAGAATTAAGTCCTTTTGACTGAACTGGGAGAGTTGAGACGACTAGCCAGATGTGACAGACAGAGTGACATCTTCTAACTCTCAGGACTGTTCATTCTCATGTAGCAGTACTGTTGTTCTTGGGTTCAACTTTTCGTATCCACCTCAGACTCTGTTATTCGGGAATTATCTCTGTCTATATCCTTTGCAGAGAATACCCATTATCCATGCCGCCCTGGCTAACATGTTGGTAAGGCCTGCCGCTAAGGGAACTGCACTCTCACGCACCATATTCACACACTCTGTGGTCTGATCTGACTCATGTGACAAAGTGGGGTGATGGGGGCGGATGGGTGTGTTGCATGTCTGCGCTTCGACGCATTAAGGCTTATTGGCTTCATGCTGCAATGAGCGGATCTGAAATGGCTTTTGCCTCTGGCCTCAACAAGGGCACTAATCAATGCTATTTAGGGTAAAAACGTAAAAGACTATATTCACACACACACACACACACACACACCTGCGCACACAGACACTGAGAGAGCGAGGGAGGAGGTACAAGGGGACATGAGGACATTTCGTCGCTCGCTGGCTCCTTTTATATTGGGATTTTTTTCTATCCTCCTCACCGTCCTTCCTAAGCGTATAGCAGCACAGCCTGTAACGGAGCTGGAAGCCTCTTCTGTCACTCGGCCAGTTCATCTCCCCGGAGAGATTCGGCTCCTTCCATATTTCATTCTCTCAGTAAAGCCAGCTCATTTCATTCTTCATTCTTCATTTTTTTACCATCGTCAAAAAAAAATTATCTTCAAAGAGCCAGGTAGAGAAACCGAATATGAAATTTTTCGCACATTGTTCATGGCCCACGCCGCGTATGCTCCTGTAATGTGCAGATTTACTGCTGGACGTTTGCTGAAACTATTCAGCTGCGGGATTAGCCAAGATGAAGAGCTGAACCACTCCCAGAATTCACATCTGCCGGCTTCCGGGCACAGTCAGGCTCTCCAAACTTCTGCTCCTCCGCATTGGTGGACATGTTGCGGTACGGAGTGCCTCTGTATTTTTTTGTGCCTGCGGAGCCACATGAGCTTCACAGCAGTGGTGCTTTAAGAATAGGTTTGGAAGATGACATTTTACAAAAAGACAGGATAGGTTGTGGAAGGGGGCGGCAGCTGAGTGGCTTTCACAGCTGGTTTCTATGTTGTTTGTGGTGGGTTGAAAACTGCCCTTGTTCAGCAATTCCACCAGGGTGCTATGACTGGAACCTTCACTTAAAATAATTTGATCCTTGCTGTCAGCAATGTTCTCTCCCCATTTCTTTTCGAAGTGTCACCGTTTTAGTGGAGGGAAGCTTAAAAATTGAAGCAATTTAGCCAAAACTTGCATTGGATTTGTGTTTATGCGGTTATACTTGTGGAGCAAATGCCAGTGCGAATCCACCTGATCCTCATAGAGGAGTATATATTGTGTCCTTACCCCCGTCAGCTCATGTTCATACTTGGCTAACAACATAGCAATGCGCATTGACTGCTTCACTGAATTAAGTACAAAGTAGTTCGTAATTCACATTTTCTTGTCTCATCCGTATAGATGGATTATATTTAAGGGCACTTTCAAGGTCATATAGTACAAGTTTAAGTACTCTTATTAAGGCAATATAGGGATCACACACTGTCCATTCACATACTCGTTCATATGGGCGATTTAGAGTCTCCAACAAGCCCTCCATTTGAGTCTTTAGATGATGTCAGTGAACCGGGTTACCCACAGGAAACCCATGCGTGCATGGGGACAACATGTAGATTCCATGCAGAACAAAATCCACGACTTTACTTGGCTGGCTGTAATGATTTGCTGTTATTCCCTTAACTCTATAAATCAATGAGTGGAATTACAGATGGTACAGGGCGGCAGTGAATGTCTTAACATGGCACAATGTCACTTCAGTTCAAACTCAGAGCCCTTTGAAACTGGAATAAATTCACCTCTGCTGTCTGATCGTAGAATTACTTTTCCAGGGCTGCTACATGAACTTCCCAGGCCTAGGACAAGATATTATGTTTTATGTTTTGACTGAAACCCGGACAATAGTTACCATCAGTTCATAGATCATTTCCCCCCCTCCTCCTGGGCTGAGAAAATACCTGGTTGCACCACCGAGTAACCCCCCCCATCCCCCAATGAAAACTGAGCGGTCACTGCCCCCATTGCTTTTGAATACATGCCTTGTTGGTCTGCTTTTGAGACACTCAGTCTGTTTTCTAGCTCTGCTCGCTCAGCAGAAGTCAGTGTATTGCTTTCACTGAACCTGCGTTTGTTCTCCTTAAAGCTCTGATTCATTTAGGCTTGCCATCTTCGCTAAGAATTGGTCTGAGTTTAGGTGTCATTATGAGCTTCATTTACAAATTGGCCTATTGATTGTACTCTTGGTTCGTGTGAGTGGTTGTACTGCCTGGTTGAAGTTCCCTGCAAATGCAGCAGCATAATCTGAATGTGGATACTTGGGGGAGGGAAAAGAGTTCTCTTTCATCAAGAGTGTTTGTTTCAGAAACTCTTGAATAATTGTGGTCCTAATGTGAATGCCATATTTTGGGATTCTAGGACACTAGGTCAAAATGGCAGGATTACGCTTTCGTACTCTGTGGGTGGCCGTCCGGGACCTTTTGGCCATGTTGCAATCGTGGAGCTTTGTGTCGAGCAGTGAAAAATCTTTCAAATCACAACTGAGTAAACAGACCCATGCAAACTCCTTGCTAAAGTAAAGAATGCTGTCTGATTTGAGCTGGGTTACTCTGTACCCAGACAATGCATCTCTTTCACAAAGTTGTTGTCTGTTCCAAGCAGTTAACTCACTCGTTTGCTGACTCGCATGATGGCTGGGAGGCTGTGTTCATATCAGCCAGTGAAACAATTAGATCTTACAGTTTCTGGTGTTCCTGCATTCTAAAAGGGGGCCTGCACTCTCCTGAGATTATATATTTAAAATGCTAACATATTTTTGTCATCTTTTTGCTCATCACTTTAAATATTTCCTTACCAACTGGCAAGTCTTGATACAAGTCTGACAGTCTCTCCTCACTGGCAACCTTTTTGTCAAATTTAACTAGAGAAATGCATTTAAATTTTTATAATGATTTCTTAGTTTTTGCTATTGGCTTTTTTTGTTCTGTAATGTCTAAGGCGTCAAAATAATAGGAATTCCATTACTGGGGCGCAGGTCTGTAAATCTTCATGTCTACACTAGCAAGCTTTCAATCCAATGACCGCGAACGCGGTGTTCACTCTCAGTGCAACACTTCGGTCCTGTAGGCACCGCTCTGTGTCCACTCACTGGTGTGGAACAGCGGGCAGCTGAAATGTAGTCGATATTGGCCATCTTGGACTGAGGCTTCAGGACTGGCCTCCTTGTCCTCACAGTCTGGCTATGAAGGGTTTCATCAGGAGTCCCCATTTATTTAATGGATTGAGTTGCAGGACATTGTGTTCCAAATAAAATCTGTGCTCAGATCATTTTGTTCCTGCTTAAGGGTATTGAATCTACCGTGAGCACCATGATTTTTTTTGTTCTCTTTTGTACTGTTCTTGTGCACTTTTGTACGCCGCTCTGGATAAGAGCATCTGCTAAGAACCTGTAATGTAATGTCATGTAATATTTAGGATACAGGCTTTATATATATATATATATATATATATATATATATATATATATATATATAGAGGGAGGGAGTTTTGACTCTGTTCTAGACACTGATTTTTGGTGTCACCCATTTTACTTTGTTAAATGACAGTTTCTCAGCATTTATTAAAGTGTATTTTTTATACATTGAATATAAACCAATGAGCCAAAACATCTAAACCACTCAAAGATGAAGCAAATAACGGTGATTATTTCATAACAGTGGCGTGTGTCGAGGTCTGCAGACCGACCTGAGATGGTCAGCAAACAGTCGTTTCTCCTATTTGACGTGTTCGATATGGGAGAAATTGGACCCACGTGACCTTCACAGGGGCCAAATCATTATGGCTAAACAAGTTTGTTGGAGTATCTCACAAGTGGCGAGGCTTCTGGGGCATTCCCAGTGAGCAATATTGAGTACCCTCTGACAGTGGTCCAAAAAAGGACCGAACATAAGCCGATGAGAGGGTTTTGGGCACTCAAGGCTCATCAATTTTAAAGAGCAAAGAAGGCTACCCGGTCTGGTCTGAACTGACAGAAGGGTCAATGCATCAGAAGTTGCAGAGAACTTCAATAACCCTTATATGAGGAATGTTTTATAACACACAAGGAATTGCACCCTGCGACGCATAGAAATTTGTAGCTTTGTAGCCTTTTCCGAAATGCCTGCAGTCGATTATTTTATGTCGGAACTTGACCTTGGACCAATTGAAGGAGTTGCGTGAGTCCAGTGAGTCCTGCTTTTCGTTAAGTCACGTGCATTGGCCGGGTATTTGTGGACCATTTACCAGGGTAAGGGATGGCACCAGGATGCACTGTTGGAAGGAGACAAGCTGGTGGAGGGAATGTTTAGCTTAAAAACCATGAATTCAGGAATTCAAGTGAATATCACTTTGTGCAGAGCTGTTTAATCCCATAAAACCTAAGGACCATATAGAGGTCTGTCAGATGCTACTGTTGTGTTCAAACTAACTTCAGGCCAATTGTGAAGTGTAGTAGAATCCCCTAAGTTTCCAGTGATCCCAAATGCAATAGGTCTACCTGAATAACAAGGAAATGTGTGTAAAATTATTTACTAGAGCGAGATATTTTCTGTTTGATGTAATGCTGGGGCCATAATAACATGGCATTTTGGATTTGAATTGTTCTCCCAATATGAGTGTGATGCGGCTTCAGTGAAGCACTGCAGCCAGCCGGTACAGGGTATATATTTGCCATTGTCCCACAGTATGAAGAAAAAAGCTTTTTCTGACTATGAACCTACTTACGGGAATACAAAGTGAAAATGTAAAGTTTAAGAGATTAAATGTGTCCTTCTTTTAAACCTTACAAAGTTCCAAGTGTCTTGTTTCTTCATCCAGGGATTGTTCATCCATTATGGTACCATGCAGGGTACAAGGTTTCTGAGCATAAAGACACCTGCCACAGTAAATAATCAGTATAGTCCTATGGCCTCTGTATATGTTTTGATTGAGCGATAAATTCCAGTCTGACGGCTGCCCCCTCTGACAGCTGTGTTTATGCTGACATGATGCCACAGCGCCGTGGCCTTTGATGCCCTCCTTTCAATGCTCGGAATACGAATGGCTGTTTTCCATCTTCATGCGCCATTGGTGCTTCAAACCCTCTTGTTCTGATTACCAATACAATGATGGGCATCTTACTTTTTTCACTCGTTTCCATGGCTACTCGCGTGTACAATGTGATACATTTAGATTCTGAATAAATCCATTTTTAATGTGAACCTTCGAAGAGAAGTGTATTTTTTTGTAAGGATTCCTTATTTTGCATGGGTAATAATTAAGTCACTATTTGATATGCGCCTGAATGCATTCTGACAGTTCAGTGTTTCACTTGTAAATTCTCCCCACTGTTAAATAGTCCATATGATGAAACAACATTGTAAGGAAATCCGATTGGTGTGAATGCATAATGTCGGACTCCAGACTGCTCATAAAGGAAGTTGACTCACTGATGAAAAACGGACACATGCAGTACATTGTTGGTCTTCTTGTCTGAATTGGTTGAACCCCTCCCTGGTATTCCTCATAAAATAAGCACTCAAACCACATTTATTCATCTGCCCTTGTCATTGCTGTTTTGTCTTCTTCTTCTCCATGTACAGCTGCCCAGGAAGAAGGTTTTAGCTTCCTGCGTAAATGTCCGTACGGAGGTATTGTACTGGGAACCTAATGCTAAAAAGCCCTGGCTGTGTCATAACACTCTCAGCTTGCCAGCAGATGGTTTGAACCCACCCTGAAATACAGTGCCGTGAAAAAGTATTTGCCCCCTTCCTGATTTCTTAGTTTTTTGCATATTTTTCACTCTTAAATGTTTCAGATCATCGAACAAATTTTAGTATGAGACAAAGATAACCTGAGTAAATACAAAATGCAGTTTTTAAATGATGATTCCATTTATTATGCGGAAAAAGCAATCCAAACCAACTTTGCCCCATGTGAAAAAGTAATCCCCCCCCCTTAAATCATGAATTAACTGTGATTAACCACATTTTTTTGTCCTATTTCATGAGCCACACCCAGGCTTGATTACTGCCAGACCTGTTGAATCAAGAAATCGCTTCAATAGAACCTGTTGACAAAGTGAACTAGGCTAAAAGTAACACATCATGCCGTGAACGAAAGAAATTCAAGAACGGATGAGAAAAAATGAAATTGACATCTGTCAGTCTGGAAAGAGTTGCAAAAGCATTTCTAAGTCTTTAGGACTCTGGTGAGAGCCATTATCCACAAATAGAGAAAACTTGGAACAGCACTAAACCTTCTCAGGAGTGGCCAGCCCTCCAAAATTACTCCAAGAGCCCATCAACGACTCATCAAGGACATCACAAAAGAACCCAGAACAACATCTGAAGAACTGCAGGCCTCACTTGCCTCAGTTAAAGTCCGTGTTCATGATTCAACATTAAGAAAAAGACTGAGCAAAAATGGCATCCCTGGGAGATTTCCATGGCAAAAACCACTGCTGACCAAAAAGAGCACAAAGCCTCGTGTCTCATCTTGAGGGCTGCATCTTGATGATCCCCGTGACTTTTGGGGAAAATATTCTGTGGACTAACGAGACAAAAGTTGAACTGTTTGGAAGTTGGGTGTCCTGTTACATCAGGCGTAAAAAAAAAACAAACACAGCATTTCATAAAAAGAACATCATACCAAAAGTCAAACATGATGGTGGTAGTGTGATGGTTTGGGGCTGCTTTGCTGCTTCAGGACCTGGATGACTTGCCGTAATTGATGGAACTATGAATTCTGCTCTCTTCCAGAAAATCCTGAAGGAAAATTTCCAACCATCAGTTTGTGACCTCAAGCTCAAGCGCACTTGAATTAAAACAATTCTGCAAAGAAGAGTGGGCTAAAATTCTTCCTCAATGATGTGAAAGACTCATTGCCAGTTATCGCAAACGTTTCATTGCAGTGGTTGTTGCTGACGGTTGCACAACCAGTTATTAGGATTTAGGGCGCAATTACTTTTTCACATAGGGCCTGGTTGGTTTGGATAGCTTTTTCCCATTAACAAATCATCATTTAACCACTTCATTTTGTATTTACTCAGATTGTCCTTGAAACATTTAAGTGTAAATAAGAAATCAGGAAGGGGGGCAATACTTTTCCATGGCATTGTGACTAGGGTCCCCTGATATTAACTCAACCTGGTCGCTATATCAATAATCACTGCCTCCCCACAACCAGTTTCACTGCTTCTATTGTCCTGCCTCATCCAATACAGAGGATTCATAGATTCAGTTAGACTTGCCCCTTGGTCTTAACTGTAGTATTTCTACCTACCACAGATGTGTTTCACTAACACTGTAGGCCTCAGAGAGCACTGAATCAAACTGATATGTTCTGACCAACAATCAGGAAGTATCACACTGCATTGTTTTCATCTACTGTGAGGTTGTATGTTTTATTCTCAGCAGTAAATTCACATACTTTCTTTAATTCACTTCACAAGGACACTGGACCTCCTTTTCCCCCGGTTTTGCAGGCCACAATACAGCCCTAGCGTGAAACTGCCAAATCAAAAAGGGAAGAGCATCCATTCCCTTTGGCGCATGGAATCTCCCCTAGAGCGTGGCCGTCAGTGTGCCATATTCCATGCCACTGATTTGAAATATTAACACACTAATTCACCTCCCCAACTAAATGAACTCTTGTTTCTGCTCTGTTATTTCTGTTCCCCTGAATGGTTTGAAAAATTGCTCAAAGGTAAGGATGCAGTTTTTTTTTAAATAAAAAAACTGCGGCGAAGCATCGAGTGTGGCGGGCGGTAACCTCAGTTGACTGAATCACTTCATATCAAAATCACAACCCGACATTAACATCAAATGACGTTCTGAATTTGCTTCTCTTGATTTCCACACCTGGAAAGTATATCTATAAAAAGTCAGATTTTGCCATACAATGGCTGATATATTTTCATCATTGATATGCTGGAAGAAAAATGGACTGCTGTATTTATTTGGCTATATTATATACAGGCCAAAAGTTTGGAAGCAAGATAAAATTTGTATCAAAAAGATCATAGTTTCATTGTTTTACTTTGCAACAAAATAAACATGATTATTATATAGAGCCACTTATCAGAATACATTTTTACTCAAATTATTAGGCCCATATTCCTAGGCCCATGGTCTTAGTGCCTGTAAACCATGACATTAGTGAATAATGCAAACTGTGATTTGTTTTTTACTTTTTCACTGAAGTTGTGACTCTTGCAAATCTCACCCCAAAAACTAAGCCCCTTCTTTCTTTTGTTAACATTTATTCAGCAATGGTCTGGTAACATCAATGTATACAGCACCTAAAGGTAAATAGAGGAAAAGGCTGCATATCAATGAAAGAAAAGTCTAATCATGCAGTAAATACATCCCAAAATCCATAGATTTCATACTGGTTTTTAAGAAAGGCATTGCGAACAGAAACTTGAAGTTGCTTCAAAATTTTTGACCTGTATGGGCGTTGCTTCCAAACCTCTGGCCTGTAGTGTCTATTGGCATAGACAGAATATTACATTCAAATTGGAGCATTAATTATTGAGGTGGACAATGCATAGCATCAATTGTACAACTTTTATTATGGGATACAAGCCCGTGGACAGAGTTATGAATCAGCCATTAGCGTCCGTACCCTTGGTCTTATCTGATTTATATCCTCTCTAAGATGATCTGTTTACATCTGGAGGAAAGTGGAGGTCATAACGCATGTTACAGCGTATGATCATCCTATCATACAGGTCTGTGAGTTTAGTGACCATTCCCGCGTGACAAACTGCTTTGTGGAAGTCCAAGCGGAGATGAAGATTTTTGGAATATTTAAATTTTATAAATTGTACAAAGCCAAAAAAAGCACTGCTATGGTCAAGATGGAGAGAAGTGCAGGGCGGTAGATCAATGATCAATTCAAGGTCTGCTTTCAATCACTGCTCGCATTATAGAAATATGAAGAAAATGGAATTCCATTAAATTTGATCTGACTGTATTCTCTGTGGGGATTTCAACTTTGAGATGTTCCCAATGTCTGTCAATATGCATAATATTCATAAGCATGTAATCCTCTGAAAGAATTTGCACTCGCTGCTCTCGGATCTGTTTTGGCAGTCCATATTTTTGGTTTAGCTGCTGAAATGGAGCAGTACATGAATGTATACTGTTGTGGTGCTTTCAACATTATGTGCCAACATCAAAATCATGGAAGAAGAATTCAACAGTTACACGATTTCCGTGATTATACTCTGAAAATGTTTCAGTTTTTCACTGCCGAGGTAACAATGTTAATTACTACATAACTACATTCTTTGTTTTATAATTGGTGTTACTTATGACACTAAATTAGGGACAAACGATAAAATTTAAGTCCTCTGTTAACAATTGTGCCATGAATTTAAGCCATATAACCAGATACAATGAGCTCCATATTTCATTGGACAGTGACATTTTTTGATATTTCAGCTCTGGTCTCTGGCACTTCGAGTTTGATTGATTGATAAAATTACAGAAAAGACCATCAGCTTTAATGTTGTTCTGTTTTCATCTTTATCAGATGAGCCATTGAGGAAATTATTGAACCATCTGTACATATTCTTCATTTCTTAATGGTTCATCTAATACAGAAAAAAATCACTCTCTTACTAATGCTGTCTGTGCTTTATCCGCATTGTCACTGGATCCTTTCAAACTCGAAGTGCTAGTGTACAGAACCATAAGATCAGAAAAAGAAAGTGTTGCTGTCCAATGAATTCCAGAGGAAGAGATCTTGGTGCCTTCTGAAGGCTCTCTGGTTTGCAGCCGTTAATCTTGTCTTGCAGTTGCTGAGGGATTCAAAATGGGAGTCTGATTTCTTCTCTTTGCAAGCAGGGCGATGAGGAGCAACTTGTTCATATGCTATGATGGGCTATCTTCAGAGATCTCACTTCATTGACACAATGTTTAGATTTTCACATCGCTTTCAATAGTTGAAATTTTGTGGTAAGGGAACTTGAGCCAGAATGGTGGCAACTGCCACTTGGATGTTACCATCTTAATAAAAGTGCTAAGCTCTCCATTGTTTTTTTTTGCTTGTGGCAATGCAGATCATGTCACGATAGTCTGCTTCTTGGTATACTTACTCCTATATTAATGGTTGTTGTTCATAGAGGCATTCAGCAATGTTCCCCAAAAGTTCATTTCTCTGCATTGTTTTCTTTAAGCAGAAGAAGTTTGCTAAACATGGTTGCCTTCGAGAACTGGTCATTAAAAGAAAAATGCATGCCCTGATTTCCTCATTGTTGATTGTTGACTCTAACCCCCCTGCCTCAGGTTATGACTTTGCTGCGGTTCTGGAATGGTTTGCTGAGCGAGTGGACCGTATTATCCTCCTCTTCGACGCTCACAAGCTGGACATCTCAGACGAGTTCTCAGAAGTCATCAAGGCCCTTAAAAACCACGAGGACAAAATTCGAGTGGTGCTGAACAAGGCCGACCAGATTGAGACACAGCAGCTGATGCGTGTCTATGGGGCCCTCATGTGGTCCTTGGGCAAGATTGTCAACACGCCTGAGGTCATCCGTGTTTATATTGGCTCGTTCTGGTCCCACCCGCTGCTCATCCCCGACAACCGCAAGCTTTTCGAGGCTGAGGAGCAGGACCTTTTCAAGGACATCCAGTCCCTGCCCCGTAATGCAGCCCTCAGGAAGCTAAATGACCTCATCAAAAGAGCACGTCTTGCTAAGGTATGCCTCAACTGAAGCTCGACCCAATACTATGCTTAAGGGCCTGTACCTACAGTCTGATGCAAGATGGCACTCTTGATTGAAATTTTTTCCCATATGTTATAGAATAAGGATTATCAGCCATTTTGTTTGTTATTTTCAGCTTTTTTTAAATCATGTCTAAATAATTCTCTGTCTGAATTTATACATGAGATCCATTTATTTGCATGAGCCGGCTAAGTCATGGCCGGCTCATCCAGTTACAGCACGGCTTGCCAGCACTTGGACAGTGATTGAATTTCATTTTGTAATGGCTGTGTTGTCCAGAAAATTGAAACAAAAGTATGAATTAAAGTATGGGTAAAGTGGAAGTGAATTACGGCCTTTTATACTTTGTCCAGTTACTCACGGGCAGGCCACACTGTAGGTTAACACCAACTGTGTTCTCTTACTTGATGGGACTCCATAAAATTTCTCTTCCCACCCTCCCACACACATGCACACGCACCCAAACAATTTAATTATCTGGTTTAGGTTTCTGTTTCAGCTTTTTCTCTGTGTTAGACCATGTAATAATACTTTAGTAGATTATGTGATTTTGACCTGACTGCTTCACAATGCTATCACCCTCATTATCACTTTGTTGATCATTGCTTTTTTCTTGAAAATACTACTAACTCTAAATACCCATTACATCAGCTTTTTGAGTTTTGATTGGAGAATATTCTAAAGACTCATTTGTGATTGTGCACTTTTTTACGGTTAAGTACTATACCTTGTAATGACTGACGTGCTGGCTGTGCATCACTGTTGACATTCTATCTGAGTACAAATGACTTCTTATCTAAGTGATGATTGCAGTCCTTTCCCACGCAATATAACAATTATCTCCTGCTGTGTGACAATTATTTTCTACCTTGAACATCGTGAGACCTTCCATTTTCAGTTTTCACTCTTCAGTGTAACCAGAAAATTAGTAGCTTTGGTGGTTTTGTTTTGTCTGGCTGCCCAATCAAAATATCACAACATCAACTGTCAATGACACAGATATGAAAATCAATATTCCAACAAGGCCCTTGACTGAATCACCTTTAGTGATGGAAAACAAGACAGGAAATTGCCCAAACCTATTTTAGCTGATCCTGGGCTAGCATAGCTGTGTGGTAAGTAAATTTGCATACAAAATATTACCTGATTAATTTACTGCCCTTGCATAGTATAACCGATTCTCAGAGATTTGCTGTATTTCTATGCAGAAGGGGAAAATGGTTTTTTGATCTTGGGTTTTTGACCAAGGAAATGCACAGTGTTGAGTTTTAAAGTTTGCCACGTTGTGTTGGTTGCTGCAAGGCTGCATGAGTCATTTTGGCACTTAATTAAAAAGCTGCTGACTTCATAGCTGCATGACTAGTTTGATGATTATTGGTAAAAGACTGATCACAAAATTCAGTTGAGCTGTCTTAGCCTTGTGGAGCAAGTAAACCCCTCATGACTGCTCTACAGGCTAGACAGAGACAGCCCCACCTAAATCTCTCACTAAAACGCCTCTTCTGCCAATTTCACAGCGACTTCCTCTGCTGGAAGTGCGAGTAGACTTGCAGCTGACAGCAAGCGGCATGGTCGTGTGCACTGGCAGTGGCCTGTGCGTGGGGGTGGCCTTTTTAGAGACCCAGGGTTCCATTTTGTCAGCTTGTCACTGCACAGGCCTGTGGAGAACCAGAATGTTGCGCTATCAGTCTCCTGCAGCTCCAGGGTGGGGCGTAGAGAGGAGGCCTAATGCACACTCTCTCACCCCTGCAGCTGCTGCGCTTTTGGGTAGGCTGAGGAAACTGCTTCTAAAGAGCCTGGCCATGTTGTAAAGGCATCTGGAGGAACGCTTACACAGAAACTATTTCAGTTGAGTTTGTGGTTCTCCATTGCTTTTCTATCTGTTAGCTCTCTGAAATTCAGGGCCCTCTTTCAGTTCTGTGCTCTGGAGGGAAAAGTGCTGAGGAGGTTTTGGGGTGGCCCACTGGGGGTGGTTGGTGGTCTCTTGAGATCCCCTAGCAGTCAGGGCTGTGGTGATAAGTGGAGATTTTCAGCAGTGGGGCCATGTTCTGGGCCTGAACACTGGACTGGACATTAGCTGTAATAAGATGCATACTATTCACGACCGTCCATCTGTCCGTCCGTCCGTACGTTCCGAATCCTTGTCAGCGAGATATCTCAAGAACGAATTGACGGATTTTCTTCAAATTTGATGTCAATATGTATTAGGGTGATACCCCGACGCCAGTCGATTTTGGTGACCTTTGCGTCTCTCCCAAGGTCACACCGAGAGATTGCTCATTTTGGCACGATTTCACATTTTGTGGCGGGGGACAAAGACACGTTAGTGGCAAATACTTGTTTTTGTAGTTGGTGCTTTAGATGTAGAACAGTAGTGGTTGTTACATCAGTATGTAATATTCAGTCCAGAATGTTCTAACCATGTTTGTGATTTTGCTCTAGAAAGGGTTAAGCCTGCCTCAATGTCCGCTCAAGTCTGCTGCCTCACTCCCTGTAACGCTCTGCCCTGTTCATGGCCCCCTGGCTCTCCAATTCCCTGTCTGCTTCCCTTACCACATTTTTCTATGCAGTAAATAACTGCAGGTTTGACGGGTTTGGCCAGTGTTCCTTTGGCGCAGTCTTTGCTCCGTCTCTGAATGATGAGATTGGTGAATTCCGGGCACTTCTCTGGCATCACACCTCCATCACTGCAAACCAGACATCCCTGCTTTGCCGGGTACGGTTTATGGAGGAGAGTCAGAAGAGGGGGGGGGGTGGGGAGACGAATAGCCCGCCATCACTGAAGCTCAGAGCTGAAAGACCTTGAGAAATCGCCGGACTCCGTTGCGTCAGCAGTATTCGCCAGCGTTGAGATGAAGCCGGGGTCTTATTTCAGTCCTTCGGGCTTTTTTTGTCTCACGGTGCTTGCGGACTGGATGATAAGGTCGGTAATTATGTGCCTCAGTTACCGTCTCTGCGGACAGGCAAATGATCGCAAAACAACATCCCCGCATTGTCAGCCTTTCTCTCTCAGTGGCTGCATTTTTTTCCCTGAAATGACACGATGGATATGAGACCAGAGATGATCGATGAGATGGAGCGATGAAGGATGGGAGCTGAGGAGTGAATATGAGCTGAGGAATAAGTGAAACGGAAGACGTTGTTTTGAAGCACAGTCATGTTGACCGTACCATAGACTCCGCCCTCCAGTGCCCCAGGCTTCGCCTCTTCCCCTCCCGGCGCAGCGTCCCTGACCGTGGGCTTGATCCTGTGTTCCCGTGGCCCAGTGATGCGACCATCCCAGTTTGGTCATCCCTGGACCGGGAGGAAGCATTGTGTGTCATCCGTGTTGGCTAAAGTCCAAAGCCGAGCCCGTCGTCCGCTGCTCTTCTCAGAACAGGACATTCGCTGACCTCAAACCCCATCCCCAACGGCCCTTCCCCTCTCCTGGGTTGAGGTGTTTACCTTCCACCTGTCACCAGCTGCATGGTATTACGAGAAATTATGTTTTCCACAGGAACAACTTGGGTACAGTGCCTTGCGATTGTGGTTTTCCTCTCCACATTAACTGCTGTAGTGCAGCTACACTCTCACACTAATGCTTCCTCCTGTCAGTCTGTTAAAGGAAGCAATGATACCAACATCTGCGGTTGAGGACACACCCTTGTAGCCATGCTGCAACTAAGATTAGTATTGTGACTCTCAGCCTGTGAAAGTGGTTTGTTTTCTGTCAGACCTTGTTTTAGTGTTATTATGTTACGAATGGCACCGAAATGACTGCAGTTCAGGTAAAATTGCGGTGTAACTCAGTTCGACTAACCCACAGATGTCTTTCCTTCTCTAACTGTTTTCCTTATCATTGATCACTGTATGCGGGGAGCAGTATGTTCTCCTTGTTTACAACACAGTGAATGGCTGTGAATGTTGCTGTGATGCGTACATTCTGTCAGCATTATATGGGTGCATTTGGGCAAGGCCAGTGTTAAACCTTATTTATAGGACACTGTCGTGAAAAAAAAGCTACTTAGTGATAATTTATATCAGACAAAATGGTATTTAATCCTTTTTGACAATTCCTCTGATTGACGAATTTTGCTTGATTAGCGAACCCAAAGAGTCTTAATAAAATGAGTTTTGGAGTCATTCAGCTTAGTTATGTTTGTGCCCGAGTGGCAGTACATTTTATGGAGCTCCTGTGTATTGGCTCTCTTCCTGCAGGTGCATGCCTACATCATCAGCTCTCTGAAGAAAGAGATGCCCGCCGTGTTCGGGAAGGACAACAAGAAGAAGGAGCTGATCAACAGCTTGGGCGAGATCTATGGCCGCATCGAGAGGGAGCATCAGATCTCGCCCGGGGACTTCCCCAATGTGAAGAAGATGCAGGTGAGAACTGTGACTGAACTCCACCCTTCAGGATGTTCGACCCAAGGGCATTCTGGGGAGGTGGGGTTAGGGAGGGACATCTGTTCCTGTGGCCCAGAATCCCTGGTGGTATCCCTTTGGGAGAGGACTTATTGACCCCTATAAAGAGTTAAAGGCAATGATGGGCTTCCCCACTATAGCCGGGTTCCTCCTGAGATTTCTTATCACTGGGGAGTTTTTTTTCCACTACCGTTTGAGGATTTTTTTCCCGACTGAGGTTATTTATTTATTTATTTATTTATTTTTTTTTTTGCCTCTTTTGCTATAGTGGGGATAAGGCTGGGCAACTTCCCTTTCATTTACTTCATCTCTCACTGTAAAGCGTTTTTGTGTCTATCTGTGAAAAGCGCCATACAAATAAAATTGAATTGAATTAAATTGAATGAAAGAGATGCCAGAAATACCTTCATTGTCATTTCTGGTAGGTCAGGATGAAATGTTTATCCACAGATGGACATGCGTTTATGGCATGTTGTCTTGGAATGCTGCATGTTTAAGTCAGTTTTCAAGAACACTTCCGGGAGTGAGTTTTATGCCACCATTAGATGTTAAATTGTAATATTAATGTGTTGGAGAGTTCAGAGATATAGTAACGCACACATGCACACCATTGGAGATCCATGATATGCTGCACCTGGGTTTCCAGATGCAACCCTACTGGTTTATGGTATGTTTCAGCTCTTCAGTAGTTAATTGAAATTACTGAATCAGCTGAGCAGTCTGCTCATTTAAAGCAATTCTTACCTTTCTGGCATTTTTACACTTTCTTTTTGTCCCCCGCCGCAACGCGAAATGGGGGACTATGTATTCAGCAACGTCCATCCGTACATCCCGTTTCTTGTTAACGCGATATCTCATGAACCGTTGCACCTAGAGTCTTCACATTTGGTATCAGCCTACATTGGGGCATTACGCAGACACTAGTCGATATGGGCAACCTTCACATTATTTTCAAGGTCACCACTTTGACCACTTTTCAAACCCTTGTTAATACATTGAATGTATGTGGTATTTACTGAAGTGGTATTTCATGAAGCGGCGGGGGACATGGCCGCCTTTAGTGGCAAACACTTGTGTAATCTTAAAATGCTCTTAATAAGCGTATGGCACACTAAAATGTAAAAGAAGTCCACCGGGTGTTGAAACTCATCAATATTCAATTCTCATATATTTCTGATAAGTCTGACCAATCATTTTCTTCGGTCCGAATAAAATGATTTGCCGAGCTTCCTGTCTGTCATCCGTCGCCGCGCCCTTTCCAGTTGCCTACCGCTGTCACTGCTTGCGAGTAGCGCGCCTCTCTGGCAGAAAAATAACGACACATTTGAGTGTAAACAAATGGTTGCTGAAATGCTATAATTACGATAATAACGTTAATGGTAGTTTATCAGACTACAAAGGTAACTAAACGTTACGAGGGCATTTTATTTTATCCCACATATAGAATTGATTATTATGTTATTACTGTTGGTTAGTTTTCTCTTAACCAGTGCCTCTGAATCTGACTCCATTGACCTGTTTCACTCTCCTGTGAAAAAAAATAAGTGTGGGCCGTTAGGAAGTGAGCAGCGTGAGTGAAGCAGGTCAATGGAGTCAGATTCAGAGGTACCGGTAAGTGAAAACTAACCAACAGTAATTACACAATATTCAATTCTATATGTGGTATGAATTAAAATGCCCACGTAACATTTAGTTAGCTTTGTAGTCTGACGAACTACCGTATATTAGCTATATTTTTTTTCATCGGAGAAGTCTGAGAATCAGGGGGAAAAGGGTGGGATTTTGGAGGGAGGCGGAGTTGTTCGTGTTCAAATTTTTACTAATGGCTGTGCGACATGCCAGAAAGGTAAGAGTTGCTTTAAAGTGACCATTGATTATAGGGAAACTGCAGAATCTGGTGGAGAGTACTGCCATTCAGGGAATTTAACACCTCTTGTGATATGGATGCACCCCATCAGATTCAGGTGCTGTGGCAGTGTTCCCACTCTGAGAATCAGTATGCCAAACAGCAAGTTATATGTTTTGTAGCCAGGCATGCAGTCTGGTCACACCCAGGAATACATTAGCTACTTCGAGCTCAGATGCACTGGTGAGGGGCCATGCATTTGTTTTAAGATTTATGGCATTGCTTCCTCCTATAGGAAGTGATTCTGCACTCAGGTTAAGGGCTGTTTTCCTCTGCTTGTGTGCGTGTGCGTGTGTGTGTGCGTGTGCGTGTGTGTGTGCGTGTGCGTGTGCGTGTGTGTGTGCGCATGTGTGCGTGTGTGCGTGTGTGTGTGCGTGTGCGTGCGTGTGTGCGTGTGTGCGTGTGTGTGTGTGTGTGCGTGTGTGTGTGTGTGTGTGTGCGTATGTGCGTGCGTGTGTGCGCGTGTGTGCGCGTGCGTGCGTGCGTGCGTGCGTGCGTGTGTGTGTGCGTGTGTGTGTGCGTGTGTGTGTGCGTGTGTGTGTGCGTGTGTGTGCGCGTGTGTGTGCGCGTGCGTGCGTGCGTGCGTGCTTGCGTGCGTGCTTGCGTGTGTGCTTGTGTGTGTGTGTGTGTGTGTGTGTGTGCGTCCTTTTCTGTGTCTGTGTACATTGTGCATGGGTGTGATGTGTGTTTCAAATGTGTCTTTTGATTCTGTGAATGTATGTCCACTGAAATGTGTCCTTTGTCTGGAAAGAGCAGTTCATTTATCATACAAACACTGAATAATTGAGTGTTGAGCATCCCAAATGAACTGTGGCTCTGATGTGGATGAACTGTGGGTGTTCCATCTTGTCACTGGCCTGCTAAATAATGGTGAAACCCCTCTTCAGAGATGGAAACCCAGCAGTTTGTCAGCAAACATATTTTCAAATGATGGACTCGGTGAGGAAAAATAAAAAATATCTTCAATGATTCTCAATCGCTCCCTCAGGCACATTAGCTCAATAGACAACTATCCATATTGCAAGTGATCTCAGACATTATTTTTCACGCAAAGGAACAGCTTCCCTCTCGAGAGATTTTAAAGCGTCATTGAAAAAAATATACCGCAGGTTGAGCGAAGTGTAGCTCTGAGATGTTGAGTTGTTGATTAAGTAACAAGAATGGGGGATAAATATTAATAGATATAGATATAAGACAGTTATATAATGCCCTCCTGAAACTCCGAGTGCATTATAGTGATGAGGGGAAGCTTGCCTCAGCTGCGATCAGTGCCGCAATTTGGGTGATGCACAACAACCATGTTCTGCTGAAATACTCACCATACCTCAGAGGCAGGGAGAAATGAACCTATTTTTTAGCCAGTAATTCTTGTTAAATATGGCTTCCCCTCCCTTCCTGCAGGAGCAGCTCCAGGCCCATGACCTTAACAAGTTTCAGCCGCTGAAGATGAAGCTCCTGGACACAGTGGATGACATGCTGGCCCATGACATCGCTCAGCTCATGGTGCTGGTGCGACAGGAGGAGACCCTGCGCCCCAACCAGGTGGTGAAGGGGGGGGCCTTTGATGGTACTCTCAATGGGCCCTTCGGCCACGGCTACGGCGAGGGCGCTGGGGAGGGCATTGACGAGGTCGAGTGGGTGGTGGCACGCGACAAGCCCATGTACGACGAGATCTTCTACACCCTGTCCCCCGTCAACGGCAAGGTGACGGGAGCCAACGCTAAGAAGGAGATGGTGAAGTCCAAGCTGCCAAACACTGTGCTTGGAAAGATCTGGAAGCTGGCCGACCTTGACAAGGATGGCATGTTGGATGATGAGGAGTTCGCTCTAGCCAACCACCTCATTAAGGTCAAACTGGAAGGTCATGAGCTGCCCAGTGATCTGCCACCACACCTGATTCCCCCATCGAAAAGGAAAATTTCAGAATAAAGTCCAGAGCTGTTGGGTGGGAGATATTGATGGGGCAAGCAGGGGGTTAGAGGAAGAGGTATAACGAAGTGGAGGCAATCAATCGGGGTTAGTTGAAGAGGTTTTTGACAGGCTACAAAGGAAAGAAATAAACATTTTGAAGACTTTTCAGGTGTTCTAATAAGAGCCGAGAGACTGCAACCATTTGCTTCTTGTTTTACTTTGAATCATTTTTAGTTATATTACTTTTTGTGAAGTTACCAGTCCTGCTGAAGTGATGGGAGAGGAGGTCCTTGAAAGATTTACATAGGATGAAGCATTTTAGGAACTCATGAGAACATCTGCACATACACGCATCCACAGGTCGTAAGTGAAGAGTTCAGGTCAAAGCCTTCAGCCATGACTTGGCAGAAACCAAGCTCAAGTTCTGGAGGTAAAAAATAAACTTGTTTGTCAAATATCAAATGATCCCCCTCTTGGGGCAGAGATGGCATGTTTAATGAAAACAAAAAGTACACATTTCAAGCTTCAGTCTTCCTTCTCCTTGTACTGGTAGATATCCTAAATATGACTTGTATTGGAATAATATATTGTTAATGATATGAACCCTTTTTATAAGTAAGTCTAGTGAGATGTTCTACATGTGAACAGGCAGCATCGTGATCAATGCAAGCCCATTCTAGCCTGACCAAGAGACTGTTAAAATGTATAGACATCATGTTGGAAATTTCCAGTAGAGACTTTTAAATGTGAAGTGTTTTAAATTGACTTAACAACTAGTATCCCTATCTGATGACTGTGTAAATGTCTATATAGCCTCTCACGGTTATGTTGTAGTACTCAACAGATTTCAGTTCAAGTTTTATAGTGGAAAGCAGCCTTTACTGCACAGAGAAGGAGAGTGAGGTATACTTCTATTTGCTATTGTACTATTCTCTGGCTTTCATTGCTTGAAAGGTTATACATTGCAGTGCCTGTATTGAACTAAACTCATTGGGTATTTGCTTAATTAAAAAATATAACGTGATCAAATATCATTTTGCCCTTCTGTTCAATTTGTAGAATTTGCGTCCTGCTGCATGAGTTAAATGTACTGTAACTTCTCTGAAATAATTATTTAAATTATCTCCACCATTCCGATCTAAAGACACCCAACTCATCTATCCCCTTGTTCTCAGAACAAAAAAAAAGAAGAGTATTGCAACTTTTTTCAAACACATCCATTTGTGCATCTTTCTGAGTAGGTTATGTTTGTTCTGGTGTGGAAATTTTTGTGATTTAAATGTTCCTGCAGTGGTGTGATGGGCTGAAACGTGTGCAGTGCTCCGTTTGAGAATAAACACTGATGTTTTGGCCAGTTTCTCAATCACAGATTAGGATTAGTGCTGAAATATATTGGGTTTTCAGGGGAAAGGCTCCATTCAGAATTCAAGTTCGCTTAGGTTGAGGTCAGGATGAGTCTATTAATCCAAGGGAACCATGAGAGAGCCTGTTGTATTTCATTTTTAAAATGCTTCTGGTTGCTGCCCATTCGAGCTGGACTGGTATGAAATAACCTGGGATGGACCATGTTGTGCAGTTCTTATGAGGGATTGTGCTGGACAAATAGGTGTTAGGAGGCAAGGTGATTTTCAGATAAATGTCTTGGAAAGTGGGGGCAGCTGGTGTTCTTCTTTGTTCAAGAAGGTGTTTTTTTTTTTTTTTTTTAAATAGCAGTTGTTGATGTTGGTGTTATTCCATCTGATATTCATATCGTCAACGTTGAGCTGTTAAATGCCCTGTGCGGTCCTTCTGAGTGTCTGTGTCATTGGACACATGTTCACAGCCAGTTAATTTTGCCCCGCATTTGTTAACATTTCAGCTTGCAATTGTAGCTCAACTCAGAGTAGCCTGAACTATGAATTTTCACCACCACCAATATCATACTGTAACCCAGTCCCTAAGTGCGCTTGCTTCCTTGACGCCAATTCAGATTTCATGTCTCAACTGTTGTGTAGTACTGTAATTTATTATTTCTTAATGTTTGTGTGTTTGTACTCTAATTAAATGATGGAAAACAATTAGCAGTTAGCAATGTAACGTGCATATTAACATTGTTTCCTTTTCTTGGCATTGCTTTCAGGTGAAGATTGAATATATCTATATATATTTTATTACTGAGCAGTCTGTCCATTAATGGGGTGTAGCCCACAGTTCTCTGTGCCATGGACTAAGTTAGAAATTCATTCCATAAAGCAATGTGTTTGCTTATTTCTGGAGAGGTGGAGGGAACGCAGCCAACGAAGGAATCAGGCTGAACTCTGCATGTTGCATTATTCATTACTAAAAGTGCAGTCTGTCTGTCTTGGTCTATAGCTCATTTGTATGTCTCCCCAATCTCTGTGTACATGCTTCACCGGATTTGTGTCAGAAGTTCATGACTGTACAGCTTATAGCCTTTCCCTGATTGTAAGAAATGGGATGATGAAACATTCCCCTATAATGTGTGTGTGTGTTGGGGGTAAGGGGGATCCTAGCTTCAAGAAGTGAATTAAAGAAATCCCCTTCATTTAAACCAGACTTCCCGGAGTTGGTGTGCTTGCCTCCTTTCCAAACTATGTGTTATTAGGTTTGATTTAAGCCATGTGGATGGACATGACCTCACAGGATTTGATGGATCCACCGCGTGACACACTTCTCCACCCCCCTTCCATGTGGTCGCTAGCACTGCAATAAATGTCGATCTAAACAAGAGTTTTGGCTTTTGCATCGACACACTGATTCTTTTTCCTCTCCAGCACTAGATATTAGCCTTGCAGTCTGTTTTTGTTCTGTTGAGTAGTGAAACGTGCTCACCCCAAAGGCATGTCTTGAAACGAGTCAAACATTCTCTGACCTCATAGTCAACAGTTATGCATTATTTTTTTAAAAGGTTTTAAAAATAAGATTTTAAGCCTATATATCAGACTTGAATATGAGAATGACTTATTTTGCAGTGAATGGGCGAGGGATCATGCAGAGGTGAAGGGGGAACATGTTCTGGTTGGTTTTTGACATTTATATTGGTGAGGCGTCCCCACCTGAGACATGGGACATGGTTTGTTTTGGCTGCACACAGGGGTGGGAGGAGCAAGAAAATGTTTGCTATTATTTTTCTACTCATCACATTTAATAAAATGAGACTAGTTAGAGTTAAATCTCTGCAGCTCAGAAATATTTTAGATGCTGCTCTCAGTCTCTTTAACAATGGCTTACAAACAGGATGCATGTAGAAAATTACCTGTAACGTTGATGAATGATGCGTGAACAATTCACCTCAAGTATGCTCCTGATGTTGTTCGACATGTCTGGAAACACTCAAAAGTAGTTTAAAACTTCCAAGTGCTGTATATACTTATTTTTTTAACCAAACCTGACTTGAAATGTGCTGTGCTTGCAGAAAATATTACACTTGGAGCAGAAAAGTACCGCTGCAGATGTTTTCAGTTGCAGTGCAGTTAGTAAATATTGAGACAGTGACCGTAAAAAAAATTGCGAAACATTTCTACACAGCTTGCTTCTTATGGGTGTAAAAATCTGTTCGGTGAAGCTGATGTTCTGTACTTTCCGGAATTTTTATTTTTTTCAAGTTCAATGTCCCTGAGCACTGAGCCAAAGAGCAATGACTATTTCTCTGCATGAATATTTATGGACTGCCTTACATACAAGCTACATACAATCTTACTGGATTGTACAGGACTCGGCTATGTGGTGTCTTTACATATGAATGAAGTATGATGCGACGAGGCTGAAGTGCCGCTCGTAAAAGGATTTTTTCAGAGAATCTAGCTGGCTAGTAAAGGTAATGTCTAAATTAGTCATTTTTTGATGTCTACAGCAGCCAGCTAGCTAGCTACAGAATTACTGGGAAAAACGGGCTGGTCAACGGCATGGTTTTCATTTAGCTCAGTAACTAGCTATCTGGCTACTGTAGTACATGAAATGAGGGTGTGTGCTTGTAACTTCTGTGCAGCAAACTTAAGCTGAGCCAGATACAGGAAACAAAGAAGCATAATTATTGATGAAATCGAACCTTTATCAGGCTTTGACTGAATTGCTAAAAGTTTTATTAGCCCATTAACAATCTTCGTTAGCTAGCTAACTTATAGCAGCAACTTGCAGTCCTACTGAATTGTACAGGACTGTGCAATGTAGTGCATTTTGCATATATTTATTATGATGGACCTTCACAGATTCAGCCAAATTTTAATCAGCTCATCTGCAACACCATGTGTTAATGAGCAAAGTTATGGCTAGTACCATTCTTGAGATATTGAGTATGAAAGGATCATGACCCATATATATTACATTACATTACAGGTTCTTAGCAGACGTACAAAAGTGCATAGGATCAGTACGGAAGTGCAGAGCTCCTTGGAGACAAGTACAAGTGCTAACAGTAAGTGACAGAACACTTTCCATTGTTACAGATTGTTACAGATCTAAACCAATAATAAAAGGGCAAGGGGAAGTGAACAAAATGGCAACAAGGTCAAGTGCAAAAAGGGCACTAAAATAAAATAAGTGCAACAAAAGTGTAACAGGTCAAGTGTGACAAAGGGGCAGGAACATGAAGTAAACCTTCAACAAAATGAAGGGCAACCAAATTAAGCGGTAACAAAATCAGGAAATAAAGTAAACAAAATGAAGTGCAACAAGATCGTGTAAGGGCAACAAATCAAGGGAAGTAGGGACAGGATTCAGGGCAGTGGAGTAGGGGAAAGGTGGAGCCTGAAGAGGTGGGTTTTCAGGCGGCGCTTGAATGTGCTCAAGGATTCTGCCGTCCTGACCTCGATAGGTAGATCATTTTCATCAATGAGGTACCAGGACAGACAACAACCTTGAGCAGGAGGGGGAGGATCAGAGAGGGGGAGGAGCCAGGCGACCAGAAGTAGCAGAGCAGAGTGCTCTGGCAGGGGTGTAACGTCTGAACAGTCTCTGGATGTATGCTGGAGCTGTTTTGTTGACTCCCTGGTAGGCTAGCACCAAAGTCTTGAATTTGATGCGAGCGGCAACAGGGAGCCAGTGGAGCCGTGTGAGCAGGGGGGGGACGTGGGAGTGCCTCAGGACGTTGTGGACCAGGCGAGCTGCTGCGTTCTGGATGAGCTGCAGGGGTCTGATGGCAGATGCAGGGAGGCCGGTGAGTTGCAGTAGTCGAGGCGGGAGAGGATCAGCGCTTTAACTAGGAGCTGCGTAGAGTAGCTGGTGAGGAAGGGCCGGATTCTACAGATGTTGTTGAGGAAGAACCTGCAGGTCTGAGTCACTGCTGCGATGTTCACTGCAGAGGAGAGCATGTCGTCAAACAGGACCTTTAGGTTCTTCACACTCCGCGAGGGAGTGATGGTGGTATCCCCCAGGGTGATGGTCAGATCCTGGAGAGGGGAGGATGGAGCAGGGATGTAGATCATCTCCGTCTTGGTTGGGTTAAGCTTCAGGTGATGGTTGTCCATCCAGCTCTGGATGTCTTGTAGGCAGGCGGAGATGCAGGCGGAGACCTGGGCATCAGGGGGAAAAGAGAGAAAAAGTTGAGTGTCATCAGCATGAAAGTGATATGATAAACCATGAGCAGAAATGACGGGACCGAGAGACTGGAGATAAAGAGAAAAGAGTGGACCAAGAACTGAGCCTTGGGGGAGGCCTGTGGTAAGGGGGCGGGGTGTTGATACTTCACCAGCCCAGGCAACCTGGTCGGAGCAACTGGAGGGTAAGACTTCACCCAGATGTGGGCTGTACCACAGATCCCCAGTGCAGACAGGGGAGGATGGAGGGTTGACAGTGTCGAATGCGGCAGAGAGGTCGAGGAGGATCTGGATGGAAGAGAGGGAGGCGGCGCGTGCAGTGTGAAGCGCCTCACTGACAGAGATGACTGCGGTCTCCGTGGAGTGGGCAGCTCTGAATCCTGACTGGTGGGGGTCCAGGTGGTTGTTTTCCCACTCACCCACTTCCATTATGGCGGTATCAGCCTAGCCAGGGAATAATGAATCATATTTGCACATGCTAAAATTTTAAATCACGGTGACAACAGCATACTGTATGGTTGCCTAAAGATTTTAGTACATACCACATGTTAAGAGCTGTGAAATGTTTTCTATTGGGGGCGCTGGGCAAGGAGGTGCATTTTTTTAATCATTTTTGAAGGCTATCAATTGAAGTTCATATTATTTTCCTATATGTTCGGGGTACTCGCTGGTTGTTTATCGGTAATTTTAAAATGCCATATCAAGAGATATCATAAAAAATCTCATAGTTCCATTTGGGTCTTCAATATGTTGTGAGACTGTCAGAAGAACACAATGAGCCTCAGGCTAGAATCACTAGTAGAAACAGATTTGTCCTTAAAAACTGAGTGTTATGAGATAACTTGCAGCCTTTACCAATTTAGTGTAAGACCTCTTTAAATTTTTCTTGAGGTATGCACAAAATACAGGAGTGGTCTCAATCTGTGTTAAGAATCATTTCCACTCATCGTCCTGTAGCTATTCTAAACTTACATTTGCGACTAATGGATGGTATTTGTCTTAAAGTTTTTTTTTTAGTTGAATTTACACATAAAAGTCTATGGATTCTCTACACCTAAAATAAACTTCATTGGTTGACTGGTATATTTGGACTGTTGGGCATGGAAATTATATTAATTATATATTTCAATTGATTCCCCTGATATTACACCACATATCTCAGGGGAAACTGTATAGATAGTTGGCTTGGGATTTGTCATTTGTATCACATTCCATTGCTTTGTGAAATCCATTGATTCAAAATGCTGAGATAAAATGAAATCTTTTGAAAAATCTCAAAGTCTCTGTCCAATTGTCATCCAAAATAAAGTGTGGTTTTCTATTTCATGAACTTTCAGTTTTTGATCACTAAGCATTTTAAGAGGATATTGCCTATCGCAAAAGACTCTGGGACACATTCATCCTCCTAGTCAACAAAGATGAGATATGTACGGTAACATCAGTAAAATTAAGCTGAAGGTACCTTATGTTTTCCTACTTATTTTAGGGAGGCCCATTAAGGAAACACCATATAGAATTAGAGTTAACAATGTTTTGTGCTACTGATTTTATTCTAAAGAAATCTTGAATTGAAGTTTCAGGAAAATATTAGCTTAAGGTACTTGGTGCCACATGGTCCAAGTCTACATTAATTGTTTCTAGTCGTTAATACGATGTTACAACTTAATATGGTAAGACACAGGGAACTGTATGCAATGCAAAATAGTGACACCCACCAATAATGAAAAATAAATGGATGCACAGGTTACGCAATCATAGTAACACTATAAATACAATTTTCACTGTCCTTACTCTGAAAACCAATTGCCCAGAAACAAGTCTAACACAAAAATAACCCTTGCAAAAATGAAATTCTGGAACATGACAATGCATAACAAAACGTACATGGCAATGAACAAAAATGCATAACATTGCAATAAAAATACCGTATTTTATCAGATTCCCAATGGACTGCTACATTACATATCAGATCACATTTTCCACAGAATGTTGCTTCGGGTCCAAAAGCTCGAATTATAAAAGAAAAAACTAGATTTGAGCATGCACAGTATTCATTTTGCTGCAATTATTTTCTGATACAGCAGCAAAATTATGCAAAAGATTTAATGAAAACCTCATTTTCAGATATAAGATTTTCAATATCAGCTTGCTAGGGAGATGCTGCAGCACCCCCAGCTTACCTACTTCTCACGGCCAAATATGTTAGTCATTCTGTGTGGTACTGCTATAAAGTCTCAAGGGTTCCCAACTGTTCACAACGCCCCTCTTTTCGAACAGAACCCACGGGGGCCGTCTCATCGCACAAACTCAGTGCTGAAATTCTGCCCACCTCCACCCCTCACAGTTACTTTCCTGGTCAGGATGAACCCGGCATGATTTCAGGCCCCCTGGGGTTCAAAAGTCAGGAAGGGCAGGTCAGAAGAGATCCCTCCGTTTTTGTTTGTTTGGGAGACGTAGACAGTTATTGAATCCTCCTCTTCCTGGGTCAGAGTTCATTGTGAACTTGGAACATGTCCTCACGCCATGCTCTTTGAGAGGCCACAGGCATCAGTCTCCATTTCACGCAGGCATGCACCACGAAAGGGAAACAGGGCTATCAGAGGGTGCTATAAATGGACTGAAATGGGCCAATCAGGACACTAAAAATGATGGTCATGGAGTTTTCTCATTTACAAGACTCAGTCGAGATTAAACTGATGTCACATCTTGTTCTCGCCTGAGATGCCAATCTTTTGTGCGTCAATTTTGCTATACTGTAATGAGTCAGTTACCCAACAAAAATCCAGTGCCATATTTCACCTGAAAAAAAGTAACGTACATTTTAACTGTGCGTCCGAATGTGAGAAATGTGTCACATCATGGCTCAATTTCCAAAAATGAAGAGACATGACTTACGGTGCAGTACCAACAACAGCCAGTGAGTCACATGAGCTGTATTTCCATAAATTCTATTTGTTAGCCTCATAGCATCATTGCCTAAGTAATTTTTTGGCTTACTGATGCAATTTAAAAAAATACCAATGTGCTTGCTAAAAATAGTGTTTTTTCTTGTTGCCCGAAAACATTCAAATATGACTTAGGCAACCATGCTATTAGGCTAATGATAAGCAGTTTAAACAGTATTATTCTGTGGAGTAAGTATCAGTAGAAAATGCGAGGGTTAATACTCTTGAGGGAACCAGACAATCTCAGGAGCATAACAATCTCACAATCAGGCTTTACTGTTTTTACACAAACTGAGGCACATGCAACACTGTATTCACAGAGCAGATCCCTGCACTGGATAGCAGAGCAGGCACTTCAAGCGCATGAAGCATCACTCAAAATGTACAAACAGAATGTAGCCAGACATTTCCCAAGGCGATGCTTTGCCTTTTTTAAACAATGCTTAGTCATGCATTTCTTTTAGTAGCAACTGGGTGCACCATTAAAAACCCTTACAAGACTTGCTCACAGTGAAGATGGTGAGTGCAGTATTACACAATATTCGCTTGTTACACATTCGGAATTCTGGCAGCTTATTTAAAAAAATGTCATAACTTCTGTTGTTGCTGCGTGGCTGTGATGCTGAATGGTGACTTTTTGGATTATTGTTTCCTGGGAAGAGACTATTTTTTAGACAGAACTGACTATTATGTACCAAATGACATGAAGCAAGTCAGGAAGTGCAGGCAGTCAACGCAAGTAGCGCCACCATCACATGACCTACCTTGCTCAAGTCAGCCACGACTGTGGCCTGTTTGATCCACCAAAGCATGCTTATTTACACTGCTCCTGCAAATTTCACCCTGCATCTACCCCAAGCATTTACTTGTGACTCACCAGAAACCTCACTGACTTACACAGAAAACTGACATTTTTAAAATTCTAAATATCTGACATCTTAATTGCATTTGGAATGAAATGGTCAATGTGGCCTGATAGGGCAAACATTCTGCATCTATCTGAGGGTACAGCAGTTCAAATTAGGTCTTTTCATTAGGGTTTTGTTGCGCTTTGTATACACCTACAGCCTCTCTTCAGCTGAAGGCCTCAAGGTTTCACTGATAGTGATGGGGGGTGGGGCGCGCATGGAAAGGGCAACAATTTCCAAATTGTTTAGCAGAATTGTATCAAATACTCTCAAATGACACTAAAAAGTCTGCCCTATCAGTGCAACACTGACCAAATAATTCCGAATTTAATTAAAACGTCGGATATCTTTAATTTAATTATGTCCATATGCTGTGTCTCAATGAGGTTTCAGTGAAGTCTCCTCACGCTTTTGGCAATACAATGTTGGTGCTGGGGACTAAGTCCTTATATCTACTCCCTGCTGCTCTAAGCTCACTCAGTTATGTTCTGGCTGGGAAAGATGACATCAGAGCCCAGCCACCACAACAATAATTCTGTTTGTACATTTCATTGTATCATTAAGTGAGTTTGTTTACCAAACTTTACTATAAGAGTGATGAAGGGTAGTAGGAAGACCTACCAATGCCAAGCACAAATGACCGTCATTCATCACCGAAACGGCAAATATAAACCCACTTAAATATAGTATTACCAAAGGCATAAAGCCTTTCTCTTGGTTTGTGTGATGAAGAAATGGTGGGCAAATTTGGCATGATTTATATTCAGGCAGATCAAAGGGGAGACATGCACATCCAATAACTCAGACAGGCGCTAACCAGAAAAGCAGACTGAATTGTAATGGAAATTTCCACACACAGTGAATGTTACTGCAACCAAGTCTCAAAAATATAAGCAGCATTTTAAGCTTAGAGCCCCAGCAAATGAAATCAAAATAAAAAACAGGTAACACCACACCCATTCTCAATGGGGCCAACGTAATGCATAGTAACTGGAAAATAACGCAATAATCAGAAAATAACGGATGCTGGATTACCGTAAACCTGACATAATATTTCAACAGATTTATGAAGAAATTTGTTCCAAGGTCCCTTGACAGGAAATGGGGCCATAGGAAGGAAATGACCTCGTAGGGCAGGGTCTCGTGGCCGGGATGTTCCCCCAAAAAGGTCACTGAGAAACATCCCTTTGCAGGGAAGGAAATGATTCTATCCCTAAGCTCCTCGTTGCCTCAAATCAGCTGTTATTTTCGATGGGGTAAACAAGGAAGCCATTACCCCTCCACTTATCAAGAGTTCCTTTGTGTTGTCATGTGTTCTCACGATGCCCAAGAAAGAAAATATTATCCTCTGTCACAGGAGCTGTTGCTCGATGATTGTGATGTACACAGTGACTGGTCAGCTGGCTGGCAGGGACTCTCGACATTATACCTTTGTGCAGGGACCGAGGAATATGAGCAACAGGGGCTATGCCCAAAGAACACTGCCGTTCTTCCTGCTTTCTCACAGGAAGAGCCGCTCACATTAGCATGCTTAGAGCAGGCACAAGTCTGGGTCTTCCTTTTGACTCCTAGCCAGGGTCTGTTTGTTTTTAATCACTCCTTATCCCTTCCTCCATGCATCCTGCCTCAATCCCTCTATCCTCCCCACAGGGCTGAATTCCAAAGAGGGACATTTGAATATCTACAGAACATATTTGAGAGTTTGTCGCCTTTAGGTAATAAGTCTGTGAGGAAATGGTGTCTATGCCCAGCAATGGATTAGACAGCATCTCCAGGGACCCTGACCGAGGGGGCGGGGGGTTGTCAGATATTGGATTGATGTATGGATGGATGGAGGCAGCTTAAAAAAAAAAACCTTTTGTGTTTTAAAAAATGTGAGTTTCTATTCATTGTAACACTATGGTCAGTATCCTAGTTAGTGTGCTTTTGCCCCTAGGAACGAAGCAGAATAATCTGAGCTAAGCATCATCTGCAATTTTTTGAGAGGGGTTTTTCAGATGCCAAATAAGTCATGATAGTTTTTCTACAGATGGAAACAACAAAGCATTTCCATGAAAATCAGAGGTGGTTTGAAAATTAACATTCTGGTCAAATTTTAGAAATGTTTTATTATACGTGGAAACAGAATGCTCCCAGAAACAATTCAAACAAAATGGCACTTTATGATATAACATACTACTATTTCCCAGAGGTGGAATGGTGGAAGATTCTTCAAAAACAGGAATTCCTTATCACTTTTAGAGGAAATTCTTATCCCATCTCTGAGCCCTAAAATGGCAGTGGCTTTTGCCACCAGACGTTAGAGTAAATAAATATGTTTTCAGGCCATAAATAAATGTCACCAACAATGACTAACTGTCCCTAACAAGGAATATGGAAGCCTGTGTGTCAGTGTGTGTGTATGTGTGTGTGTGTGTGCTTGTGTGCATGTTAATGTGCACGTATTGTAAAGTCTGAAATAACAGCACTGCGGGAACATTTTTGGGTCCGTATTTTAAAAAATGGCTTAATTCCAGCCCAAAGGCTAGCTTTTGATTTAAGTTTCAATTGGGGTTTTGGTTAGGACCAAAGTTAAGTATAAAAATTAATTTAGGAGAGTCTGTAGTGTAGGGTTAAGATCAGGGTTACAGTTAGGGTGAGAGAAGGGGTTAATTTTATTGTTGATTTTGGGCTTTGAGGGTCAGAAAATAGGATTTTGGTTCTAAAATAATTATTTAGCCCCCATAAATATACCGAGGCATTAAAAACGCGTAATAAAATATACTGTTTTAAGTAGTTGCAAAACACGGTCTCGGAAAACTGTGCTTTTGGTAGTGAGACTTTCCCTCATTATTATCATTACATTGGCAGTCAGTTCAGCAGTTCTTATGCATTATCTGACATGGCAGAAGACATTTTATGGAATGTGTTTTTGTGGCGTCACAGATGATGCACTTTGTCGGGGACGACAGCTGACACATCTGGTCATTCTGCGTTATCCCTGCACTCTGGATACAGTCATTTAATGGACGTTAATGCGTCCAGAATCTTTTCTTTGAGACTGGCCATCATTCAACATTCAAAATGTTTGATTCTTCCAAGATTCATTTGTTTGCGGCATTTGAAGTGGGAATGTTGTGACTTTGTTTATGTGTTTTTTTTTTAATTGGCCGTGATCTTCAACTTTTCATGTGCAAAATGATTTCTTCTAATGTGATTCATGACCATAATCCAGGGAACTGAGCTGCATTTAGATAATCATAATGAGGTGTTAAACCAAGAAAGGATTCGAACCCAGACACTTTACATTTTGCAATGCTCACCATACCTGATGGTCATCATGTCAATCAGCAAAAGGAAACACTATCAGTTTTCAAATTAGACGATAAAAACCACTTTGCATTTTTAATGCCTCTCAGTATAGAAAAAAACCAAAGTGCGTGTGTGTGCCTTGTATGTGCAAAGGAAACCTTTCACCAGTAGATGGCGCCAAGCTGTGAAGCTGTCTAAACCATTGTGGCCTGCCGTAATCGCTGCTGCAAATATCCCCAAAGTGAATGCAGCACAATGCCTATGAATAAGCTCCGCAGGAAAACTGAAATACCATGCAGTGTGCAGGAACATGTATTGAGGTTGCTGCTCTCGCACAAGGCTGAAAACCCCAGCCAACAAGTCATGTAGGCCCTGGAGGTACAGAGGGCATGTCAGAATTGTAGAAGCCACCATGACTGGGAAAACCAAGGTGCACAGTCTCTTTTTCAACCTCCAGACCATGAGGCATCATCCCAGAATGGGCATGAGAGGATAGCACTCCCTGCTTAACGGAGGGCCATGGGTGGGTCTCGTATTGGCCACAGACCCACCACCCCTAGTCAATCTAATGGGGTCATGGGGACAAACTGGGTGTAATCATGTTTCCAAGCCAGGTAGAGGGCATTAGTTGCACAGAGGAGACTGGAGGTTCTTCTTGCTCACAAACAGGTCAACCGTCAGTTATCCAAACTGTTGCCAGATGTTTACAACTACGTCTGAGGAAAGATCGCTTTCCTCAAGTGGAGCTCCTCCAGACATCCTGTACAGCAAAATGTTCAGAGTTAAATAAACTCTTAAAGAGTCTATTTAGTTCCACTCTAGAAAGTGTGAGCTCAAATAAACTCTTTAAGAGTATATTCCACTCTATATGAGTCAAATTAACTCTGAGCTTATGACTGTGTGTCTGTCCCTGTGTTGTGAGACCCAGCAATGTTGCGAGTCATCAGGGAGCGGAGTTGGCAATCAGACCAGTTAAGAATGGATACCGCCATCTTGAGTTGAGCTGGGGATCTGTTGAGGTGGGCTATCATTGTGATATCAACTGACTTCACCATGATGTGCTTTCCCTTCAGCTGTGAGGCAAAGCGGTGCAGCAACTTTTGTTCCACTGTGAATTCCAGCAGGTAGGTGCGGAGGGGGAGCTCGACTACTAGCATCCACCGCTGGCCTAGCCAAGGCTCTTGCCTCAACCAGCCAGGGAGGCATCTGCACAGACTTGGACATTATGAGGGACGCACCCCAGACTGGCATACTGTTGTCATCATCCCAAGGAATGACATAATACTTCCCACTAGTACTGAGGCTGCAGACCTCACACATTGGGTCAGCTGTAATATTGCCACCACACACTCCTCTGACAGACATGCAGTCATGGCGTGAGAGTGTAATAGCAGCCCGATGTAAGCCATCAGCAGGCTAAGCTTCAGGATGGTTTGGTTGGGATGATAGCAAAGCCCAACTATGTGGTATGCTGGATGGTCAGCATTGTGTGAGCTTCCGCCTCCTGCCTGAACATGATGAGAATCAGCCAGTCACCTATGTAGGTCAAGATTCCCAAGTCTTCCTCCCTGAGCAGCAACAATGCTGTCTCTGCACATTTAGTCAATGTGCACTGGGAAAGAGAGAGAGAGAGAGAGTGAGTATCTGAACAGGGGGCAGCTATGAAGGTAGCTCTCACCTCCCACAATGAAGCACAGGTACTTCCTGTAGCCTAGTGAAAGCGTCGTGGAAGTTTGCAAAAGACAGGTCTATGGATGTTATCCATTTGCCAGGCTGGACGGCCTGCAAATGCTTTCTGACTGCCAACATGCTGTTTGGGCCTCTGTACAATGTGGCTGTTTGGGACCTGCAGGTTCAGTATGGATCTCATGCCCTCCAATTTCTGGGCAGCAGCTGGTACAGGGAAAAGAAGTCTGTCCACCCCTCTGAGTGGGGAACCACCAATGTGGCTCTTTTTCAAAGGAGCCCAGTTATTTCCTCCTCCAAAGCCACCCTCGTGTGGGAAACGAAAAGCAATGTTTAAACTATGGAGCTGAACAAAGGGAGTTGGTGACAGAATGTCAATGTGTAGCCCATCCACCGAGTCCTGACCAGCCAGGAATAAGGAGGGCTGCAGCACAGTACTAGGTGGCATTGATCCTTGATGGTGACAGTCATTAAATGAAAAGCTGATGGGTTCTGCAGGGAGAGCTAGAACAAGTCCATACCACCCAGATCCTGCTGTTTTGGAAGGAATCACATGGGGAGTCCCTGCAAAGAGGACCAGGAAGTAGCTAAAGTTAACGAATGGACCGCCACATCCCTTGCTTTGCCCCCAGTGTGCAGGTTGCGAAGAACTGCAGAGGAACATTTCCTTTTGAAGCTAAACTAAGTTCCTACCACTCACTTACGTCCACCGTGTACACTTGCCATAGAAAAAACGTTCACTTGCGAGATGTTTTGTCAGGAAAGCCACTTCGCTGATGTAGCGTTTGATTACATGGGTTGGGATGATGTCATTATGGTAACCACTGCATGAGCAGAGCCATCTGAGTCATGCACAGTAGGAAATGGTGTGGGTAGCTAGCCAGCGAGACATGAATAGCTTATTAGATGCTAATGTGGAGAGCGCATGCCCGAGTCATGATGAAGAGGTCAGGAGATAGTGGGCAGTGTATGCAACCTTCCCCTAATTTGCTTCTCCTTGCCAGGAAAAAGGAATATCCTCTCTAACCCAGGTGGGGCATCTCTGAAGGAAAACAGCACTAAGATCTGAAACAACCTGTGTCTCAGAGTTTATTATGCTATGAAAAACCTCTCAGGGGCCATGTATAAGTTACCCGCTTCCAAATTAGTAGATTGCAGGAGCTGTCTCCAGCTCGAGGCAGTGACGCAAACAGACCCGACTCCTTGGGGATAGACAACACAACAACGAGACCTCCTACAAGGGTGGACGAGGAAGCCTGGAGAGAAAACCTCAACTGGAGTCACGAATGGAGGCTGAGGTGGCTTCAGAGTTCGAATCCTGTCATTGGCTGAGTCTGTGAGGTCAGCAGACGGTCTCATGGAAGTGATGGGCTGCTGGCAGGTCGGCGTCATGAACAGCAAGACAAGATCTTCCTCTTCGAAGACACAACGATCTTCCTTCTCATCGTATTCTACTAATGGCTTGGACAAAGTCATCATGCCCTCCGCGGAGCGTGGGCACTCCATAAAGTGTGGCTGCCTCATCCCGGAGGAGCGTGAGACAGGCAGCGCAAAAACTACTTGTGAGCAGACACGATGAATAAAAGTGAATCCTTCTGCAACATCAGATACTAAAAGAAGTTCACACTTGATGATCCGTTGTCAAAGGTGGCAGCGTGAAAAAGGGAGATCAGCAGCAGAAGCACTGGGGCTTTGTAGAGGAAGGGTGCTGTGGGGATGTTACCACCGCCCTGGGCGGCGATGCAAGGATCTTTTCTCAGGTGGAGCCTCATGAGGGTAAACCAATAACAAAGCACATAGGAAGGTGAAGCACATACGACGTTGAATAAGATCGGGGGTTTGTAAGTTAGGGTTCAGATTTAGGTTAGTTTTCAGGACAGGATTAAGATTCGGGTTGGTGTTTAGGTTCAGAGAGATGGAAATGGGATTTTGGTGTTAAAATAATTTTTTTGTTCCCATAGGTAGAGAAAACAAATCTATGTGTGTGTGTGTGTGTGCGTATGTGTGTGTGTGTACCTACCCTTACGGGGACAAAATGTCCCCGTTAGACATGGAATTCCAGATTCCTTTATCCTTATGGGGACATTTTCTGGTCTCCATGAGGAAATTGAGCTATTTTACAGATAACGGATAAGGTTAAGGTTAGGGTTAGGGTTAGGGTTAGGTATGCACTGTTGAGGGTTAATGTTAGGGAAAGGGGTTGGGGAATTAATGCAAGTCTATGGAATGTCACCACAAGACATGAAGACCCACGCATGTGTGTGTGTGTGTGCATGTGAACCAATGTCAGCGTGAACATTTTCTTTCTGTTCAAATCAGAATTCAGTTTATTGCGAGGTAATCTAAGGCAATTAGTGCATGACGAGGACACAGAAGAACAGTATATTAGTAGTTACTTCATTAGTGCTAAGTTTCCAGTTTAATTTTTCTCTGAAAATTTAGTGTTTGCCAAGATCTGATAAACTCTTCACAAATTTACCAGATGCCCAGATGAGGCAAGTGATGCAAAACTAACATTTCTTAATTTTTTTGTATATGTACATAATGTTTATGGCTAAATAATACATGTCAGATTTCACCCAGCCAAAATGATTATTAACCAAGTCTGAGGAAGCCAATTATTTTTCAGTTTGCCCTTGCACCTTTATTGTAGATGTCTTTCAGTCCAAGAAATAGCGGGCGTTTAGTAAGCGCATTAATGTGCCAGTTTGCAAAGTTTGAGCATAGCCAATGAATGCACAAACTGAATCCACTTTGAGTCTCGCCTCCACTAATCCATCTCCAAAGCATCTCTTTCAGCATGACAGTGCTGTTCTTGTTTCGCAGCACTGTATTTTAATAGGCCTGCCGCATTTGCGACGGCTCTTTGAGCGATGCTCTGCGTGACAGTGTACAATCGCGCTCCAAATAGCAACAACTACCGCGTCGCGATTCTGCTGGCATAGAAATTTGCCCTAAATGGAATCTGAGATCACATTTCTCAAATACAAATAATCATTCTGTCAGGTCTGTATGATGAGCCAGCACAGAGCAAGATGGCTTCTCACTTATGACTTAATCTATCACAAGCGCTCTCGCGGTCGCAGGGTGGGCCTATAGAGGCTGCGCTGTGCACTGCTCATATGAAGCACCTATTACTAAAACCCCATAAGTCACACTTGACTTGACTTGACTTGTGGGGTTTTAGTAATCAGTGCTTCATATGCTGTTGGTTGGGAAAGTATTCTTCTTCGCTGGAACTGTTTCCCAACAAGTGCTCATCCCTAATTAGCGATGGCATTATGCTGAGTCACATGGCGGGTTTTCTACGTTGTTCTAAAACCTTACACCTTGGTCCTAATTTTGCCCTGAAGACAGGCATGGTGAGCCAAAGGTGCAGTGCAATATGCAGTTGTATGATTTTGGAGGAGGTGAGTACCAATGTAAAACACAGTCATGTCAACTCATTATGGTCATATCAATTTGTGCAGATTTGTAAGATTTTTGGCACTGATAATTCTCCCTTTCTGTTGAATAGTTAGGTTTAATTCAAGCAAATGGCATAAATAGCACTATTATCTTTTCCCTTGTTTTATGACACAGGTAAGATTTATTTTTGGGAGAAGACAGCAAGATATAATCCAATTTGCTGAACTCAGCCACCAACCATCATCTGGCAAATGTTGCCGTTGTATACAGATAATGGGGACACGGTCATGTGATACATTAAACAGAAAGTAAAATTACACTCTCTGTTTTTCAGTAAACAGTGTTCCAATGTTTTGGCAAATTCCCCCCGGCCTCCATGGTGTCACATCAACACACTTTGTGGCAAAACCAACACCAACACCTCAATGTTATATTACTTTACTGCATCTGTGTCGCCTCCCTGTGTTTGAGATTGACTCAAGCTCATAAACAGAATTTGCAAGATGAATCCGTCACTCACACATACACAGGAGGAAGTGTTTGGGGGTGGGGGGGGGGGGGGGGCATGGACTCAGCTAAGTTATTTTTATTGACTATTGCATGAAATGTGCTACTTCCCAATTTCATGTCATTGAATAAGACACTGTTTTTGTGAACTTTGGTTTCACAAAAGAGAGAAAGAGCTGTTCATCTGAAATGGTAGAGTAAAATACTTAATAGTGCAAGGTGAATTAATCCACACCCAAACACAATGTTCTCATCAAACCCAGTTGATTTTCTCAGTGTCTAAGCCCTGTAACAGGACATCCATCTTTCTGTGAATTTTTTATACATCGGCCAGGGTCCCCACCCCATTTTTTCGGGACCGGGCTTTGGGTGTTTGTTTTTTTTGGGCCAGCCCTGGAGAGAGCAGTGTCCTGTTGGGGACCTGGGGGGCTGTGCAGCTGTGGAGTCAAACCCCGCTCTTAAATCGACTCAAGAGGAATTCAAACTTCTCAGTCTCCTGGAGCTGTGTTCTCCCCACTGTCAAAACAAAGATGTTGAAACTCTTTGAGATGGATAGCGGATGTCAGTCGCTTGTGAGAAGAATGAAAAAATTGGATTGTGCTCTATGCAAATGGAGTTATATGATATGATTAGACCTATGTGAAAATATTTCAGAAGGTAAGCATTTTGTAGCCCCATGACTCCAGTCTGAGTGCTATTCAGAATCAAATTTTCTGCGAGTCACTGTAAATTATTTTAATTAAGTACGCCCATGCCATCTATTTTTCCCAGATTGGCTCACTTTTAATGCATTAACAATATGCAAACCAAAATAAATAAAGATATGCAACTGAGGATCATAGGCACTGATTTCTTTTTCAGCCAGTGGGTGCTCAGAATAGTTGGAACCCCCATAACCTGCACTGTGCAACCTCAGATTCCTTAGCAGTTTAAAAGCCATGTTTAGATTTTCCATCGATGGGGTTTCGTATGGCCCAAATGTTTAAAATGTAGCAAAACACCATAAGGCTATGTGAACTGGCTAAATGCCGAGTATGTTAAAATAATATATTTATGAGTATGAATATTGGGCATCTCCCCAGTCACTTGCATTGCACCTCCAAATATTGCAGAATATATTATTTGCACATTTCGAAGAACCAATCCAATACAAGATTTTTGTTATATGATGTTTTTTTCTCAAAATGGTCCGTAAAATTTTTACTGCATAGTGTTTTATTAATTTGGTCCCATTTTTATTTTGCTTTGCTGATTACTGTTGTGCTAACAAACTGTAGAGGCATAACCTCTCTGTGAAATTGCCGAGTTTGTTTACTCTGGAATAGACCCATGCTAGCTTATTCCTTGGACCAATGGGAGAATGTTTAATGGCGCATTGAAGTCAAAGGCCTTTCTAAATGAAAGACTGGGTCTACTCGTGTTTGAAACGGTTTTAAATTGACGACTGAACAAAAACCAGCACAAAAATGATAATGCAAAACAGACCCTTTTAATATTGACTGTAATCAAGTCAAGTCGAGTCAAGTGTATTGATAAAGCACATTTAAAACAACAGAAGTTGAACCAAAGTGCCGTACAGTGACAATTGGCAAAGAATAAAATGGGAAAACTAAAATATTTATAAAAATCAATTAAACTGTTAAACAAAATCACCATCAATAAAAGAATGAACATATAAAGCAAAAGTAGAGAAATTAATAAACAAAGACAACAAAGTACACACAATTAATAGTGACAGTTAAAAGACAAGCATAAAAGCAAAACAGGAAAACAGCACAATAAAAACTTAACAAAAACAGATGAACAAATGAGTGTACAAATATCATAGTATGTAGGAAACTTTGGGGTTTGAAACATGTTATTTACATTTATGTAAGCTTTAGCTTTTTCCATGCAGATGAATCAGGAGGTAAATTTCAAACATCTCCTCTTCGTCAAAAAGGAATTGAATCTTGAGCACACATATTAAGCCCCACAGTCATATTGTGAAAATACAGCTTGAAGTATCCGACGTGCTGCCTTTATTTTAGTGATAGGAAAATAGCAAGCCAAGTTACGTTATGTTATGCTGTGTTAGCTATGTTATGGCGCTTTAATAACAGCCAACATGACAGTGACCAATTAAAAAAATATATTGACTTTGGAGTATGGAGGTCAAAGATTCAGCCAGGGATGTACGTACATCAGAGCATAATCGTTAAGCAAAACGGTTCGCATGACCGTAAATAATCATAGGCCAAGTGCGCAATCTGACAAGAAAGTGGCTGAGACACCATGACGAAACATACAGAAAATTAATCATGCATTAATGAAGACACACAAACGCACAAAGTTAAATCAGTCAACAGCCAGTGATTTTAATCTTCTCGTATGACTCTTGGTTGTAAGAGGTGGTCTGTACATTTGGCAAAGGTCGGAAAATGCCATAAAACACCTAATAAACATAAGGTTAAGAGTTTTTTTTAAACTCTTATACTCATTAATTAATCATGTCATTCTAAAAATCCATTGGCTAAAATGGCATCATACTGCAAATAAGTCATGAGTTACTAGTGTCCAAAAGATGGGCTTATGATTGCCAATTTGCATATAAAATAGAAAATAGAAATAGAAACTTGAAAGAAAGATAGAGAGAGATTTGTATATTGCTCCCTCTACTGGGCCTAACATAATTTTAAAAATTCAAGGAATGTAGAAAAATGTCTTTTCCTACGGGGAAGGGTGCAGGCCCAAGCTCAATGACCTTGATCTCCGATCACACCGGCGGCTGTAATGCCCCTCCCCTCTGGCATTCCATTCCATGGCTATCTGCCCTACACTAATCAATCAATTATCTGTTTCTCTCAACCTTCATTATGTTCACCCATTTCCCTTTTAATTAATTAGTCTCCTTAAATGTTTATAAGCCTAGTTTTCCCCCACATGGACAGGTAGCCATAGTCTGTTCCCCTTTTCGTTTGGAGCACTCCCTTTGCTTTGTCCTGAAGTTTTGTATTTTGTTGGTTTTGTCCTTCACTGTTTATTGAATAAAACCCATGTCTCTACACCTGGGTCTTTATCTCTACTCCTTGCCCAGGCACTTTACTCAACATCCTTGGGGATCAGGGCCTGACAGCAGCACTGCATCGAGATCCAACATCTACCCATTAGAGTTATAACATGGGCTCAGGATTACTTTAGCAAACATTTTGTAAAGTTCTAAAATACTTAGCAATATCCACAAATGCCAGTTATAACTTCAGTTACCATGTTAACTGTGTCCAGATTCACAGTGTGCTTTTTTGGGATTGGAATCAATTACGATGGAGTATCATACCGTGGAAACGCGTATTGGGGTCAGGCTAATCTATGATTAGGTCATTTTGGTGGAACTGTGCTTGGGAACAACGGAGAAAAGGACCATCCAGACTGTTACCAACAACAACTGTCTGGGCTATGCTCTGTCATAGTATGGGGCTGTGTCAGTATCCTTGGCAAAGGTAACTTGCACTTATGTGACGGCATCATTAATGCTTGAAAGTACACTGAGATTTTGGAGCAACATGTACTGCCCTAGAGATGACACCTTTTGCAGGGACACCCATGTATACTTCAAGACTACGCAAAACTGCAGTCTGCAGTTTATGAATCACTGCATTCAGTTTCAATTTTAATTTAGCATTTTGTTCTAACCTTTCTGATTTGGGGTTGAATTAAAAAGTGCAAAAAAATACTATTAAATAGATAGTAGATAAGTTTATCAGAAATATGTACACAGCTTACGCAAGAATCAGATCTGTGAATCTCAGTATTTGATGCAGGGTTTGTGGTAGCAGGCTGGGACAGTCTGAATATTTAATGATAGTTTGTTGGATAGCATGTTTATTATAATACTATATATTAAGCAAATATTTCATGTTATAAATTATGCCTGTCTATATTGTCTCTTTAAACTCAGTAATTCCCCTTAAAAACATAAAGATGTCTTTCAAAACTATAATGACAAATGTTCCACTCATTTGAAGACTGAATAAAAACAGTCCTTCATCAAGCTCTTTGGTTAAATTTATGATCCTTTTTGTATCATGCTTTTTATAGAGCTACTGGCACAAAGACCGCATAGAAAAATAGGAAATAGAAAAAAATTATGCAAGACCAAGCTTGAACCCAAAATTATCCGGCACATCAGTTTAAAACTCCCCAGCAGGAAGATAAAATGTCAAAGTGCAAGATCATCGCAGAAACTCTGGAAAGATTGATTAGAAGGATTGGGTGGAGACCGGCAGTCAGTTATGAACCATTGGTGTTTTTGCTCATTTGTGATTCACAGGCTTCATTGTATCTAATTTAAAAATGAGATGTAGATTCCTGTAAACAAGGTGAAAGAACTGGCCGTGATGAGCCTTTTGTTCACTCATCCTTTATCCTGAGACAAAAACAAAGGCACGGCCATCTCCATCCACAACTGGAACATTTCAGAACATTTTCTACTGTCACAGCTTCATGTCTTGCTATTCTGCTCTTCAAAAACAGAAGAGCAAAATTATATATTACGGCCATTAATTTTAATTTCAAATTTTACGGTTATTTAAGGTCATCTATTGTTTGTATTGTTATTGCCCCATATAGATACAATGGCTCATTATGATTATGATTATAACTGAAGCACTGATTACTAAAACCCCACAAATCAAGTCAAGTGTGACTATTATTATTATTATTATTATATATTATATAAAATTGTGCAAAGGATAAGTCTAATGGCAACTTTAAAGAGTAAGAACAGAAGGAACAGTTAAATACACTAATAATAATAATAATACACTTAGTCCATGCATTTCATATTTTCTCAGACCTGTGCAATATACATATTCTATGCACTTTATATTCTGAGATCTTGTGCAATGTATATATAATCAATAAGCACTTCATTTGATCTCTGATGGTCGCTATACCCCCCTGAGGGTCCAGTGTTGGTATTTTGTTTTTTTCCCCGTTTTTTTTTCTTTTGTGGTCGGTTTTGTTTCCATGTTTTTTTGTTTAAATATCCATCTTTATTCAATTTTACCCACTCTGTTACACATCAACTTGCTTAGGGACTACAGATGGAAATTAGCCTGTGGCTATAATCTGGCATATTTACACGCGAATGTCCATTAATATGCACTGCCTTTTTTCCCCCTAAATAAAAAAAATAAATACAACCCCAATTCCAAGATAGATGGGAAGTGTAAATTGTGAATAAATTCAAAATGCAATGACGTTCAGATCTTCTGAGCCAATATGTTATTTAAAATAGAGCATAGATAACATTTCATATGTTGAAACTGAAACATTTTACATTTTTATCCACAAAATGAGATCAAATTTTCTGGCTGCATCAGGTCTCAAAAAAGTTGGGACACAGGCAAAAAAGGTTGAAAAAGCAAATAATATATTAAAGAATCAGCTGAAAGAACATTTAGTAAGTAATTAACTGGCATCAGGAGTGTAACATGATTGGCTATAAAAGAGACGTCTTAGAGAGGCTGTCTCTCTCAGAGCTAAAGATGGCCAGAGGCTCTCCAACCTGTGAAGGCTTATGTAAATAAATTGTGGAATACTTTAAAAATAATGTTCTTCAACGTCAAATTGCAAAGGCTTTGAAGGTTTCATCATCTACAGTGCATGCCATCATTAAAAAAAGATTCAAAGAAACTGGGGAAAAAAAAAAAAATCTCATAAGGGACAAGGCCGAAGACCTTTACTGGATGCTCGTGATCTTTGGGCCCTCAGACACCACTGCACCACTCACCTGCATGATTCTGTCATTGATATTCCTAAATGGGCCCAGGAATACTTCATGAAACCACTGTCTGTAAACACAGTCCGTAATGCCATCTACAGATGCCACCTAAAACTCTATCATGCAAAAAGAGAGCCATTGTTGAGCATGATCCAGAAGTGCCGCCATGTTCTGTGGGTCCAAAATTGACATTCTTGTTGGAAATCATGGGTGTTGTGTCCTCTGGGCAAAAGAGGAGAAAGACAACCCTCCGTTTATCAGCATTCAGTTCATAGCCCAGCATCTCTGATGGTATGGGGATGCATTAGTGCATATGGTGTGGTACACTTGCACGTTTTTAAAAAAAAAAAACACCATAAATGCTGGAAGATATATAAAAGGTTTTAGAGCAACATTTGCTCCCCCCTAGATGACATCTATTCCAGGGAAGACCTTGTGTAATTCAGCAGGACAATGCAAAGCCACATACTGCAATATTACAACATGGCTTCGTAGTAGAAGAGTCTGTGTGCTGATCTGGCCTCCCTGCAGTCCTGATCTTTCACCCACTGAGAACATTTGGCGCATAATTAAACGAAAAGTCCGTCAAAGGAGACCCAAAACTCTCCAGCAGCTGGAAGCCGATATTAAACAAGATTGTGATCAAATCCCAATGGCTTAGCTCAAGAAACTTGTCTCCTCAATGCCCAGACACCTCCACTCTGATGCGAGATCAGGTAGACACCAAATGCAAGGTGGAGGGGGAAAAGGAGTTTATTTAAACAAAAGGAAAACAGGCATGAGGGCCATCAGAAAACTTGACCCGAAGGGTTGCAAAAATTCAATTAAGGAGAGATTCACAGAGCTAAGAACAAAAGAGCAAAAACAACAAAAACCAAAGCCACTGGAAACTCCAGGCAGATAACCGCGAACAAAAAATGAATAAATAGACTAAGGATGTAAATGACAAGCCTTGGCTTGGAAAGCAAAAACACTGCTATATACAAACAGGCAAGAATAGCGACCATGGAAAGCATAGGCATGAACCTAGGACATGAGACTTGAGACACTGTCTGCCAGCCAACTTCCACCACATCCAGATAAAGGGAAAGAATCAGGCCACATGAGGAGCAACACCTGGAGAAGAAACAAGAGGCATGGCAAGATCATGTGACATGGACAGAGATTGGTAGACATGACTTGCTCATTAAGAGAATGAGCGTGCTCAGCTTAAGTACCAATGAAGCATGCAGACTGGGAAGGAAGCATGAATGTTTCTAGAACAGAAAAGCACAGCAAGATCTTAAAAAAGCAAAGCAGGAATCATGACAATAAACTCCCTGTCTAAATCAGGGGTATTAGTAATGTGCCTATCTCAGAATTACACCACCCAGTGAATGTTAGTAATTGTTAGTAACTTAAAAACAGTTAATTGTCAATTAAGTTTAGGCAGCCCCAAATCCAGCACAGCACAGAAGGAAGGGGGAAATACCAGAGCCAACAAGAGCTCTGAAATGTGCAACAACGAAGGCACGGGGCGGAACGCAGACAAGTGGTGGAGTGGCTGGGCAGACCTGGCAAGAACAAAAACACGGAAAAGTAAAAACATGAACAATAAAAATGAATAATGAAATGCTTGATCCTGATACAAGAAACTGTTAAAACTGTGACATGAACTATGAACATGAACTATGAAACTTGGAACATGAAACTGTTAAAACCATAAAACAAAGGCCAGGACCCCGGGACACAACACACTCTGTGTTAAAAAGAAGAGGGGATGCTACACCATGGTAAACAAGCCCCTGTCCCAACTTTTTTGAGACCAGTAGCAACCTACAAATTTGAAATGAGCTCATTTTGTGGATAAAATTGTAAAATTTCTCAGTTTCAACATTTGTTATGTTATCTCTGTTCTATTGTGAATAAAATACTGGCTGGTGTGATTTGAAAGTCACTGCGTTTTGATTTTATTCACAATTTACACTTTGTCCCAACTATTTTGGAATTGGGGTTGTAAATAAATAAAAATAAAAATAAAAAAAATAAATCTATCCCATGACTTCAGCGGCTGTCAGAAAAAAAATTTATTCTTCATGATTATTATCAATTAATGAATTCCAGAACTATACAATTCTTGGATCATGGGTATTCTCAGTTCATGAAAATCAGAACTATACAATTCTAGATGAAGAAATGACAGTTGTACATTGCCACCTTCTGGTATATGAGAAATATACATCTCGTATATACTAATGGTGTTCTTTCAAATTGACATGATCCCTCCGCATTATGCCTCAAAACGCTTTGCAATGCGACAATATGCGCTATTTTTCCTTAAAATTCATGACAACTAAGTTTTGCCCCGGTATCATTTGCTTTGTCACCTCAGTATTTAAACTGTTTTAGAAAATTTACCTTTTAGTGCAATTTGATTCTAATGATAATGTTTGCATTGCAAATTAGACCAATAAGCACTGTACTGGGGGGCGTTGTCTTGGGCCACCTGGGACTTGTATCATAAAACAAGGTTGCAGAGTTGGCTGGATAACTGCACTGAGCAAACCCTGGAATGGGTCTCTTTATTTACATCATTGTTCAACATTTGGAAGGTATTTGAGGCCCAACAAAGCAAACACTTTGACATATAGGTGCTTTGTGTGCCTGTTAATGTAGTGTGAAAACCTACGATGTTGTGGTTTCACCAGTATTGTCAAGATGACCAGAAAGCTTGTAGGTTTTCAGACTTCACCAATATGCAGGTGTTTGGTTTTACATACAGTGCTTGTACATAAACCACAAACCACTTCTTCCCTGGAATGTCATTCAGAGAGGGTTTTATGGCCACATCCATTGGTGCTGACCTTGACGAAACAGATGTTGGTTCCCTAATCACTCTTTCTGTGGTATTTCTGCCCTGTGTGTTATCTTCCTAGATTGATCACCTGTCAGTGGGATAAGTATAGTAAGGATGCATGTGACCAAGATGTGAGGAAGAGGGACCTCTGTGTTTCGTGACAACACTTTGAGGGGAGGTGGCAGGTTATGGCAAGGATGAACAATGTCCAGAGGTGACAAAAAGCACCTAAAAATAGGATTCGGAGGAGGCTGATATTGGCTCTGGACTCATTGTATGCACTAGGTGTACACAAACTTATTTTGAGCTTGCAGAATGAACAGATGGCTATGTAGGGTTATGTGGCAATAACATCACTGTTTTACAATGTGTTATCAAAGCTGTCTCTGATGGGTTTCCTGCTCGTACCTGCGGAATAGTAATTCGTGGCTCGAATCAAGTTTGAATTATTATTAAGCATGTAGAGTATTTCTACTTGCTTGCTACAGCAGCTTTTAGTTTTCATGCTAAGGTAAATGATTCTATTCTCAGAAAACACTTGAGGGTATTTGGAATTACGGAATTACACTTCAGACTTAGCTCTTAGTTTGTTGATTTGCCTTGCAAGTGATTGGATTATTGCAGCTTATGGACAGATGTTTTCTTGCAGCAAAGCTACTATCAGGAGAGTGACAGGAAGAAACATGGATGATTGTATGCAAAGCCAGACGAAACAAAAACATGTCAGGGTTTAGAATAGGATGGAGATAGCTTGAATGTACTTTTCACCTTTATATTTGTATTGAATAGATATGGAGAGCCACTCAGACAAAATTATGTAACTTCTTTAATACATTTTCTGAAGAGTAAACACTATTAGTCTCAGTGTTTTGGTTATGTTTCATTTCTTCATGACAGTCAAGGCCAGGTATTTCTTTGGGACCCACCGATCAGAAAGCTGGACAAACTACAGAAACAATGACTGCTGCTCATCCTCTGATCAGCTAATCTTTCTCTTTAGAAAACTGGTAAAAGGCCAATAAAAACAAGCGTGTCAGTAGTGCGCAGTCACCATAGGACTCTGATCAGCCGCGGCTGTGTATGCTGCATATCTCTCCATTGCTCACACGCTTTAGACGGTACCAAGACAGATTTGGCACATTTGGAAATGGAAATCCATCCTTGTTCCCATGTATTTGACCTCAGCATTACCTTGGCACCATCATTGAGAATTTTCAGATTCCCAACTGGCAGAACTCCAAAATGACCTGAAAACAGCGGTTTGGACATTTACTTTAATGACTGTGCAAGCCAAGTACATAGAGTATCTCAGGCTTCTGTGGAGCTGATTGGGAAACATTCTTCCAGCTTACATTTCCCTGGGGTTCATACATTCTGGTAAAAAAAAAATTATGTCATAAAATGTTGCAACTTTCCCACTAGCAAAAATTGGCACTGATGCATTCCTGTGTTTCAGAACATTTTATTTCTTTATCAGCATTTTCCTGAAATGGTAAGTTTGTATTTGCTCCTTATTCATGCTTTTGGAATGGAGAGAATGGAGTGACAGAAGGAGAGAGTGAGGGAGAGCGAGTGTGTGTGTGTGTGTGTGTGTGTGTGTGTGTGTGTGATCGTACTGAAGTGAAATCTGACCTTGTTTGCTGATAATGTTATGAGAACACAGTATGAAAGCTGGCCTAAAACGTGCCCAGTCTAGCCTTACAATAATCTCTGGCCTCTTTGTTTCATCAGTTTATTTGATTCATTTTGTTTGACTGTGGACACACAGACAAGTTTCATCTGGTCCTCCTGTTTGGCATCATCGGGAAAAGAACGAGGGAAATTCAGGTGAATGGCTTGAATTAAGTTCGTGTTTTAATTAGTTAGACGATCTTTTTCAGAGTTCAGATAATGGCCAGCCAAGGAGATGCACGGATACTCAACGTCAGTGATTGTCAAGGCCATACTCCTCAGTGGCACAGCATTCATTGTGCTAACAAAGATGGTCTATGCTAAAAAAAAAAAAAAAATGCAGGGCTGACGTCAGCCAATATCAGCCTAGTTTCAGAATTTGACATTTTTTGAGTTTTCTCATGCTTAGTCTTGGCAAAAATATGTCATGTTGAAGGAACTGATTGAGAGCACATGCATTTCCATACAAATGCAGCATTGAGGGGCCATTCTCTTTCGACTATTTAGACATGCTGCCCAAAAATCTCAGAGTACATTGCTTTCTCCATCTCTGAAGGAATTGTACAATCTGTTATGAAGCGACCATGAATTTTAATAGATTTTTCGTCATTAAATAATACTCTAACATATTGCAATGCAATTTATACTTCACTTAAACTCCTCAAATCAGGCACTTAAATCAAATCAGCTCCCTTTTTCTCTTATTGGTAAATATGTGAACTGTTAGTGCTACTGACTGGCCAACAGTTTTCAAACCTGATTTCTAAGTATATAAATAATGTAAAATCAATGGTTCTTACACATATGAGTATGACTTGTGGATCAGGGTATGCTACTGTTTGAGATCATGGAAAATTACACAGGGCGGTAATTGGTAATGAGGCGTAAGCTTGAGATAAGATGGGCTTCCCACGGGCAGGATATCGAGGGGAGTCGATGAACTTTATGAATGATATCTCTTTATGACAAAAATTCAGTGGTTAAGATAGACTGCCGATATCTCAGTCAGCCTGGCGCCAAATTTGACAGGAATTCCAAGGAGAGCAGGAGATTAAATTCCAAGAAAAGTGCCCTCACACACATACAGTATGTGTAGATATAGGAATAAGGAATGGATGATAAGTAGACAGCTGGCTGAGCTCTTGAACAAGCTATGTTTTCCTGTTTTCCGATAGTTTCAACCATGCCCTGTTTTCCGGCACAGGACAGGAATATCAGAGCAGGCCTGGGAGGATGTTTTTCCATGACAACCACTCATGGCAAAGGGGAAGTGAACTCACGTGAACCTGCCAGCAAACTGCTATGGGTGGCTCGGAGTTAATTCCATGCAGCAGTGAGTCAGGTGTACTTTTGAATCAGGGTGACAGTACTTAATGAAATTACAGGAACAGTGATCTCACACTGCTCACGACTTTCTTCGCTGTAATTATTCTGTTCTTCTTAAACATGAGTTAAACAGGTTAATTAATTTCTGAGGGTGATTTTTTATTGTTGGTAATGAGTGTTGTTATATAATACGTTGTAATGTAATATTTAGTGAACTTAAAGCTTTCTGCAAAGGGCCAAGGAGGAGCAAGGAATCTGCCTCAAGTACTGCTGCGTGCTCTTGCAGTGTGAGCCAAAACTTAAGACTGGCATTAAATTTTCTTTTTGTAATGTGATATAATGTTCTCTTTGGCTTTCTGAGTCCTGTCAGGCCAGTTAAAGTAGGTTGGAATTGGTTCTTTCTTGTATTTATTATCTTGCTTGTACGTTGTATTTTTGATACTTCCGTGTAGATATGTATTCTTGATGTGATTCTGTTTGGCTATTTTGAGCTCACACCATGACAAATTTCAATCAATGGGCCTCATGCAAGAAGCGATATACGATTAAATTTCCCCCCTTTTTGTGATTTTTTTGTGAACCATGATTTTCTCTTAATTTTTAGTTTCCATTGATTTCTGGGATTCACAAATGTTTTCTTATTTTTGCTTATCTTATTGGCAAGTGAAAATTTCATGAGTGATTGAGAGCACTCTTACCAAGATAAGAGAAAAACATCCCATTTATACCACCCACAAAATGAATGTCCAACGTATGGAAACATACGCTTTACATTTTAAGAACATAAAAAAAATGCAGAATATCATACATGTTCACCTCTTTGGGTTCTGACAATAAATTCATCAGATTTTTTTAAAGTATCATTTTGAATATGACTATTTTTCATTGATGAAATTATGAATGGAGTGTGAAAATTTAATTAGAATATTTTAAAAAGGTGAATAAGCTTTCTAGTTAAGTACAAAAATAAAAAACCTCAAAACCTCACTCAGGAAACTGAAAATTGGCACACTTGCGCTGGCATGCCAGGGATCCTCAACTGCGCTCCACTCAGTGAAAATCTTGACCAAAATGGCAAATCTCTTACCAATATTTTATCATTCCACTCAGCAGGGAGAAGGGCGACGTCCAATAATAGCCAATGCTCTGCTGCCTCGGGAACCAAGCTCTTCTTGATAATTAGTTTGGAGTTTTATATATGCAACTGATACTTTTGGAGATAGTGCAGACCATACCTTATTTAATACAGTCTACACAGTCTGTACGCATGATGAGCAGGAGTTCCGAAAAGTTGAGTTCACTTAGGCTAACGGCAAATTGTGTTGAGCCACAAAAAGAAGCACCCGGTCCTTGTTTGTTTACCGCGGTGTGTGTTCATGTGCTCTTTCATTGGTGCCAAAATGAATAGCTTACAGCATTTAATATTTTAATCACAATTTTTTTTCTATATGGACACTAAATGGACTTGAACCAGCTGCAACGACAGTAGGGTGACTGCCTGAAGCAGGGCTCAATTTGAACACGTATATTGATGATAAACTTAACTGATCGCACCTATCATACCGATCTTTGAACTTAAAGTTTCTTTTTATCCCATCTAGTGACATGCAATGTCTTAAGGTTGAATCTAAAATGGTTCCAATGTTATTGTGTTAATACAGACAGTCAGACAAAAATTACGACTCCAATACCAGCGACCCTTCACAGCTGGAATTAAAAATCCGTATAACTTCATTTGTATGGCCGCAAGCTGTGGAATTGGGGAAAAATCCATATATCTTACGGGCAACCCGTATAAGTTGACATATATGTAACAGAATCAAATGTAGATTATTATATGTTTTAAAAGAATTTTTATTATTGGATTATTTAATTTGAGTTTAATAAATTTTATAGGTCAGTTGATCCTATTGCGGGGTAGGGCGGGGTATTGCCACTGATTTCCTGATTCGATTCGATTTTGATTCACAAGGTCTCGATTCGGTTCAATTTCTGAGCCGATTCGATTCAATATTGATTCACTGAAGGATATTTCAGCTACGGTACCCGTTTTGCTTGAATATGAAAGGGAGTCTTAGAGAACTAATGGCAGAAATGATACTCTCTGTTGAATTATTAATAAGAAACCTTCTAACTAAGCACAATATTTACAATATTAAAGTTCACACTAAAAAGTGACCCCAAACTTGTTTCCTGAAAATACTTTTTATTGACCAACACATTTGATCAATCAACATAATAACGTGCAACATAGACTTAACAGTCAGTAGACTATAATTCTCTGAAACTGGGTCAGTAGTACATGCTTCTCTTTGCAAATTCATTTTCCATTAAATGTTATTGAATTTAAACCAAAATACCCCACATGGACATGTTCGACAGTACAGAAATAAATATTACGATACATTCAACAAAGAAAATAATTATGGATTTTTTATTCGAAAACTGGTTGAAATAGTAGACGAAAATTGGGACATGTTCTATTACTAAACTTCCACCCGACACTGTTAATGAAAAATATCTCCCAACACATGTAGTTGAGCTTAAAATAAAGATCTGATACCGAAATTTACATCCAACGTTGATTTTCTTCTCTCATCATTACTTGTAGCCTGAAAATCCGGCCTCAATTTACCGTTCCGTGCGTAACCAGTCGTGTCCACCGCAGTTACGTGCGGGTCACAGAACATTTTTACCGTAAACAGGTAGTTTCGCATTTGCAGCATGCTTTTTATCAGTGAAACACTGCTCGATGTACATTTATATGACACGTCGTCAAAATACCTCCACCTGCAATTAACGTAATCATAATTGTCCGTTACGTCGGGAACTTCACTATTTAAGTAGTTTTTTTTTGAGGATTTGTACTTGGTTTTTTTTTTTTTTGAACTGGGACTTTTACTTTTATTCTACTACATTTAAAAGATAAAAATTACACTTTTACTTCGTTACTTTGACACTGGCCTCTTCGCTACTCGCTACAAATTAAAATATGAACGTAATTCATAATTTAAGGATTATCTGGATTTGGCGTGTTCGAGAAGAACAACGGTGCTCGGCAGGGTATCTTAAGCGCCTTGCGCAGACGTGTCTGCCAGGAGACATGGAGATGCAAATTTACGCATGCAGAACAATATCGATCTTTGAATAAAATGAACCGATATCGAAAATTTTAATAAAAAAATCGATCTGAATCAGAAAATCGATTTTTTGAACCCAGCCCTAATTGATCCCAATGAAGACCATAAAACTCAGAGAGATCACAATTCCTTTGTTTAAATTGATTTAATAGTTCTTCGATTTCACTGCTGCTGAAGTTTTACCTCTAACAACGTTATATGGTGTTTAGTGGGCATTACCTATGCTAATTACAGACAATCAGCCATGCCCTCTGATTTACAATCAAATGGAATTCATCATCCAGCACACATGGATAAGAGCTGATTTGAATGGTCAGAATGTTTAGTGCAACTGGAGTTGCCTTGTGTAACTTTTTTCTCTCAACAAACAAATAGGAGAAAATATAAGAGAATTTTAGGAAAATGCTGTTGCATGAGTGCCCAATGTCTCAATGTGATGGTTATAGTTAATTGAATCTTGAATTTTGATCATTGACTTTCAGACCAGTTTCTACAAATACACTAAACAAAAATATAAACGCACAAACCAAAAATGCTGAGTTAAATTGACCTATAATGATATATGCCCACAAATAGAGTTTATTGGTGAACTGAATGATTTGTTTTGCGCACATCTGGTGACCCGCTGCTCATTGACCACTCCCTGTGAGATTACTAACTCACTGAGTTATTCCGCCCCTGAGCTACATAGAGCATAACATTGAGTTGGTCAGTCAGTGTGACCAATACACAGGCACTCCTTGTACCAGGGTCAATAAAAGGCCACTGCAAAATGTGCACTTTTTTCACAAATCACAATGCCACAGATATCACGAGTCATGAGGGAGCGTGCCATTGGCTTGCTGAACGCTAGGACATCTGTGACAGCGGTGTCAACACACTTCAATGTGCGTCATTCACCCATCAGCCGGTTGGGAAGTCAATTCAGAGAGACTGGCAGTACTGTGAATTGTCCACATGCTCCACAACCACGTGTGACCACGCCCACACAGGATGGGCACATGCGGCTCCAGCACCTCTGTGATCGGCCACGACCAGCCATCAGGACAGCTGACGAGACCGTCTGACTGCACAACAGGTGGATATCAGCTCAGACTGTCCGAAGCCGCCTCTGAGCCCGCCGACCGCACAGAGGTCTCGACCTGACCGCCGTCCATCATTGGTAGTGACTCCACCGGGCCAACTGTAACCTTCGCTGGACGCTTGAACAGTGGAGGATGGTGTTATTCAGCGATGAATCGTGATTCCCACTGTACCATGCTGATGGCAGACAACTTGTACGGTGATGTGTGGGCGAGCTGATGTCAGCTCCGAGTTGGGCTGCAGGAGGAATGGGACAACATTCTACAGGCCACTGTTGACAACCTTGTGAACTCCATGCGCCGAAGGTGTACCGCTTTACGTGATGCCGATGGTGGACACACTCGTTACTGAGTGCTGTGAACTCTGCCCGCTGACCCCTGGTGGGTTCAGGCTGTGATAACTCATATATTGTGTGCAGTGAATTGTTAGTCTTGTTTCTGTTGCTTGAATATTAAGGCAAGAATAAAATAATAATTGTTTTGTTGAAATATTTCCCGATTGATTAAAAAATTATTTTTAAAAAAATCACTTTGTGCATTTATATTTTTGTTCAGTGTACTTTATACACCAGAAAAATGACTAATAGAGTCTATTTGTTTCCGCATATGAAAAATCCCAGATATAAAATTATCTCGAGAATTTTGTCCACGTTGATTTCCCCCTTTCAACAAAAGTTTACCCTGAAGGTGAAAAACATTTGTAAAGCCATCTGAGAATGTGGGCGCAGGAAACACAGCAGCATTTGTACTTTCTGCCCCTTGATTATTCTTTAATCAAAACACGTGGTGAATAAATTATGAGAACCAGCAAATAAGAGGCCTCCATGTTCCACTTGTTAGGCCCCCAACCATGGGATGAAACCTAAACTCTGATTTAGGACCAGTCATTAAGATTTGTAAAAATGGATCATAGTTATGGAAAATCTGCAGGTCAACCCCTGGTATTTTATAAAAAATATAGTTTTAGCTCCACCTAGTGGCCTGTAGGAGAAACCCAGCCTCATGGTGCTCTGCGTTGCAGTATCCAGTATAATCTGGGCCAGTGGTTTTCAACGCTGTTCCTGGAGAGTCGGGACCCACTGTGTATGCTGGTTTTCGTTCCAACCACAACTGTAATCGCAGGATTTTAACAAACTGTTAACTCGTCTTGAGAGCATTAAATATTTAGAGCAGTTATTTGCCCTCTTAACTCACAGGTTAACAGAAATATTCATGTTTGCCATCAAGAAAGAAAAATCCCATAGCCACATTGTGATGTATTGGAAATCACAGTGTAAAATAAGAGAAAACAATGTAAGCAATCAACTTAAAGATGCAGTTGGCTCCTAATTGGTGCAAACTAATCGGCACATCATGACAAATTAGCAAAGGATAAGGAGTCAAACCAGTTTTAAGTTAATTACTTGAAGTTTTTTGAAAGAACTTGAAACCGTTGTGTCCAGCAGCCTTATTTGGGGTTGACTGATTTCCTCTGTTTCTAATTCGATCTGTTTGAAATGTTATATTACTTGAAATTTCTTGCAGTATGGAAATAAACACTCTCTTCTATGGTATTTTATTCCTCAGAGCATGTACCTATGGATGTTAAAGAGAGTAATGAACAACTCTGAGCATGAAAAAGACCTTATTATGACATTAACAGCTTGTTAAAATCCAGCGATTACAATTGTGATTGGAACAAAAACCAGCATACCCAGTGGGTCCCCAGGAACGACGTTGAAGACCACTGATCGAGGTCAATAGTCTTCTAACAATTGCTGTATCCTCTATTTTTGTTCCCTGCGGGTAGTCTCAGGTCTTTTTCTCCAAGTTCATATATTCTACGATGTTTTAAGCCTATATGATGAAGACCATTCCATTGAAATGGTAAAAATGATGCCATATTTTTTAGAACCTCAAATCAGAAAAGGCTGGGTTGGTATGGAAAATGCAAATAAAAAAGAAAGCAGTGTTTTGTAAATTATCTTTGACCTATGTTAAATAGAAAACAGTGCAAGACAAAATAGTTGAAGTTTTACTCTATCAAACTTCTTTTTTTCTTTTTTTTCCCTTTCTTTTGGTAATACATACCCATTCTGAATTTGATACCAACAACCCATTTAAAAAAGTAGGTAACTCAAAAAGTATTGGGATGCTAAAAAAAACTGTCATTAGGTCTTGGAACTTGAGATACTATGATGTCTGGATATGAAAGAAACGTAAAAAAATACCCATTTATTTACAAACAGTATGTGGTAGAGGCTCTCCACTTCGCTAAAAACTACATGATTGAATCATCCGACAGTTTACAACAGTTTACAGTTTATGTATTGTTATTTACCCTTTACAGTACAGAATAATATTGAAAGATTCAGGGAATCTGGAGAAATATCTGCATAAAGGAAGAAATTGAATATCAATATTGAAGACCCCCGATTTTCAGTTCCTCAGACTGCATTGAAAAGGTGGATGTTTTGTTAATAATAATAGTTACACACACAGAACATAGGACAGAGAAAAATAAATGAGCAAATCCTACCATAAACTAAAAGTAAATACATCTGGCCCCAAAGGCAGTATATCCAACATTAATTTCTTGAAGGACACGAAGGGGATAAGGCAGTCGAACTTCAAGGTATCCTGGAAATTATTCCACATACAAGGTGCAAATGCGCTAAAAGAGGAACCGCCAAAATTTGTCCTAGTCCTGGAAGCCTCTTACAAAATCCATTCTTGTCATCTGGTATGCCGACTTCTGATTTTGATGGATAAGAGCTTAGTGCGATATGAGGGAAGTTTGCCTAGCAAAGCTTTATAAATAAATAAAATACAATGTAACTTCCTTCTAAAATGAAGGGAAAACACCCAACAGAATTACATAAAGCACAGTGATGGGTTCGGAAACCATCACCTGTGATGAAACGCAATGCGCTATGATAGATTCCAAGGATCTTAAGATGCTAATAGAGGTATGCCTGTAAAGGACATCTCCGTAATAAAATATGGTAATGGTAATATTGTTACCTCTACAATCCTCTATTGTCCAAGGAAAAACAGGACTTGCTTCTGTAAAGAAACACAATTTTCCTTCTAAGTTTCTTGGACAGGTTGGACGTGTCTTAAAAGAGAAGTCATGATCCAACCAGATACCCAGATATTTGTAAGACAGAACCTTCTCAATTTGAGCACCAGTCACTGAGGAAATGGAGTCACCTGACATAATTGCATTCTGTGCAGAAAAGATCATGAACTTTTTTATCAGTATTTAAAACCAGTTTAAGATCAGCTAGAGCATGCTGTATAATGCTAAAAGCAGATTGCAAATATGTGAGGGCCGGTGAGCATGTTGGAGCAGATGAATAAAGCACTGTCATCAGTATAAAATTGAACCTTGCAATTTTTTACATTACCAGCAATGTCATTTATATAAATTGTGAATAAAATTGGACCAAGAATGGAACCTTGGGGTACGCCCTTTGTCACCTTTAAAAATTGAGACTGTGCAATAATAGCTTGTGTTCTATTTGAGAGGTAGTCTTGGAACCATGAGCAGGCTCTGTAACCCAGACCAATGGAGGAAAACTTATTTAATAAGATAATATGGTCTACTGTGTCAAAAGCTTTTGCTAAATCAATTAATAAGGTCGAACATTTTTGTTTACTATCCACAGCTGTGACTAAATCATTTATAACCAATGAAGCTGCTGTAATGGTGCTATGTCCAGGCCTGAAACCAGATTGCTGTGATGTGAAAATGTTGTTAGAAGTTAAGAAATTGCAAATTTTGTTGTTTTGCAAGAGATTCTAGAATCTTAGCCAGGCATGGCAATTTTGAGATGGGCCAATAGCTGTTTACTGAACTGGGATCACCCCCCTTAAATAAAGGAAAAACATGAGCTGCTTTTCATATACTGGGAATAGATCCTGTCGATGATGACAAGTTAAGTTAAACATATTGGTTATTGAATGTGCAATCAGTGGGGCTGCAAGACGCAATAGACTCGGGTTTAAGTGATCCTCTCCAGTGGAATTATTTACATCTATACATTTTAATTCTCATTCACATTTAATTCCCTGAAAGAAAACAATACTCTAGGACAGAGGTAGGCAGCGAGGGCCGTATCTGTCCCTGGTTTTCACACCAACGTCTGGCCTTTAATTTGTTGATTGTCTCAATTAGCCAAACCATTTATGAAATCTGACGTTTCATGTGCATTTCTTTAAATTATCGTGAAACTACAAAGACTAGTCTTGTCTCCCTTCACGAAACATTTTCCTTTGATCGTATCATTGCGAAAATCTATATTTGTGCATGCAATCAATTAACTTAATTAGTCAGGGTAAAATTGATAGGAATAAAAACCTGCATACACACCGGCCCTCCAGGACCGTGATTGCCTGCTCTAGGATTTTGTGTTGTGATTCTGATTATGCTCATGCCATGTTTAGGTTCTGTGCCTGGCTCTGCCATGTTTAGGATTCTTGTGTTTAGTGACCACTGCCTGTCTGACCATTCTTAGGATTGTGTATTGTGTTTTTGGTAGTTTAGATTTCCTGTTTATTATTTTTCATGTTTTGATCATTTAGTTTTCCATGCCATGTTTTCATTTCCATGCTTTGCACTTTGTCTCCCCTGTCTTGTCATGTGTGTATCTTTGCTCACGGTCCCTTGTCTTGCGTGCCACTCATTCGGGTGATTTATTGGTTTCTCATCATTCTTTCATTCTTTCATCTTCTTTCATTATCTCGTGTTCTTCCTTCCTCTCTCTTTTACTGTCTTACTAACACATACTAACAGTTTATTGTTTTTGCTAATTAATAACCACACTAATCTTGTATATTTTTACTAACTTACTAACATGTACTCGGGATTGTATAGCTGCACATACTAATTGACTAACGGTCTCTCAGCAGTTGCTCAATTCTAATCTCCGCCTCCTGGTCTATCCCTAATTATCTTTGCTGCAGTTTTCCACTTATATCTCATGCTTTCTTTTTCTTTAGAATATGCACTTTTAGTACTCCTTAACCGGAGCTGTTGTTTGTTCATAGGATTGTCTTTTGATCCCTGTCTGCGTTTTGGCATTTGCCAAATTCATGTAATTAGATTATTCCTCATGTGTCACTCCTGATTATTGTATCATTGATTGCACCTGTTCTCCCTGGTCATGTGTTTCACCCGGATGTGTATTTAAGATGTCTGTTTAGTCACTTCCAGTTCTCAGATTGTTCTCCCTAGTTTTCTCGTGCCACGTTTCTCGCCTTGATTTCTCAGTGTTTACCTTTCTGACTGGATTGCCCGACTTTTGATTTTTGCCTTTTTGATTTTGGATTATTGTTGCATCTGTGTGTTTTGACCATTTTTCTGCCCGACTACGAGATCTGTTTGCTGCCCTGGTAACGATTCGGATTACGTCCTGTGGATTCTGGCTTGCTTCTCTGATCAAACTATTCCTGTGTACCAGACCCATTTCTGTCCGACTACGATTACTGTGATTGCTACCCTGGTTTTTGATATAATTTTTGCCCAACTGGATTTTGACTTTTGGATTGTGGACTCTGTACTGTTGCTTTCTGCCCTGCGGGGGTTCTCCCCCTTTGCCAATAAAACAAGCTCTACTGCATTTCCTGGTTCTCGCGACTGGTTCCTGATCGGTACATTGCATTTTGAGAATTTGTAAATGCACTAGAGCTAAGGTTAGACATACTTCCTCTCGTGGAATGATTATTAAAATTTTCAAAAAGGTTTCTGGCCACAATAAAATGTTGGTTAAAAAAGTCACAGATTTTGTGCTTATCAGTAATAGGACCAGAATCCATGTGGATAGAATGTGGTAATGAAGAAGGACTATTATTCAGGGAATTGACAATTTTCCAAAATTTTGCCGGATTACCTTGACATTTAGCCAATGACGAAATGAAATATTCAGATTTTGCCCATTTTTTTTAATCAGTAAGCAGCATTTATTTCTTAGTTTTCTGAAAACCTGCCAGTCTGAGAGTGTCTGAGTTTCCCTAGCTTTAACCCAAGCTTCATCCCTTATGCAAAGATGATTGGATAAAGCAACCAAAAACCAAGGATTTCTTTTGTTTTTTTTTACTCGGAATCTCTTGACCAGAGCATGCTTATCAACAGCACGATTAAACACAGATGCAAAATGAGCAAACGCTAGGTCATGGTCTGGAATAAAACCTGCAAAGCTTAAATCACTCCTGAAAATATCGTGGAGGGAGGCCTGTTCACAGAAATGGTTAAAATTTCTTTTGCTAATAAAACTTAGGGGTATCTTTGAAACTTTCATATCCCTAATACACACAACTGGGCACACAACCAACATCCAGGGGAAATATGCCGCTCAGAGTGTACTTATGCGGTCTATTTGTTAGAATTAGATCAATTAAAGTTGACCAGGTTAAAAATTTGGTCGCGTAGGCTCTGAAATAAGTTGTGACAGAATCAAGTCATCACAAACTTCTTTGAAATGGTTCGAGGATGGTGATAGCCAGTCGATGTCGAAATAACCCGCAACAACTATTTCAGAGTGTGCATAAGCAGACAATATTTTGGAGAGTTTGATTAAGGAGGAGAAAAGCCGGCTCGGTGGGTGATACACACCTGTTAGTATAATACTTCCACTAACCAAACCCTTTTTTAAGAACAAGACACTCAAATTGCTCAGGCATAGAGGAGGATAATAAAACATTAACAGTGAGAGAGGATTTTACAAAAATCACTACACCTCCCCCTCTCTTACTCCTGTCACACCTAAAAACACTATAACCAGCCAATACTATATCAAGGTCTGCAAGAAATATATCAGGATTACTTTGAAGAACCAAAGCCCTAATGCAATCCATTTTCGATAAAAAAAACTCCTTATATTAAGACACCGAAAACCAAGAACACATTTCCGAGATTGAAATGCTACTAGAGTTAAAAAAAAAAACAGGGGAGACAGATAAAATAACATCAGGGGACTGAATATGGACTTGTGATTGGTTAGTGACAGAAACACCACTGGGTCTGTATTCTGCCATGGCAGGCATGTGCGAACGACTTTTGGTACAGGCTGTGCAGTTGTACCAGTTGTCACAAAAAATGATGCATAATTTATAGCGCTGCTTACTATTGTGAATTTATCACTTCAGATACTCCATGACTCAATGGTATCTAGCTTTTAGTCAAGCCTGTTCTTGAAAATTCCCAAGGTTTCTGCCTCGACAATATGGTCAGGCAAGCTATTCCACATCAAAATTTCTCTTTGGGCAAAAAAATATTTACTAATATCAGTGCTAAATTTACCCTTGGTCAACTTCCAACTGTGACCCCGAGTTCTACTTACAAAACTTAGCCGAAGGAATCCAATTATCCTCTTAGAGTATGGGTTTCCCTGGTGTTTTGGCTAAATTCCCAACCTGGCTCTGAACATGCCACGTAATCGTCCCCTGATTTAATTGGCTATGCAATTTGTCCTCACCCTGCCCACCTCAAGCTGATGTGCGGTGAGCACTTTGGCGCAGAATCCCTGCGGTTGCATCATCCAGGTGGGTGCTGTGCTTTGAGTGTCTATGAGAAGGCGCTATATAAGTGCAATATTGATTCATGCCATTCATTCATGAGGCAGAAGGATATATATGCATTTTTGAAGCAACAATCTCAGAACCCATCATGGGGGTCCTTTGCAGACTGACAAAACCGGCAGCACTGCAATGCTATGATGCTCCTGACATGCAGTTTAAAGCGCAACACAACCATTTCGACTGTGAATAGCAGTAAAGGGTAAATTAAGCCCACAAAAAGAAAATGGCCTGCAGCAGTACGAGAATGTACCGAGCAGGCCCAACACTAAACCCCGCCAACTGTGCACAGTGATATAGGGCACACAAGGGCTAAATACTTACCAAACTTTACAAGAATATTTCAGTATTTAGTATGTTTCACAGGAGGATAACCAGAAAGAAACATAGATTACTACAAACACTTCTTCTGGCCTGGGCTTCGGAAAGACTTTTCCAACTTTTTCAAAACCTGTCACACTTGTCAGGTAGTTGGAAAAAACCAGTTAGACCCGCCGGTAGCTCCACTGCAGCCTATTCCAGCATTTGGGGAGTCCTTCTCCAAAGTCATCATTGATTGTGTTGGTCCATTACCCAAGACTGGATTTGAAAATCAGTATTTGATGACAATCATGTGTGCATCTACTGGATTCCCTGAAGCCATTCCTCAACGCAACATCAAGGCAACTGCAATCTCGAAGGCTTTGATAAAGTTCTTCATGTTGTTTGGCCTTCCCAGGGAAATTCAGTCAGACTAAGGTAGCAATTTCACTTCCAGATTGTTTCAGCAGGTTGTGTATGAACCAGGTGCGAAGCAGATTCTTTCCAGTGCCTATCATCCAGAGAGTCAGGGTGCCTTAGAGCGGTTTCATTCCACTTTCAAGACAATCATGAGGACTTATTGTTATGACTATGAGAAAGACTGGGATGAAGGGATTCATTTGCTGTTGGTTGCAGCTAGAGGAGCAGTGCAGGAGTCTACTGGATTCAGTCCGTTTGAGCTAGTGTTTGGCCATGAAGTGAGAGGACCACTGCTATTGTTGAGTGAACAATGGCAAAAGAAAGAGCCGCATATCAGTCTGTTACACTATGTTAGCAAGTAAAAGGAAAGACTGTATGCAGCTTGTGACCTAGCTAAAGAGAACTTGAAATCAAGTCAGGGAAAAATTAAAACTTGGTATGACTATAAGGCTGGAAGCCGTGAGTTTAAACCAGGAGACAAGGTCCTTGTTTTGTTTTCCTTGCAGTCCAATCCATTGCAGACAAGGTTTCATGGTCCTCATGAAATTTTGACAAAACCCAATGATCTCAATTACATTGTGAAGACTCCAGATAGGAGAAAGCAAAAACAGTTGTGTCACATTAACATGCTTCAGCCTTATCATGATAGGAATGCTTGGGTTGTAGCTGTCACTTCACATCCTCCTATGGCTGAGACTTGTGAAGATGAGAGGGAGTTTCAAGATGATGAACCTAGAATTAAAGCTGAAGTTCTTTCATGTAAATTGTCAAATTCTGAAGTGTTGTAAAAACCTTGATGTAAAACTCCAGCACTTATAACCCTCACAGAAAGATCAGTTTGAGAGGTTGATCAAGAAATATAAAGATCTATTTCCTGATGTTCGAAAGAGAGTTTCTATAGCCTCTCATGATGTAGATGTTGCTGATGCCAAACCAATAAAACAGCATCCGTACCGGATGAATTCTGAAAAGAGAAAGATTGCAGAGAAAGAGGTTGAATACATGTTAGAACATAATATTATCAGACTCTCTAACTCAGATCACCCTGTGTGCTAGTTCCAAAACCTGATGGAAGTACTAGATTCTGTACAGATTATCGCAAAGTCAGTACTGTAACTGGAACTGATGTATTTCCAATACCTAGGATTGATGATTGTATCGATATAATAGGGCAAGCAAAGTTTCTGACCAAGATTGATTTATTGAAGGGGGGTTATTAATGTGTGCCTTTAACTGAGAGGGCCAAGAGCATCTTTTGCCACACCATCTGGGTTATACCGGTATGAAGTCCTACCCTTTGGCATGAAAAATGCCCCAGCCATATTCCAAAGAATAATACAGTCTACAATCACCAGATTGCCACCCACGGATACGTACATCGATGACCTGATCACATGGAGTGACTCCTGGGAAGAACATCTGAAAGATGTAGAGACGTTGTTCCAGCGCCTGACCCAGGCTAACCTGACTGCTAACCTGAACAAGAGTGACTTTGGTTGTGCTACTGTCGCGTATCTTGGCTACGTCATAGGCCAGGGTGAGGTGGCACCCATAAATGCTAAAGTCCAAGCCATGATGGACTTTCTAGTCCCTGACAACAAAAAGGCTTTGCGCCGCTTCTTTGGAATGATCGGGTACTACCGTAAGTTCTGCAAGAACTTTGCTAAGTTTGCTCTCAGTCTCACCAACCGACTGAAGAAAGGCGTAAAGTTTACTTGGGATGAAGCATGCCAAAGAGCCTTCGATCACCAGAAGTCTCTGCTTTGTCACTTCCCCGTGCTCAAGTCTCCTGACTTCAACAAACCGTTCTCCATCGTGGTTAATGCTAGCAACCAAGCTTGTGGATCTTTGCTCCTACAGAGAAGTGACTCTGATGACATTGACCATCCCGTAGCATACTTCTCCAGGAAGTTCAATCGCCACCAAAAGAACTATTCCACAATTGAGAAGGAGCTGTTGGCTCTGGTTCTATCCTTACAGCACTTTGAGGTTTATGTTTGTACAGGGCAAAAGCCAATGATTGTATATACTGACCACAATCCGTTAATGTTTTGAGTAAGATGAAAAACAAGGATCAGAGATTGTTGAATTGGAGTTTGATTTTACAGGAGTTAGACTTGGAAATTAAGCCTGTAAAGGGCACTGACAATGTAATTGCTGATTGCTTATCTCGTGTTTGAGTATGTGTACATATCACATGTTTATTAGCATATTGTGTTGTATATATATATATATATATATATATATATATATATATATATATACAGAAGTGTCTACTTAACCATTTTTGTATTGAAAAGAAAATTTTTGCCCTCATGAGTCAAAATTTTTCCCGTTTGGAATATAGGTGTAATGTGGAAAAAAAAAGAAGCCACAAGATGGAAGTATTTTTTTGTTAAGCCCAGTCGGGAGCTACCTTTGGGCATGTCCTGGGCATGTCTGAGAGGGGAAGCCCCAGAGAATTGAAAAAAGTCTGGAAGGTGGGAGAGGGTTAGAAAAGAGTATATAAGGCGAAAAATTGAGAGAGTAGAGTAGTCACAGAAATTGCAAGGAGAAATTATGGAAGGATACATTTGACCAGACCTGCCACTCTTTTCAAGACCTGTGAAGCTTTTTGTGGATTTTTGCCTGTGTTGGAGCATTTTCCTCAGCCAGATCATCGCAAAGGAACCCCACCAAAGGGACTGTAAATGTCTAATTTTTTGTTTATATCAATCTTGGTCAGTTTTTTTTGTTTAATTAAATCTGTTAAAGTTTTTTTTTAATTTTGTCTGTCATCTTGCTGTCTGATAGGTCATAACAAATTGGGGCCATAACAATACAGACCTAGCCAGAGCCAATCCCGGGCTGGACCTGCCCACACCGGAAACTATTGTTATATGCAGTAATTCTGATCAGTATGCTTGCGTACCTTCGGTAAGCATCACTGTGGCTGTTTCATCATAATGTTGCTTGATTGTAGCCACTACAGTTGAAGCTTACCGGAGAGGTTATGTATGTGTTTGCAAAGTTGGGCTGAAAAGGTTGCAGTTTGACCAGGCATAGGTTTTGCAGAGTTTGGGACACCTGTTTGGATTTGTTTACGGCTGCTTGTGATTGCTTCACTTACCCATGACTGGGATCAGCTGGATACTTCTCAAATATCTAGGTGCTCTAACGTGTCTGGAATAGCTAACAAACGATTTCTCTGCACTACCGGGACATAATTTCCGGGACCCACCGGATTTCTACGGTTTTCGGTCCACACTTGAGTATGTCGACCCGTTCTACAAATGTGTCTGTATGGGGTGGATTCTAGCTTTCCCTCAATCCTAGCTATAGAATAGAAACACTGGTGTACTCACCATAGTAGCCGTAAGTAGACTGCAAATTCGAGCTTGAGCTACCAGACTTTCGCACTGCATCCTCCACTTTTGCTGTTGCATTTATTAGAACAAGTTAATTTCATTAGATCTATACACATGTACTGCGTTTGATCGCGGAATTTGCTAGTCTATTTCTTCTCAAATGGCAGACACGTCTCAGTTTCACTCTGGGGAGGCAGACCCGGAAAACTGCGTTCTGCAGCCTGTCCCGCCCAACTCCGCCCTCCCCAGAGCTGGCCAGTCAGAAGAACTGGCACACAGGGAGTGGGGGCCATAGCGGAAGACGAGGCATTTCAGGCAGAGGCTACAATGGACTAAAAATGGGGTTTGAGGATGGCAGTATGAGCTAAATAAAAACCCTTTTTTGGACTTTGAACGATCAGGAGTAATCTACGGGAGTCCAAGATCAAAATATAAATTTGGAAATGGAGCATAATAGGTCTCCTTCAACTACAATTTACTATCTTGCCCTGTGGACTGCTCGAAAAGTTTAAATGCCAACCGTGGCTTGTGGCATAAGCCATTATTGCCCAGCGTCAGTGACAAAGACTCATTGACAGTGTTTACAACATATGATATGGAGGCTTTGGCGTAAGCCACATAGCTTAGGTATTTCATGGGCATGTAGCTAGAGGAAGTAAGAGTATGATTCCAGCAAAAAACTATGTTATCTAAAATTGTGGCATATGTCGTTATTGCTCTGAGCCACACAAATGTACCTAAAAGGAATGAGACATCGAAATGTCAATAAAATAGATATCATGCTGTCAAATTTTCGATATTTGACAATTTTTCATCAAATGAATGGCTTATGTAGATCTGTCAATGAAAGCGGAACTTAAAATTAATGATTTATGTCACCTTGCCGCTAATAATTTTAGAAAAAAAGCTACATTTATTCAATATTTTAGAATTTACTCCTGTTTGTGAAAGAGCCCATAAGTAGAAGTAGACATTAGTGTCGGGCTGTGACAAAAACTAGCACCAGCATCGACCCTTTGCGGATCAGATTGGACAGTCCTGCCCTCAGGTAACTCAAGAGATAGATCTGCATTTTGTCAGTCAGCGATGTCTGAAATAAATATTTTATAAATTGAACTCAATTTAAGAGTTCTTAATCTTTCATTTAATCATTACAATGCAGTGAATGAAAAGGAGTTGAGTATTAGCAGAAGCAGTTGATAGCGTGAGTTGATAGCCAGCACATTATGTCTAATGTTACAAACAGGATGAGCAGCAGACAGTCAATAGAAGTGAGTTGTCTAGTGCATAATGTTTGTTAAAGTAGGCAAAATGATCAAAAATATTGGATGTGTAACTGTAAATAGCAGTGCAAATGCAAGATTTTCATAGCATTAGTTTGTTGGGATGTGATGCTGTTCATTGGAAGTTTTATATAGCTACAATATTTACATGGCATATAATATTTTTTTCCTTATCGAAAGTGGGGAGGATGGATTGCTGTCTCCTCAAAGCTGCTGGGGATGCATCTCCCGCATCACCTGTACCACCTGTGCCCCTGTCCAAATCATCCAACCACTTTTAATATCAAACAAAGGCAACTAGAATAAATGCAAAATGAAGCTAGTAAATGATCATTTAATTTATTGATGGTGAAGACTAACTCAAAACCTTTAAGATTTGTGAGAAAATAATTGCCCCCCTAAACCTAATAACTGGTTATGTCTCCCTTGGAAGCAAGAATTGCAAATAAACATTTGCAAAAACTGGTAATGATTCTTTAATATTGCTGCGGAGAAATTTTTTTTTCCAGAATTATTTTAATTCAGTTACATTGAGGGTTTTTGAGCATTAACTGCCTGTTTAAGGTCATGGCACAGCATCCCAATCAGATTCAAGTCAAGACTTTGACTAGCCACTCCAAAACCATCATTTTGTTTTTTTTTTAGTCATTCGGAGGTGGACTTGCTTCGATTTTCTAGATGAGAGCAGAATTATGATTCTGTCAATTATTTAACATTAACTATGTCATAAAGCAGCAAAGCAGGCCCAAACTATCACATTGTAACCATTGCCTGTAATTGTTGGTATGATGCTTTTATTTTGCAGTGTTAGTTTTACGTTCAACTTTTGTCTCTTCAGTCACAGAATATTTTCCCAAAGGTCTTGGTGATCATCAAGTTGTTTTTTGGCAAATGTGAGACGAGCCCTTCTGTTCTCTTTGGTCAGCGGTTGTTTTCGCCTTGGAACTCTCCCATGGATGCCATTTTTTCCCAGTCTCTTTCTTATTATTGAATTATAAACACTGACTTTATCTGAGGCAAGTAAGGCCTGCAGGTCTTTCAATGTTGTTCTGGCTTCTTTTGTGCCCTTCTGGATGAGTTGGCGATGCGCTTTTGGAGTAATTTTGTAGGCCGACCACTCCTGGGAAGGTTAACCACTTTTTATTTGTGAATAATGGCTCTCACTATGGTTCGCTGGGGTCCCAAAGCCTTAGAAATGGCTTTGCAACCCTTTTCAGACTGACAGATGTCAATTGCTTTGTTTCTCAACTGTTCTTGAATTTCTTTAGATTGTCACATTATGTGTTGCTTTTTGAGATGCTTTAGCCTACTTCACTTTGTCAGACAGGTTTTATTTAGGTGGTTACTTGCTTTAACAGGTCTGGCAGTAATCAGGCCTGAGTTTGGGTAGTGAAATTGAACTAAAAAAATGTGGTTAATCACAGTTAATTCATTATTTAACGAGGGGGGGCAATTACTTTTTCACATGGGGCTGGGTAGGTTTGGATAGCTTTTTTCCCTCAATAAATGAAATCATCATTAAAAAACTGCATTTTGTATTTACTCGGGTTATCTTTGTCAAATACTTAAATTTGTTTGATGATCTGAAACAATTCATTGTGAAAAATATGCAAAAAATATGAAATCAGGAAGGGGGAAAATACTTTTTTCACGGCACTGTATAGCCATATATCGAGGGCTGACTGCAATAAACAGTTATGTCCAGCTGTTATATATTGGACATAACTGTTTATTGCAGTCAGCCCTCAATACTTACATTGCTGGATGTCCATATTAAACATGGCCAAATTTTCAAATGATGAGGAACGCGTACTGAAGAGAACAGTCCATGTGAAAAGTCCTCAAGCTTCAGACTTGGCTGAATGCCAGAATTCAGATATTTTTTTTCTTCTTTCGTCACAATCTGACGTCAGTTTGCCATGGATGCCCTTACGCAATCATCCGCTCCAGTCACAGCACACTCACAGAGTACAGGGTTGCATCTATCCGCTTAGTATTTCCATGAAATGGGTGCAGGTATCGGGAATATAGCCGATCATAAGAAACTGGGCTTTTTGGGTGGGGGGCATTAAAGTGACTGGGGCCAAAACAACTTGTTTAAAACAGAGGGGCTGCATAAAAGGCCTGTAGGATTATTTTTTTGCTTGAAGTCACACAAAACTATTCTAGTCAAGACTAAGAATAAAAATTCAAAGCCGGGAATATAGCATGGATTAAATACTTCTGTGCTAATGTATTTTGGCCATCCATCATTCACTGGGCCAGAAAACAAAACACTCCAAACTAATTTTGCTGCCAGATATCATGAGGTGAAGATTCAAGGACTGATTACTCAAGGACTTGATTACCATTTAAAGCCAGGTCTTTTAGTTTGTCAACATATCTTTTACAGCTCTGCACTAATAATTACGTCCAGATTTCCCTTGAATATTCAAGTTTGCTGATTAAGGTAAGAGTTACAAAAAACCTAATTGGTAAACCAGTGTGATGTGGTTTCACAGCTCAGGGAGGAACGAGAATGCAAATGTTATTAGCACCAAATTTTCTGTTGAATGACAGCTGTATCACACATAACACTTCTTATGGTTCTCACCTTATGAAACACCCAGTCTGTCAAGTATGGCAGGTGCAGTGTAAGTGGAATCATGCTTAAAGTTCACTCAAAGTTCACTGATGTTTAGGATGTGGATGCAAGTGGATGCAATGTTGAATGCAAGTTCAGTGGATGCAATCTTTAGTAGTATTCAGTGAAGTAAAAAAATAACAACTTTCCAAAGAGGTTTTCCTATTTTCTTGGGTACTACAAATTGCAAAATGACAAAGTGACCCCACAAAAATGGTCAATAAACCTGTAAATTCCAAATATATTGTTCAATTTGACATTGAGGAACACCCAAGTGAGAAATGCCTCCCCCTCCTGTCACATCTTACGACTCCAGCGGCAGCAACAGTATTTGACCTTGGGCTTTGCTATATTTGACAAGTGTTTGTCATTATATGAGCTTTCCCTGTCCTTCGACAGACAATTGAGCTAAGGATGCCTTTGAAGTAAATTAAGTATTGGAACAGAACTGATCTCTCCTTTGGGGAATAGTCTTTATAACCATCCGAACTTCATTCTCAGTGTTCTCATCATTGTATCACAGAGTTTGGTGGATAACCTCATTCTGATTGCCATTCGGTTCCCCTTCAGTAGTCGGAGATGAGCTCCCACATGGTGGGAGTGCAATTTGAGCACCGAGGCCTTATCTGAGAAGAAATATAACATCAGATCAATAACAGTGCAACAGACCACCATTATCTTGAAACAGTGGCCATTACAATTTAACTCTGTCCATTTTTTGTCAGCACAGTGGTGCACTGTTTTGGTCATGGAGCAGGGTTTAAAACTATGAAGATCATGTCTTGTCTTGCCAGAAGGCCATGGGTTGTATTATTGTATTGGTGAGGTTTAATTACATGTAGTTTACATGAGGAGACTGATGGCTTTTGCCTTTTTATACACCCCTTGGCTGCTGGGCATAATGTAAAGGATCATTTTAACTATGCTCGCTAAAATAACCAATGCTACCACACTAAGGATAGACACCAACATCCACTGAGTCAAAGTCAGCCAGCCAAATTATTGAGAATAACAAAGTTTTATTTAATCTTAGTCTGTCGCCCAATTTGGTGGAGAAAATCTCACTTTCAAAAGATACTGAAGATGCTGTTTTCCATATTGAGAAAAAAATATATGTATAAAGAACAAGGAAGTGCATATTTCATCATGTGGTGCTTATTTAAGCTCAGCATGTCAGAAAAAAAGTTTTCTGAATTGTTTAATATGGACAGAATTAAAAGATTGCTCAGCAGAATGCATAACTCAGCTGAAAGATAAGCTAGTTACTTAGATTTTCGGCAAAAGTTCATGACTTTTCCAATGTCTTTGGTATTCAGTTCCCCTTCTACAGTCGGTTAGATAAGCAGGTCCACATATTTTCATGACTGGGTTTCAATGTAAGCATGAGATCTGCCTATTTAAATTATAGCCCAGAGCATCCTCCATACATGGTTCTCAAGATCGGTGTAGAAAATCATTAATGGCCTTAACAGAACCCTGACCTTAATTGAATGAAAAGCAATTTGGATCAACTGGAAAGCCAACTTCAAAGTGGGCATTATCAGCCAAAAAAACTGCCCAACCTCACTTATGTTTTATTTTTTCTTTTCTGGGAAAGCCCTCTCAAAATATTGCATGCAGTCGTAGTAGCAACAAACTGCTCCAAGTTAATTCTCATGATACTGCAATGACAGATTGTATTAGCAGATGTTCACACACTTGTGAATATGTGATGTATGATGTACGCTGCTGACAACTCGAGTCAAACAAACCAACCACGCAAACAGAGGTAAATAATGTACCTAAATTAATTTGAACTAATGTTCCCTAGGTATGGAGAAGACAACAGGGAACATTTGCAGGGAAAAAAAAATATTGGTTCAGACCTAGTGCCTCAGTAGTTATTTTGCATGTATAATATTGAGTGATTCTCCCAATTCATCTATAGGTGGCGGTGTGTTTTCACATTTGAGCATGAGCCAAGCTGTATACAGAATTTCTTACTCTTTTTACAGCCTCTTTGCCTCTGCAACAGAATACCGATATATAAAGCATTGATTGAAATTGTGGATATATTTTACGCTCGCTCATATAAGTGTATGTGTGTGCACGTGTATATTGCACGTACACAGAATGTTTCGGTGCATGTATGCACGTCTGTGTCGGGGAGATATTTTTCTGGTATATATGCCTGAAAATTTACTGAAGCTCGTGCTCCTTTTTTGAGAGCCACAGGTAATATGAGTGATTACCCAGACAGAGACAGGCAGGGAGAAGCATCAGGGCGAATGGGTTTCACAGTAAGGATGAACAAAAAGTTCCCATTGATGTGGACCCGGCTGTGTTCGCCATTCCTGGGGTCCATTATAAAGCACTAATTCAGAGGTAAAGGAAGGAACACTGACCAGCATAGTAGTCTCTAAGCACAGTTGGATTTTGCCAACAGCTGCAGCCTTTCATATCACAACTGCTGCATTATTATCATAACCAGCATCATCATGACCACACGCAGAGTGTTGTGTGCAGTTCTGAGCACTGTACTGCAAGAAATGTATGGGGAATCCAGAGAAAACAGCAACAAAGTTGAACAAAGTTCCTCATACAAAAGACAAAAAAGATTAGAAAAGACTGGAATCTTTGAGTGCATCCAGATTCTCTACAGAGCCAGGAACTGAGCTCGTGAAAACACGTGAACCGGAAATTGTTTGGCTGGAAGCTATGACAAGCAGCACTGAAATAACAATATCTTGAAGGAAAGGAGGCAATGCACTCCTTCATTGCTTCTTCCTGGGCAGGGAACATAGGGTTAACCTTGGAGGAAAGGTAAGAGCGATTGTGGACCACGTTTTTCAGTTGAAGATATGACATTTAGGTCCCAAACTTTTCCAATAAATTGAGAAGGCTATCACCGCCCTCAAGCTCATGGCGTATCAAAGAAAAAGCCTTAAGATTTTTATCAGACATGTCTCAAGGTACCTTAAAGAATCTTTAGTGTTGGGACACTTTAATGATATGAAAACTACTCAAGGAATTGGGCTGGATCACCAGCTCTTGCCACTCACCTTAAGTTGTATTAATTAGTCTTTTTTCCCACCCATTTTTGATTCAACCGAGCTGTTGATTCAACTACAGTGGGTGTAGACAAGAGGCAAGAGGTAGGTAATACCAAATAGAAAACTCACCGGCTCACTTGCCATTCACTCACAGATTTGTTCCAAAAGGACAATTTGCCACTTAAAATAGCGTTAATTTAATGTCTTCAACTGTAAATCACTGTGCCTGAAGGGAACTCACGCGGTCTTAGGGACATCATACAAGCTCCACACAGTATGGCATTCCATTTAGACTCACAGTTGGTATACGTTCTTGCTGAAGGGCAACAGCCACCACCATCTAAACATCCAATAAACTAATGGTAATTATTCAAGCTGTTTAACCCTTTCAGGAGCACACGAAAATGTACTTGAGGGAACATTCAAAAGGCTGCTGTGAGAATCATTTGCTGGTATCTCAAAACAATTGTGCTCTAGAATGTCTATAAAAAATTCCAAAAAATTTACCAATCGACTTCTAGAACAATGAAGAATTTTGGGGGAAAAAACATTGGAAAAAGTTTAAACATCAAAAAAGTTAAACAAGCTCAACATAATAAATGACGAACCAGCAAGCTGCATGCTAATAAAAAATGCTCTTGGCAGAATAATCTCATTTCTTTTTCTTGAATTCAAGAGCCCATGAATCATCGATGAAATTGGATTGAGAGAAATAGATACAACCTATGTTGAAATGCAAAAGCCTTAACAGCCTATTTCCATGACAGCAATTATATTCAACACAATATGTAACTGCAACAACAATAACCTGGAGCTAGAGAAAGTACAACAAAGATCTGCAATCTGTTATCAGCACATTATATTTGCTTGGTTTGTTTGATCACAGCATTGGAAGACGCTTGGGGAAAATAAAAGAGCAACTCAGAATTATGCAGAGAGTGGAAATTTAATTGCAGGCAAATCCTTTGTGTGCTCCCAGGAAAGGCACGGCTTGCCTTCTGGTGTCTTGAAGAACATGCAAACGCTGTAGCTACCTACAAGGGGGCCTCCGCTGGATCAGAGAAGCTATTTTTAGGAATCGCAGCGGAGGCTGGGGGCTTCATTATCTCATATGTGCGCATAATTATGCTGCATCCCGAAGACAAAGGCCCTGCCATACACAATGTGTTGAGACCTATCCAATTTAACGTAATTATTTGCTCCCTATCTACAGGTAGTGCAGTTCTCTTTTTTTGCAGGCCTACATTTCCACACTGAGGTGAATACACTGTATATGAATTTTGTCAGCTGATGGGACTCATTATAACAGCGCTCTTTCTAAACGGTTCAGGTGAAATGAAGCCGTGGAAACATTATGGGACTTGCTGGGTCGTACTCAGAGATAAGAAACAGTCCTGGTGAATGAAGGTGCATGCCATAAAGGACCTAATTCACAAAATATCCAACCCTAATTCCAAAATAGTTGGGACAAAGTGTAAATTGTGAATGAAATCAAAATGCAATGACTTTCAGAACGGGCTCTAATTTCTTGGCGCAGAGCAGGGTGGCACAGCGTGGCGTAACGCAGCCCACGCAGTGGTAATTTTGTCCGGTGCTGTCCGCGTAGTGGTAATTTCATGCGGTGCAGCACCGTGCACAAATTTGGCAATTAGGTAGACGGACATGCGCCGAGATGGGTGTTGCGGCCTAGTAGGGGGAGGTGTCACATATTCATTAAGACGCAGTGACAATTTCGTAGCAAAAGTCTCCGCTGAAGTAGCGCAGAAAGCTCGCCAGCTCCAACCTGGTTTACTTTCTGTGCAGTGGTAATTTGGCTGACCGGCGCACAGTGTGCACATGTCACCGAAACCTCACAGGCAGTTTTCCAGAATGTCAGGCACATTTCAATGCAATAAATAATTACAGCAACCACTGTTTAATGTAACTATCTGTATCAGCTCATAAATTATAGTATCTATATCGATTGTCCTAATGTCAGATCAGAGAGAGAGAGATGTGTACATGTGGGCGCATGAGTGTGTGTGTGTAGGCTATGTGGGTATAAGCCCTTCAGTTGCTTTCACACCGGACGCGAAACAAATATTTTGCACGACTGATTACATTCAAAGTCAATGGAAAGAAGTGAATACACGCATATATAGTAAAGTCTTTGCATTGACTTTGAATGCAATCTGTCATGCGAAAAATTTGTTTTGCGTCCAGTGTGCATGTGGCTTAATACTATTATTGTCATTTAGGTTTTATCGTTTTTAGTGGGGGAAAGGAATACAGCCTGATTGCTATGATCTCATACTGAGTTAAGATCACATATTGAAAATAAATGTGTAACGTATCTTGCATTGTTGTCCATGCATGTGAATCCCAATATTATAAGCAGCAACAGGGTGTTATAGTAGGAACACGCTATCCATCATTTCTCTTCCCACTGATGCAGGCAGAAGAAATAAATGTGCAATCATCGTATTTCATTCCAACTTCATAAGTTTAAATGATCTGACGTAGTTTCGTTTTGAAATTCCATTCAAGTTCGCTAATGGTAATAATTCGCGAATGACCTAGCTAGTCAGCTAACTCATATCTGTAATGCTTAAAATAGATGTAAATGGAGCAGAAAACATGCCAGAAGCAGCTAAGTCAAATGCAACATTCACGCATCATGCAGATATAGGACAGAGGCTTCTTTAATCCAATTTTAAAGGTGAGGAGAGGAGCTCATTTGATTGGTAGAGATTTGACTCGGCTATGTTAAACCCACTCAGGCCTTATCTCCTCCCTCTTTGTCACTAGCGCCGGCAGGAGGGACAGAGTCGGGACAGAGAAGTAGTTGCGCCGGTCTGCACCGGGCATGAAATTGCAAAATAGGCCTGAATACGCCCTGTTGGCGCAGCGCTCCCCCCATTCGCCGTGCCTGCACCTGGTCTATGAATTTAGAGTCCAACATGTTATTTACAATATTAAATAAATAACATTTCAAATGTTGAAACTGAGACATTTTGCATTTTTATCCACAAAATAAGCTTATTTCAAACTTTTCTGGCTGCAATGGGTCTCAAAAATGTTGAGACACAGGCAAAAAAGGGCTGAAATAGCCATTAATATATAAGAGAATCATCTGAAAGAACATTTAACAAGTAATTACATTAACTGGCATCAGGTGTGTAACATGACTGGCTATAAAAGGGATGTCTAAGAGAGGCTAAGTCTCTCAGAAGTAAAAATGGCCAGAGGCTCTCCAACCCTTGAAGGCTAGTGTAAATAAATTGTGGACTACTTTAAAAACAATATTCCTCAACATCAAATTGCGAATGCTTTAAAGGTCTCATCATCGACAGTGCATAACATCATCAAAAGATTCAGAGAAAATGGAAAAATTTCTGTGAGTAAGGGACAAGGCGGACGACCTTTACTGGAGGCCCGTGATCTTCAGGCCCTCAGACGCCACTGCATCACTCACTGGCATGATTCTGTCATTGACATTACCAAATGGGCCCAGGAATACTTAAAGAAACCACTGTCTGTAAGCACAGTCCTCCGTGCCATCCACAGACGGCACCTAAAATTCTACCATACAAAAAGGAAGCCATTGTTGAGCATGAACCAGAAGTGCCACCGTGTTCTGTGGGTTCATATAAAATGGATTGTAGCAAAGTGGCAAAGTGTACTGTGGTCAGACGAGTCCAAATTTGACATTCTTGTTGGAAATCATGGGCATTGTGTCCTCCGGGCTAAAGAGCAAAAAGACCACCCCTCCTGTTATCAGCATTCAGTTCAAAAGCCAGCATTTTTGATGGTATGGGGATGCATTAGTGCATATGGTGTGAGATACTTGCATGTTTTAAAAAGCACCATGAATGCTCAAAGTTATATAAAGGTTTTAGAACAACATATGCTCCTCTCCAGATGTCATCTATTCCAAGGAACGCCTTGTGTATTTCAGCAGTACAATGCAAAATAACATACTGCAGCCATTACAACACCATGGCTTCGTAGTAGAAGAGTCCGTGTGCTGAACTGGCCTGCTTGCAGTTCTGATCTTTCACCGATTGAGAACATTTGGCACATAATTAAACGAAAACTCTGTCAAAGGAGACCCAAATCTCTCCAGCACCTGGAAGCCAGTATTAAACAAGAGTGGGATCACATTCTAATGGCTAAACTCAAAAACTTGTCTCCTCAATGCCCAGACGCCTCCACTCTGGCTGGTGTGATTTGAAAGTCACTGCATTTTGATTTTATTCACAATTTACATTTTGTCCCAACTGTTTTGGAATTGGGGTTGTATGTTTTAGTTTTTTGCCCCTCTCCCCGCACCCTGACCACAGCTAAACTGGTTTAGACCATCACCCTGCTCCTATTAGCTCAGGAGGGAGGTGCCCTGGCACATGATTCCTCCAACTCACATGATAAGCAGCCCTTGCTTCTATTACACAAGGGGTAGCCAACCCTGGTCTTGGAAGGCTGCAGTGTCTGCTGGTTTTTGCTGTCACCATCCACCTTTGACCCAATCAACCCTCTGAATTCTACCAACATGCCAGTGCATTTTCATTGTGTTTCTACCAATATCTTTGTAATAATACAACAGAGAATTGTGGTTCAAATGTTTTCATGATCTGAATAGTTCCCAATTTTGATCCCTTCTGATCAAAGGAATGTACAATCCTCACAGTCGGAGCTAGGAGGCTGAGAGTCCATTTACTGCAAAATTGGAAGCGGAGACAGCTGCATGAGACACAACAAGCAAAACTCACTTACTAGACAGGCTATTTTGACAATGCCAGCTGCCTCAGTAGTCACCTAAAATTCACCATGACAAGACACACAAAATAAGTCAAAACTGGACTGAATGAATGAATAAAACAGGACTGGAGGGTTCCTTCTACCGGATGCATCTGTCTCTGGAGGCGAGATTCAATGAAAAAAGGTTATGCTGCTTCTGTGGCTGCATTTTCCTAAATGTGGCTTTTTGTTTTGGAATATATACGATATTTGATTAAATGAATGCTGAGGTTTTTCCTCTCCTTTAAAATGTGAACTGCTCAAGCACTTTGGTAGACTCCCTGGTACATTTATTGTACCATTCTTTTCAATCTGGGGTAGAATATTTGCCTGGTTTTTATCTAATAGTGGAATGTCTGTTCTGTTATAATAAGGTATATTTCAGATATTACTGCGTGAGTTATACTTTTCCCGTATAAGGTGTGAAAAGTATTTATATAAGGTTGTGAGCCCGGAAGTGGGAACCGCTAGCTTTTCATTGTAAGGTGAATGTTCTGACTGTTAAATAAGCAGTTCTATTAATGAGTATGTGCGCTGGCTTTTGGGACTCTGAAGAAAAATGGACAAAACTCTAAACTTTATCATGGAGAAAAGGCATATTTTGTATTTGGGGAGGTTACTGGTGATCACTGGTGTCCAACTGCACCTATATTGATAAACTCACCCTAAATTCAACCAGAAAATCCTTATTTCATATAAAATTTCATGCGTCAAAAGTTGATTTGTGTAAAATATATGATTATTTTATGATTTGACAGTGCACAATTTTGAGGGATCTTAAACTTTGGGGAGCCACCAGGATAGCTGTCTTATTTGGCTCCCAGAGAGTTAGTAATTTCGCATTTAATTCTCAGATGAATTATACTTGTGGTCAAGGAATTTATGATCCCAGAAATGTATAGCTTTCACCCCCAGCCATTTTTCCATTTTCAGTATTTTTTTTCAATTTCAATGCTGAATTTTCATGAAGATTTTTTATGTCTAGAGCCCTTTTCCTCTCCCAAAATCATGAAAATAAACTGAAATTCTAATTGCTTTCAATGTCTTGACTCAGTTGAGCCATTCCTTTCCTGTCTGTGAAGCTGCAATCTTGAATTATAAAGCTTTAAGTAAGGTAACACATAAATAGCCAGATTTGGCTTTTGTGCAAAGGGGTTAAAAAACACTTGTATTAATGCAGACTCTGGACTTTAGCTGCAGGAAATAATGTATAACAAACAGTGAAACAAAGGAGGAAATGAGGTTTGTTTCAATAAAGTGTTGGTCTAAATCAATAGAGGTCACTACATTTGATTTAGAGAATAATACACACGAAATGCGGAGAGTACCTCTATACAAGACTAGGAATACAGCACAGGAATATAGTTGGGCAACAAGACTTTGCAATGGCTGAGTGTGAAGCTTGGTCTTAAATAGAACACTGCTACCACACAGTGGAAATGAACAACAGGTGCAGGTGATAATTGAATAACAGGCGCACTGCAGTCCGGGTCTTAGACCAGTGAGCTCGATGGCTGGAGGCATGGTCTTACAAATACCAACATTTTAAGAACATTTGAGGGTGACACGCTCAAAATTTAACAATCAAGTGTAATGCCCAAAGTAGACATTCTTCTATTAAAAAAACTGTGCAACATAAATTTATCTATTAATATTTTAGAAAGCTTTCTGCAATTCTTTATGATAAACTAGAGTATTACTACTTTACTATGACTTAGTGCTGTTGCAAAATGAATTGCAGACTGCAGGTACTGTAAACCCCACAATTAAGCATGTGGTAATGTGGGCTTTTGTCTGGGTTGTGCAGAGTACCCTAAAATAATTTTGAATAGTTGCCATAAAAGTTATATCAACAACATTATTTGAAATTGAGGTCTGTAAGTTACAGATCGTAATCATCACATCTAAGAAAGTAAGCATTTGAGTACACAACTTGTTTTCAGCACCATCTTCTGTAAATATTCCGGGACATGCACCCACCCTCCTTTGTCCCTCCTTTGTCAGAGTGTAAGACTTTGTAAGCATCATTCCACAATAGATTGATATTCGGTGCGCAGTTGACCCCCCCTGGAATTGAATGAAACTTGGCACGTAGGTACATATAGGTGTCTCACGGAAAAAAACAAATTTCTAGGTCTGTATCTCACTTTACCTACTGGTGGCACCACCTGGAAGCCAGTAAAGTGCCTCAGTTTTGCTGTTGACGCTGCATTTTACATCTACTTTCATGACGTTAGGGTACATAATACCAAATACGTTATACTTTTATCATGACATGGGACAATTCAAGTCCAGTTATACATCAGCACCACATCAGTGCAAAGCTGGGTAACTACGTTATTGAGCTGGAATTTTGAGAGAAATAACAATAAAAATGGAAAATGGGAATGGGAATAAAATAATATCCCAGACATATACCAATCAAGAATGGTTTACTCACAACAAGACTACCAATTACAATGAATAGCACCTTGGGATCTTGCTGGGTTTGTGCAATGGACAGCTGGAAAGATGGTCGAAATTGATTTTTGGTGCATGTTTGCGCATATTTTTTCAGTAACCCAGATATGGTGGTAAATGTTTGTAGTGCTGTTGGAACTCAAAATGGTCCATTTAAGAGATAAACCTACAGTTTTTTTTCGAACATGAGGTATTTATTGTAGGATAGATACCCTGAAATTTATTTTGAAACCGAGCGCTTGCACAAGGTTGCATGAAATTTCCAGGTATCTTGCCTACAATAAATACCGAGTGCTAGAAAAAAATGTAGGTTTATCTCCATTCTACCATGACTCTTGTCAACACCCCTACGAAAATATTTTTTATAGCAAAGTTGGGATCATCCACTGGGGGGAGATTGGAGGTTGTCTGATGGAGAAAGCGCAGAGTGGATTGCATAATGAGTACCGAAGTCAAAGTCTGAAGTGGGAATCTCAGACGCCAAAGCGGTTGCCTTTTTTTGGACACGGAAATTAATAGCTAACGTTTTCTATTGAAGCGGCTCGATAATGAGGCGAGAGCTCTTCACGCAGCTCGAGGTCTTGACCCAGTGTGAGGTAGTTTACCGGTGAATATACCTGGTGTTAACCAATCAAAATGCAGAATTCACTGGAATGAATGGTAGAATTCATCATATTTCATTGTTTAGGAGGCATTATTTTGTTTACCCAGAAAGATAGAGATCTGACATTTTCTGGATACATAGTCCCTTTGAGTATATTATGTTATTAGTAGACTCTCAATGGTAGTATTTTCAGTGTAGATGATAGTCAACATCAGATATTGGAAAATTTTGCCCACAGGGGGTGCTATAGGTTGGATGCAAATACTGACTATCCCCCGCAATGTACCAAATAATTTTTTTTAAATTGTGACACACACAGCTAGTTGAAGAGTTTGGTTTGGTGCTATGCTGGGTAGATAGCTTTCTGACTAAAGGTGGCGCTCTAAAGACCTAATGTTCTACTGGCCTAATATTCCATTAACCCAGACACATACCAAAGTTCTGTCTTTTGACATATAAAGTACAGGTACAGTTATACATAAAATTTGTCATCTCTATGGTATACAGCTGGGTTGGTTGTAAATTGGAAAAGAACGCTGGTGGTGATTGTAGCATAGCTTCATCACGCAAAACTTTAACCAGTAGTCAGTACAGTGTACAGTTTTGAAGTGTTGGTGCATTTTCAGAAAATAACTCAGCATTTTCTCTTTACTATTAGAATTGGAGAGCAGGCTTCAGTGTTAATTCTAGGATTTCCCTAGGGCAAGGTGCTTGGGTATGAAAAAGGGCACAGCTGTCGCGTCGAGCGAGTGGTTGTCCTGAAAAAGGGCACAGAGGTTGTAGCAAGCAAGCAGGGCAGTTCATTTGTAGTGGTAATTTGCAGGCCTTCATTCCTAACACCTGCCCATGATGCCTTGCTGACGGGATGGCCGCTGGGTGGGAGGGCGGGGTTTCTTTTCCACACTTCCCATTTCCCTGCGTACCAAGCTGTGGGTTTTGACGCAACAACTGTGCCATATAGGCTGCAGCCTGCTAATTAAGTCAGTGATCGACAAGCTCACTATCAACGGCCCACAAGCAGCCCTGTAGAGACCCAGGAGCTAGTGCAGTGGGGCTTGCCTAGGGCTTGAATGGCTCCGCAGGTAACATCGACCCATACCAAATGAAGAAGGCCAAGGATGGGTAGTCAGGGCCAAGGCCAAGGAACACCTCTGGCGTGCACCACCAGGTGATGCCAACCCACGGTTGAATTCCAAAAGCAGACTGAGGAATAGGCTAGTCACATGCTGGGTTGACGTCATTTTGCTTTGGATAACATGAAAAGTATAAAACAGTTTTAACTTTTGTACTTTACATTCTGTCTTCACGCACACGGTTTTCTGACCGTTTTCTTTTTTAGAGTTCAAATTTTGGACTGTAATTTTATACAAGTGTACATAAACTCTTTATGCATGTCTGCATACGTACTTATGGTGGTACGCCTTTTATATTAGTTCTTTTAAGGCATTTAAAAATGCCTGGTCATGCTTTATAAGGTGCTGCGCATTTCTGCCTTTGCTGTATCTGTACTTGGTAATAGTACATGTATTGTGCCTTTGTAACACTCACAATTGCAACCAGTTTATGACCAACCAAGCGTTACACCAAAGGAATTAAAAATTTTCTTTATAACTGACAGAACTTTGGTATATGTCTGGAAATATGGAAGATGCTGAGATATATTACTAAAAGTATTGAGTATAAATCCAAAAAGGTCATACTTCTCCTGTACAACACATTCGTCAGACCACATCTAGAGTTTTGTGGACAGATCAGGGGACCATATTTTAAGAAAGGATAAAGGATCTAGAAAAAGTTCAGAGAAGATAGTTGTGAGTAAACACATAATAAATTATTCTAGATTGGTATATGTCTGGGATATTATTTTATTCCCATTCCTATTTTCAATTCTTACTGTTATTCCTCAAATAATTCCGGCTAAATAATGTAGTTACCCAGCTTGGCGCTGATGTCATGCTGATGTCTATCCAGACTTGACGTATCACAGGTCATGATAAAAGTATGACATATTTGGTACTGTGCACCCTTTAGTCATAATAGTTGATGTAAAATATGGCGTCAACAGCAAAACTGAGCCACTTAAGTGCATCCAGGTGCCGCCAACGGCAGGCAAAGTGAGATACAGACCTAAAAATGTGGCTTTTTCCGTGAGACACACTTATGTACCAATGTTCCAAGTTTCGTTCAATTCCAGGTGGGTCAACTCCTCACCTTCTTCGAAAAGTGCCATTTTCCCATGGAATGGCTGTGAAAGCTTTTTTAAAGTCTTTTTTTGAAGATATAGGGGGAGCAAACATATACAGTATCTCGACTGCTAAAGATCAATTATCATTTTTCATGGGACAGGTCTGTGAACAGAAGTTATTGTGTTATAAATCTTACCATAATATTTTCAAGGGAGAAATACAATTTAGTTTCGTAGCGTCATGGATGCCTTAATATTCCATCTCCTTCAAAAGGAAGGTGGAATGATTTTAAGATGGGTTTCAGCAAAAGTGCTCTTGTTATTTTTATTTAATTTATTTATTTGTTTTTATTTTTTGGCTCTGGGCAAAGTTTTCTTGGCACCCTTATTCGAGCCGATTGAGAATATGCTTTCTAGAATCAGCAGCACAAGCTCCACTAATGTGCAGAGTTCAGTTAAATCTCAGGAGACCCCAGCAGAATACCAGTAATTTAGATAATTAAGCAGTTGGGGAATAAGTAATATAATTAACTTCCTGTACGGTATTACACAATAAATCATGTCTGTATACAAGAAAATGGAAATGAGAGCAGAGATAACAGTGCTTACAATTTTTCTTTTCTAAATTGGTATGTCAACTAAGATAGCAAAAAGGATAAAGAGTATTTTCTGTTTGATGAAGCTATGACAGACTTGTTAGTGATCATAATTTTGCATGATTTCAATATCAATTGAAACAGAAAAAATAAGAGAGATAAAGTTTTTTTTTTTCCACTATAAATCAAGAAAACTGAGAAGCTGAGTGCAGCCGTGTAGCCTTTGGGGCAACATTATTATCATCATTCTGCTGTAACTAACAAAATCCAGACAAACATACAAGACAGGCTAAGCTATTATGAATAAATATTTCTGAAGACAGCACCATCCAGGAAATTTCAAGAACCTCATCATATATTACAGCTGTTCCCACTAAGATTTTCGCACACAGCCGACAATTGTAGTTGATGATGAATTCTAAGAGCAAATATAAAAAATATTACCTGAGTGTAGTTTAGGCAGCACATCAAAACATCACTGCCACTTATTAATTTTTTAGGCTTGTAGTTTACAAAGAAAATAAGGCAAACATTAAACGAGAGAACAAAACAACTCTCATTTGAATGCTTTCTTTCACAGAGCAGATCATTTATTTCAGTGCTATCCATAAAAATAGAGCGCAATCAAAGCACAACAAAAGGTGTTCAGAATGGTGTTTGGAATAATGCATATCGTTGCCTCATAGCATAATTGCAAATTCATATTTTTTTGGCTTACTGTTGCAATATCAATTAAAATACCAATGTGCTTGCTAAAAATTGTGGTTTTTTCTTGTTTTCTGAAAATTTTCAAATATGACTTAGGCAACTATGCTATTAGGCTAATGATACGTGATAAAATAAATCTTTGCTCTCACTCAAGAGGCTATTTTTTTTTCTCAGCGACATGTCACAATATGAGACATGATTGTCTGTAGGAGTGAGACAACAAGTGAGTATTTTGCCTTATGACAATATCAAATATCATCACAAAACTCTGTGAGTTGCGTTAATGCTGAACATCTTTCAGTATATGCGTAATCATGAGAGCAGATTGAATAACCCAAGTGACTAGTTTGAATAGCATGTTCCAGTCCAGAGTAACAGGCTGACTTCAGGTTTGGGCTTTGAACTTCACCCAGACTCAAAGTGGTGTCACGTACTTGCTGACCTTAGTTTACTCCCCTCACTGCACTTGATCTTGGGCTGATGTATAATTCAGAGCAGTCAGCACAGCAGCACAAAGGAGGACTCACTATGGCCTCTGTCCCTAAGCTCCCCTCTACCCAACCAGCTCCAAACATTAAAATGTCACTCTTTCACCCTAAAGGGTAGGGCTAACCCAACCTTTTTCTCACTGCTTCATAAAAGAGGCTTGCTGCTGGAAATGCAATTGAAATATTTTCAGATGATAATAATGTAGGCATGGTAATATGTATGTCAAAAATGCGTCCAAAGCAAAGCCAAAGCCACCTCTGTCAAATTCTGACCATAATACAGTCTGGCTAATTCCAGTCTACAAGAGTGTGCTTAAAATGAGTAAGCCACAAACCAAGACGGTGACTGAATGGGACAGAGACAGAATACAGACACTTAAAGGAGCAGTCCTCTGCACAAATTGGGATATACAGTCCCGTGAAAAGTATTTGCCCCCTCCCTGATTTCTTACTTTTTTGCATATTTTTCACACTTAAATGTTTCAGATCATCAAAAAAAATTTAATATAAGAAAAAGATAACCTGAGAAAATACCAAATTCAGTTTTTAAATGTTGATTTCATTTATTTAGGGGAAAAAGCTATCCAAACCTACCTGGCCCTATGTGAAAAAGTAATTGCCTCCCATTTTATTTTATGAATTAACTGTGATTAACCACATTTTTTGAGTCCAGTTTCACTAACCACACCCAGGCCGGATTACTGCCAGACCTGTTAAATCAGGAAATCATTTCAATAGAACCTGTCTGACAAAGTGAAGTAGGCTAAAAGATCTCAAAAAGCAACATGTCATGCAGCGAACTAAAGAAATTCAAGAACAGATGAGAAACAATGAAATGACATCTATCAGTCTGGAAAGGGTTGAAAAGCCATTTCTAAGGCTTTGGGACTCCGGCAAATCACAGTGAGAGCCATTATCCACAAATGGAGAAAACTTGGAACTGAAGTGAACCTTCCCAGGAGTGGCCGGCCAACCAAAATTACTCAAAGACCGCATTAACTACTTATCCAGGAGGTCACAAAAAAACCCAAGACACCATCTGAAGAACTGCAGGCCTCACTTGCCTCAGTTAAAGTCAGTGTTCATGATTCAACAATAAGACAGAGGCTGGGCAAAAAATGGCATCCATGGGAGAGTTCGAAGGCTAAAACCACTGCTGACCAAAAAGAACACGAAGACACGCCTCACATTGGCCAAAATACATCTTGATAATCCCCAAGACTTTTGGGAAAATATTCTGTGAACTGACGAGACATAAGTTAAACTTTTTGGAAGGTGTGCATCCCATTACATCAGGCGTAAAACTAACACAGCATTTCAAAAAAGAACATCTTACCAAAAGTCAAACATGGTGGTGGTAGTGTGATGTTTGGGGCTGCTTTGCTGCTTCAGGACCTGGATGAATTGTCATAATTGATGGAACTATGAATTCTGCTCTCTGCCGGAAAATCCTGAAGGAGAATGTCCAACCCTCAGATTGTGATCTCGAGCTCAAGCGCACTTGCGTTATGCAGCAGGACAATGATCTGAAACACACCAGCAAGTCCCCCTCTGAATGGCTTAAAAAAACAAAAAGAAGATTTTGGAGTAGCCTTGTTAAAGTCTGGGCTTAAATCCTATTGAGATGCAGTGGCATGACCTGAAACAGGTCGTTCATGCTCAAAACCCCTCCAATGTGGCTGAATCAAAATAATTCTGCAAAGAAGAGTGGGCCACAATTCTTCCACAGTGATGTGAAAGACTCATTGCCAGTTATTGCAAACGTTTGATGGCAGTTGTTGTCACCGAGGGTAGCACAACCAGTTATTAGTATTTAGGGGGAAATTACTATTTCACATAGGGCCAAGTAGGTTTGGATATCTTTTTTCCCTTAATAAATGAACCTCCTCATTTAAAAACTGCATTTTGTGTTTACCTGGGTTGTCTTTGTCTATATTAAAATTTGTTTTATTTAAGCTTGACCAATATGCAAAAAAAAGAGAAGAAATCAGGAAGGGGGCAAATACTTTTTTTACGGCACTGTCTTTCATAATCTGGAAATAGATGTCACCACTGAAACAACAGACAGCATACAATTTTGTGTGCAGTGTGATCACCAAAAAGGACATTATAGTGTATCCCAACAATAAGTTTTATATTACTAAGTGTAAAGGCCTGTATTAATAGGGAAAAGACAGCTTTTAAAAATAATGACAGAGCAGGGGTGAGAGAAGTGCAAAAGGAACTTAAACAGATGCTAAGAGATGCCAGGAAGGACCATAAGGAAATTTTACAGCAGACTTTTATGACAATGGACTCTGAAAAGCTATGGGACTCTATGAAGGCAATAACCAACATGAACACACTTCAGAAGCGCCTCATTACTGATAGCAATTGGGGGGTAGTAAATTAATTGAGTGATTTTTTTCCTTAGATTTGAGAAACATGACTTTTCTGAGGAATGTAATTGTGCACTGAAAACCACTTCAACTGATTCAGGTCGTGGGATTGTTGATGACCCACATAGGATTCAGTCAATTTTGAAAAGTGTGTACTAAAAAATCCACTGGCCCAGGCGGTATCTCTGCGCTACTCTTAAAGGCATGTCCAGAAGAGCTCAACCTATAGCACGGTGTCCCATTTTCCAGCAGTCTGTGGATTTACACACTGTACCTACTCTCTAGAAAAAGCCTGTTATGTAATTCCACTTGCTAAGAAATCATGTCCATCTGAATACAATGATTTTATACCTGTAACCCTGACTTCAATTGTAATGAAATGCTTTGAGAAATACCTGGTCTATCTGCAGAGGTCAACTCGGCACTTGACCCATGCCAGTTTGCCTACAGGCAGGGCTGGGGGTTCTGATGATGCCATTAACAGCATCTTTAGCCTCACTGTTCAGCACTTGGAAGAGCCCTTTTTAATGAAGTGGCATTTCTCTTTTTTAAATAATCGAAGTTATCAGAGATAACCGAGCAAATGTTGAAACTGAGAAATTTTACAATTTTTTCCACAAAATGAGCTCATTTGAAATTTGATGGCTGCTACAGTTTTCAAAAAAGTTGGGACAAGGGCCTGTTTACCATGGTGTGGAATCCCCTCTTCTTTTTAACACAGAGTGGAGGTATCTGGGCATTGAGGAGACAAGTTTCTTGAGTTTAGCCATTAGAATTTCACTCTTGTTTAATACAGGCTTCCAGCTGCTGGAGAGTTTGGGTCTCCTTTGACGGACTTTTCGTTTAATTATGCGCCAAATGTTCTAAATCGGTGAAAGATCGGGACTGCAGGCAGGTCAGTTCAGCATACGGACTCTTCTATTACGAAGCCATGTCCTTGTAATAGCTGCAGTATGTGGTTTTGCATTGTCCTGCTGAAATACAAAAGGCCTTCCTTGGAATAGATGTCGTCTGGAGGGAGCATATTTTGCTTTAAAACCTTTATATACCTTTCAGCCTTCCTGGTGCTTTTAAAAACCTGCAAGTGTCCCACATTATATGCACTAATGCTTCCCCATACCATCAGAGATGCTGGCTTTAGAACTGAACGCTGATAACAGGAGGGGTGGTCTTTCTCCTCTTTAGCCCGGAGGACACAACGCCCATGATTTCCAACAAGAATGTCAAATTTGGACTCGTCTGACCACAAGACACTTTGTCATTTTCCTACAGCTCATTTTAAAAGAGCCTTGGCCCACAGAACCAGTGGCGGTTCTGGATCATGCTCAACAATTTCTACCTTTTCGCATGACAGAGATTTAGGTGGCATCTGTGAATGGCACGGCAGACTGTGTTTACAGACAGAGGTTTCTTTAAGTATTCCTGTGCCCATTTAGTAATATCAATGACAGAATCATGCCATTTGAGTGATGTAGTGGCATCTCAGGGCCCAAAGATCATGGACATCCATGGTTGTCGCCTTGTCCCTTACACACAGAGATTTTTCCAGTTTCTTGGAATCTTTTGATGATGTTATGCACTGTCAATGATGAGACCTTCAAAGCCTTTGCAATTTGAAATTGAGGAACATTGCTTTTAAAGTATTTAACAATTTTTTTACACAAACCTTCACAGGTTTGAAAGCATCTGGCCATCTTTACTCCTGAGAGACTCACCATCACTATGACATCCCTTTTATTGCCCATCATGTTACACCCTGATGCCAGTAAACTTAATTACTTGCTAAATGTTCTCCCAGCTGATTCTCTTACATACTGTATGAATTGCTTGTCAGCCCTATTTTGCCTGTGTCCAAACTTCTTTTAGACCTGTTGCAGCCAGAAAATTTGAAATGAGCTCATCTTGTGGATAAAAATGTAAAATGTCCCAGTTTCAACATTTGAAATGTTATCTATGTTCTATTGTAAATAAGATATTGGCTCATGTGATCTAAAAGTCATTGCATTTTGATTTTATTCACAATTTACCCTTCGTCCCAACTATTTCAGAATTGGGGTTGTACTTTTTATGCAGACTCAGAGTGTATGGTGTGGACCAGAGGATTATGTTTTTATTCTATCAGGCTGTACTGGAAAGTGAGGTCAGATATGGCATGTCAGGATGGTTTGGGAACCTCACTGTACAACAAAAAACTAAGCTTGCCCGTCTGGTACACACAGCCATGAAGGTGACGGGGAGAAATGAATACCAGCCCCTCCAATCAATTTCTAAGCAGTCTCTTCTTCGGCAAGCTCAGAGGATATTGACCGACCCATCACATATCCTGCATGTACCGTTGTAGAATATGAGCTCTTGCCCTCTGGCAGACGATACAGAGTTCCGCACGATTTAAAAACTCATTTGTTCCTTCCTCCATTAAACTTTTTAATAGTGCTGTTTCAGGCTGCAGGGATTGTGCAATATTTTCATGGTGTTTTTTTTTTTTTTTACCATGGGGAATGTGCAATATGTGTCATGTGCTTGTATGCGCAATATCTTGTAATGTGCAATGTGGATTATATGCATTTTATAATGTTTGTTTTTTTTCACGCTGTGGAGGCATGTTGTGCGCAGCATGAGTCCTAAACAAATTTCCCTGTGGGGACAATAAAGTATATTGTATCGTATTGTATCGTATCGTAATACATAGCGAATTTCTGAATTCAATTTTTTATTCATTTCTCACTGATTGTGACCCTATTTAAATTGCTTGTGAATTGTTCACCAAATATGTTTCAATGGTCTTAATCAGAGGATCGCAAACTCAGTCTGAGAGGCCTCCTATGTATGCTGGTTTCGTTCCAACCACAATGGCAATCAAATTACTTTAACAAGGTATTACTTTTTCCAAACTAGATGCTCCTCATGCAAGTTCACTTAAAATACTAATCACATAACATCAGAACGATGCATTCAGTAATATTTCCATGGGCATGTAGCTTTGTTCGGCTATATTGCAAATATACACTTACATAAAAGGAGGCTAATTATTTCTAAATGACCTAAATTATTGGGCTGCTGACTGTGGGAAGTCCGACATAAGGCCATCAGTCATAATCATCTGGTGGATAAAGAACCATTTCAAAACAAGGTAAATGTCAGTGAGGCAAGCCTGCAATGTGTTGATGTTCAAGAAAGAAAAATAATTAATGCCAACCAGGTTAGGAGCCAGTTGACCTTAGTGGTTTATATTTTACAACTTTTTCATCTAAAATTTCTGCCCAGATGCCTAATCAAGCCCACCTTGCCAATTGTGCATGACCACTGTTTTAGGCTTTATAACGCAGAATCTGAACATCATAGAGACCGGAAAAATGATTTCAACGAAGCAAGACACTTGTATCATTCAAAAATAAAACTTTTTTCCATATGTTTTTAATTTTTGGATTAAAAAAAGTGCCACGAACAAGGAATCATGAAAATTCAACACTGAAGTGGTTTTGCACTGAAGAACTGACAAGAGGCTGGAGGTAAATCAATACATTTCCTGGATCGTAAACTCATTGACCAGAAGTCAGCTCAATCTGACAGTGTTAGTGCAAAAATAAGCAAAAAACAAGCTGCCCCCTATTTTTCCAAACAGCTTAAAACTTTTGCTTTGGTGTGAATTATAAATAATGCAGTCTTATACTACCTACCGTTCTAGCGCATGGTACAAATTTTTGAATCAAATGCAAGTGAATATTATTATTTTTAAATGATTTTGACGGTGAGGTGAGGCAGCGACCTAAACTTTTATCACAGGATTTTGTGATCATGTTCCCATGCACTATTCCTGATTGACAATCAAAACAATTAAGAGCAAGCCTATAGGAAGCCCGTATACTGATATACTGATAAACATTTTGTTTATCAGATTATGAAAGAAGACTGAAAATAAACACCCATTTTTTTTTTTTTTTTGGGGGGGGGGGGGGGGGGGTGTAAAAGCGTGTATTTAAAAAAGAGAATACATTGCACATTGATCAAGCATTGAACTTTGCATGAGTCAAACTGTAGTAATATTTGTTGATGACATTGCTTTGGCTTCCTTGAAGCAAGTACAAGCAAATCTGCTGTCTAGTGAGCATAAGTGAGTAATAATGCCGTGGACACTTAAACTGGCCCATCATACTGCCGAATAGTCTTACTGAATTAGTTAATCCTCTGATTGCTAATCAAGCAAAGGGGAGGATTCTACCTCATCAAACTTACCTCCGACTGCACGTCACTGGATCTCACTGCTTAGGAGGAGATAAAACTTAAAGAGTTCAGAAACAATTCAAAATGGAAAAAAGTTTGCAGATACAAAAATGGGAGTGCCTTACATGGATTGATTGGTCTTGACCCACAGAATCTAACAAAAAAGAATTTTGTTCCAACTGTCTATGGTTCAGAAGTTATTGGTAAAGACATATTGTACCTCTTTTTAGCACTGAAATCTGGCCAATCAAAGTCATTTTCATAAAAATGGCTCTTTTCCACATCTTTAACTAGAATATAAAGTTTGATGATGACAGGTGACAGCTAAAGTGAGGATAAAGGCAACTGAAATTAGATTGGTTGACGCTAGCCATGTTGTTTCATTCATCAATTTGTTCTTACAAATTTACATAGCAACCCTAACTAACATGAAGCAAGCAAAATTTAAAGTTGCTCGCACAATTGATTTTAGAGTTGTGAAAATTTGTTTGTTATAGCGTGACCTATGGGCGCATTGACACCAGTCAAACAATTTATAATCTGTCCATCCATATAAACCTCCCCACCAAATTTCACATTGATCCCTTCAGTAGTTTAGCAGACGAACATCAAAGTTAACAGACACCGGCGCGAACACCCATGCTGATGCCAGTGATTTTATTAGCTGATATTGGCCATGTTTTTTAATTTATCAAATTGTTCTCATCAATTTACATAGCAACCCCGACTAACATAAAGCATAAAAAATTTAAGTAGACAGGAAAATGGTTTTGGAGTTATGACCATTTGTTGGCTATAGCGCCACCTATCGACAGATTTACACCAAATTCGGTGTGTTTGAGTGACATGGCCTGTGGATGACAGATCTCCAGTTTGGTGAGGATTAATCATTGCATTCAAGATTTACAACGCATTATATCAAAAGAGGTCACGTTCTCAAAATTCATTGGCTTACTGTGGCAACACCCTTTCAGTTCGAAATGCTGAGGTTTTAGATCTTGGTCTCAAGATGCTGTCTACCAAATCTTGAGCACATTGATTGCACCGTCTAGGAGGAGATTGAAATGAAAGTTTTTACAAACAATTAAAAATGGTGGAAAATTATCATATATGCAAATGAGGGGAACTTATGAAGACTGATTCGTCTTGATCCAAAGAATTCGAGCAAAAAAGTTTCTACCACTTACATTTCAGAAGATATAGCCTGAAATGCGTTATACATCTCTATAACGCCACCTACACACGGATTTGCACCAATCAAACAATTAATTGGTGCATCCATATGTACCTCCCCACCAAATTTAAAATTGATCCGTTCACTTGATTGATCCGGTTTGGCAGAAGAAGATCAAAGTTAACGCAGACACTGACGCTGAACGCCGACGCCGCTGCGTGACCGCATGAGCTCCCTTTTGTACATTGACTAAGTGAGCTATAAAGACTTGAGTTTGCCAAGGAATTTTAAGAAATCAAAAATCAAAATTTTCTCATCCAAACGCAGAACTTATGTGCACCTTAGAGTCGAAGAATGTTTTGAAAATGGCTTTTTAACCCCCTCAGTAAAACTTCAAAGTGGTAATGTTCTGGTTTGGAGTTCAGTCTGCGTGTAAGGATTCGGTGATCTCAAAAATAGATGGAGTGGTGGATTTAAAGAAGTATCATAGCACCTTTGTGAGCTACGCATTGCCATCTGGAAAGAGACTGGTCAGAGATTTTATTGTTTATTTATAGATATTGACCTTTTATCTAACAAAGACATTATTGTTTTTTTGTTTCTACCACTGTTATCTGTTTACCTATTTTCATCTACTTGAATACTACTTTAAAAAACTCATAAATACTTGGTTTCTTATTTATCTTCATTTTGTTTAGTGTATAATCATCACTGCACAGTACTGTATTATCATAATTCCTCTGTAGTGACATTAAGTCTTACAAATTTGGCTATTTTGAATCAATCCACAAGCAAATTAATGCTAATTTTGGACATAACTCGTGTTCGCGCTATTTCTCTGGGAATATCAGTGCATCTGGTGGTCGTGTTTGATATGAAGGAAAATAAACTTTTTCGGCAAAAGCCACAAGTTCACTTTTACAATTGTAGCAAACATACAAATACAAAATGTTATTTAAAGGAAATAATTCAAATATGTCTAGCAGAACAACTAATCATCTCAGTTGAATGCTTATCCAGGCTTAATGATTGCTTGTGATGTAAATGTCAATACTCGATGACAATGGGAAATTTTACTTCCAACTTGTATGGTAAGTGGGGAATGAGCAGAGGTGGACAATCCAGCCCCAGAAAGTAAAAGTCCATCCCAGTATTTTGCTCGAACTGCCTGGATCTAAGAATTGCAGCAACTCTTCAGCGCAGAGGTTGAAATAATTAGGAAAATCAGCTGTGTGAGCTCATGGCTGGAGGTAAATCATGGCCGGACTTTTACTTTCTGACCCCTGAAATGTCCACCTCTGGGAATGAGTGATTGGGTAATGTTATTTTGCCTGAACTATGTCTTATGAAAACAATTATCCTTTGCACACTAGTGAGTTGAAATAAAATGCAAAAAAACAAGGATTCTTTTTGCAGTAGTTTGTGACCCCTCCAGAACACGATTAGAATTAAAGCGATACTCCTTTTAAAATGAATGTCTTTTTCTATCAGGTTAAACGGCTATAGTTCTTACTAGAGCTGTGATTAAGATTTTACTGAACAAGATGCGCAGAGAGGGGCCATTTCTGGTCATGGCTCTTTTTTATTATTCATGATTCTTTTCCGGGGGTTCCCTCAATCCGACTTCCCTCAGTTCTGCCCGACCCCCTTATGCTCCAGACTACCACTGCATGATATCAAGGAGTCCTAATTACCCTCTCTGCCTGCCCCTTAATTATCTTCCACCTGCTTGTATTTATTAAACTTGCTCTATGGGGTTTCATCTGAGATCTGTGGCTAATCAGATCCAGGACAAGCTTAAAACCAGCGTCCGTCCCCCCCACCCAACCCTCGATGGACTGATGGACCTGGCTCTTCAGGTTGATGCTCATCTGCCAGAAAGGGAGTTGGACTATTGCACTCACTCCTGGGCCTCTTCTCGACCAGGCTGGGCTGATCGTTTTGCTGGGTCAGCTCCTTTGCCAAGGCTGCCTCCTGCATTTAATCCCTTCTTCCCCCACCTCTCTCCCTCCCCATTCGCCTGAAAAAAGTCCTACGCGTTTCCTGCGTGTCATGTTATAAACCTGATGTGTATATTATGTCTGATGTCATCAATATGTTTCTTTTCTGTAACCTTTAATTTTCGAAGAAGAAAGTGGAGTTGGCAGCGCGACACACATTGCAGCAGCCCGGAGCACTTTCTCTCCAAACGTAATTTTGTTGTTATTCTGTAACAATGACAATAAATTCATCTGAATCTGAATCTGAATCTATTTCCATCATCTCAGACAATGCAGGTTGACTGCGCCTACTAGTTCCAGTTGAGCCTCACTGAGCGCTACTGGCCAGTTCCCTCAGGTCTCTGCGTTTACTGCAGCAGCACACTGACCACCTCACTGCCACTTACCCAGTGCGACAACCACGCCTGGCCCAGAGAAAGGAGTTCTTCACCAGTGCCTGAGTTTTTCCTCTTCCTGGCCCCTCTTCTATGTGAAGCTCATTTAGTAGGATCAACAGCTAGTAGCCAAAGCACTCATTGACTCTGAGTCAGAAGGCAACTTTCTCACCCAGGCTTTTCCAGACGGTTTGATGTTCCTTTCACCTCTCTGCCCATGCCCATCCAATCCCAGACCCTCACAGGAATGCCCCCTCTGGACATCCAGGAAGCTACCAGCCTGATTCAGATATATATCTTCAGCAACCATCAAGAGACACACATCTTTTACCATCTGGAGTCTCCAATTGCATGTGAACTGAAGCAGTGGTGTCTTCATTGAATGGAGCCCTTCCTGCAAAGAAACCTGTTTTCGGTCTGCCCCAAGCCCATTAGCACTTCTGTCGCCAGGCAAGAGGAATCGCCATAGACTGTATAAAAAGATGGACGCAGCATGCGGGCCTGAAAAGTGAAGCCAATGTGGAAATCTCTTAAAATTGCATTCTATTTAACCCCTTTGCGCAGAAGCCAAATCTGGCTATTTATGTGTTACCTTATTCAAGGCTTTATAATTCAAGATTGCAGCTTCATAGACAGGAAAGGAATAGCTCAACTGAGTCAGAACACTTGAAGCATTTAGAATTACAGCGTATTTCAGTTTATTTTTGTTGTGAATTAAGTAATTTATGCTTTATTTTTGTATGTTTTTAGTTTCATGATGTTTAGAATTATTTGTTTCTTTGTGTTAGATTTACTTCTAGTGTGATTGTTCATGTTTCATGAATGCTTGTCTTTCGTCTCTCGCTCCCTTGTGTGTCTAAGTGTGGTGTCTTGTTTCCATTGAGTCTTTTCCCCTGTTTTTTCTGGTTGGGTACTTCCTGCTTCCTTCTTCCTGTGCTTGTTAACTGTCTGCACCTGAGAATAGTTTAGCTGAGGCACTGGTGATTAGAAAAGGGTAGGACTACACATTAGAGCAGAGTAGTTAGGCACGGTGATTAGTTAGTTTGAAGAAGCAGGGCACACCTGCTTTCTCAATCTGTCCTATCACTATCCTTTGCTGTTCGAGATTCTGCCTCCTCTCAGCTGTCCTTCATTTCTTGGGCTAAGCACTCTAATTAGTTTGTTTATAAAGACCCCACTTTTTCGCTTGTCTTTGTCGATTCGTGACCGTTCCTCGCTCTGCCTGGTCGTTCTGTTTCTGCGCCTTTTCTCCGTGTGTTTCTGCGATTATTGAGAGTTTTTGTCTTTTGTGATTTTCTGTATTCAAGTAATTGATTGTATCAGTCGAGTGAGTGTGGTGAGTTTGTGAGTCTCCCATTTCCCCAGTTCCCTTTATACTTCCACTGTTTAGTTTATTTCTGTCTCCCTCTTTTCCCTTCCAATTCCCCTTTCCCTTTCCCCATTCCCTTAGATTTGTTTCCCTTCGTTTCTGTATTCTGTGCTGACTGATTTCCTGGTTTTTTGACATTTTGCCTGTTCCTGACTACGATTGAGCGTTTCTGTGATATTCCTGATTTCTGGCTATTGACCTCTGTTTCTGTCTGACCATGAGCAACGGTAATGTGAATAAAAGACGCTCTTCCGAGCTTGAACCGCGATTAGAGTCTCCGTACGTTCATTACAATTTTCATGATTTTGGTAGAGAAAAAGGGCTGCAAACACAAAAAATCTTCATGAAAATTCAGCATTGAAATTGTTAAAAAAAAAAAAAAAACTCAGAATTGAAAAATGGCTGCGACTTAAAACTATACATTTCTGGGATCATAAACTCCAGGACCACAAGTTTAAATCATCTGAGAATTAAATACTAAATTCCCTACTCTCTAGGAGCTAGATAAGACAGCTATCCAGGTGGCTCCTGGAAGTCAAAGATCCCTCAAAATGGTGCACTATCAAATCATAAAATCATATTTTTAACACAAATCAACTTCTGACTGATGAAATTCAATATGGAATCATGATTTTCTGGTTGAATTTAGTGCAAGTTTATCAATACAGGTGCAGTTGGACACCAGCGGCCACCAGTACTCTCCAAACACAAAACATGCCCTTTCTCCATGATATAGTTTTTGTCCATTTTTCTTCAGAGTCCCACAAGCCAGCACACATACTAATTAAAGGAACTGCTTATATAACAGTCAGAACATTCACACTGAAATTAAAAGCTAGCAGTTTCCACTTCCGAGCTCACAGCCTTACACTTTCCACACCTTACAAGGAACAAGAATAACTCACTGACTCAGTAATATCTGATATATACCCTATTATAACAGGACAGACATTCCAGTATTAGAAACAATTAGGAACCCAGATTGAACAGAATGGTGCAATGAACGTACTAAAGGGTCTACCGAAGTCCTAGAGCAGTTCTCATTTTAAACAAGAGCAAAACTCTCGGCATTCGATTGAATACAGACTGAATTCCAAAACAAAAAGCCACATTGCGCCAAATGCAACCATTGTAGCAGCATATCCTTTCTTCATTGAATCCCTCCTCCAGACACAGATGTATCCGGTAGAAGGAACCCGCAGGTCTTGTTTCATTCAGAGTAATTTCCGTTGACTTACATCCTTACTTCGTTTAAATCCTGAACCCTAACTAAGCACTTCGGGCCGCTTTCGGGAGTCTCTTCTGAAATGCGTTGCTGGCAGAAAATGTGAAATAAGTGTTTACTTCCAAATAAAAAACAAATGGTAAAACATCAAATAAGCATCATTTTCAATTTCATAAAGGTAAAAGATTTCCAAACTAGTTCTTTTACTAGCATTCTCCATATCACCCCAACTTCTTCAGAAATGGAGTTGTACAAAACCGAATACCGCATTCAGTTGTTTCCAAGATGTGACATCTAGCACTTAGAGTGCGAAAAGCAAACACATGCTCCAAGATAAGTGCCTCAAGGGAACGCATGCATTTTTAATATTGTCATTTATGCATTGCCACAAAGGGTTTCAAATGGAAATCTCCAGTAGGAACAAAAAAACAAAACAAACAAAAAAAAAACCCAGTCAAAAAGGGGATCATTACAAAATTCCATCAAGGAATTTGCTGGGACCCAGATAGATGCCAGCACTCTTAAAGGGTACCTAAGGCACACCTTAATATGGAATAATATTTGATATTTAGCCATAGAATAAACATTTTGCATGACTAAAAGGTTTTTTTTTTTTTGTACATCAGAAATGGCACATTTTTTGGAGAAACCCTTGCCGCTAAAGGCCAAAGCTGAACCCAGGGGACAGCCATACTCGACTGTGCCATGACATCAAGTCCTTGATTGGCAGAGATGCCAAGTCTCATGCATTTGGCGCAGGTGTCACGCATATTTTAGGCTTATTCACTGTAGTCCACAATTATTCATTGAATGCTTAATGAGATTCTTATGCGGAATTAAAATCCCTGTGTGTTGAAGTTTCTGGTGCAGCTCATCACAAGTAACATGGAAAGCGATTATGACTCCGGACTTCCCGAGCTTCTCTTTACACAGGGATCGGTAACAATGCATGTGTTTCATGTTTACATTTTTTAACATACAGTCAGAGATAGCAGACCTGGCCCCAGCCACGGGCTGACAGACAGAGTGAGTGACAGACACACACACAGACACACACAGACACGATCATACATACAGCACAAACGTTCACAGAAATTTTTACGTAATGTTCATTTTGCAAAAATAATACAAAGACAAGCTAAGCAGACATAGAAAACAATATAATAGACGACAATCCAGGCTCCTCAGGCATCAAGCAAATAGGCCTACGAGCCGCAGCGGCGTCCATTTTAATTTGAAGAGCGGTGAACTGCGCTGGTCCCCGGGGCATGGCATAGTTTATCCTGGGCAGCTAGCTAGCTAGCTAACTCTCCTTGTAATATAAGTCAAATTCATTCATACTGCACAAATGACCACAAAAATGCTTAGCTGTGTCCAGCTAGGTAAAACAAAATGCTAACTAGACACAGAAGACGATAGAACACGTTATACCATCTTAAAAAAAAAAAGAAAAACAATCGGTGATTTCAGCAAGCCCAGCTGGCTGGAAAGCGGACCCCGTGTGCTATATGCAATTGCATGCAAGATCCGTGTCAACACGATCACTTTGTCCGCCAACAAAAAACGGGCAGTATGCAGCGAAAGTATGCGGAATAATGCAACGCAAATAGAAATATAAGCACAAATTCAATCGTAACATCACAACCGACAAATGTCATACAATTAGGAAACATAATTATTTAATGCAAACTAGCATACTGTTTTATGAAAAAGCATCGTGATTATGGTTCGCAGGGGTCCGTGTCACAACACAGAGCTCCATGTAGCTAGCTACCATGCCAGCTACACACTTATAACAAAATAATTACATACAGCACAAATGTTCACAGAAATTCTACGTGATGTTCATTTCGCAAAAATAATACAAAAATGACCTAAGCAGACACAGAAATCAATATAATACACAACAATCCAGGCTCCTCAGGCATCAAGCAAATAGGCCTACGAGCCGCAGCGGCCTCCATTTTAATACGAGGACAGACGAACAATGCGCTGGTCCCCGTGGCATGGCGTAGTTTATCCCGGGCAGCTAGCTAGCTAGCTAACTCTCCTTGTAACATGATCATTGCTTAACCTGGGGTGGGGGGGCCGGCAATGGCCACGGGCTGACAGACAGAGTGACAGAAACACACACACACACACACACAGACATGATCATTGCTTAACCTGGCTCCTGGCAGGTAATGAAAGCAGTGAAGTGCAAAACCCTCGGCGCGGCAATTGTGCTGAACGGAGATGATGCGCATGTGTATTACGTTTACATCTGCCTCTCGTTGTATAACGAAAAGTATACGGAAGACTACTGGTCCAACTAGCAAGTGGCTCTGTACACTGCTGGAAGCGCTATAGCTTTGACCGGAGCAGTGCACATGCTTGTACTCCCTCACCAACCTCTGGTGCTTCGCTGTACATCGAACAGGAAAACTGATGGCGGGTAGGCCAGAGTAAGCTAATTAGCATATTAGAATAGGCTCTTTCGCTTGTGTTTCACGCCATAATTATAACTTTTGAATGAAGCATTTATAGCAAAATCTGTTCTAATAATAATCTGCTCCGTGTCGTTCGGAAGCCGTTGGTATCTTCATTTACTTGTAAGCTGACCAATTGCAACTCACGAAACTACTCGCTCTTCTCTGCACACCACACAGGAGGGAATGACCAGTACCACGCGGTATAGGACTATAATCGAATGCGCTCTTTCGGCAGGAAAATCGTATGGCCGTACAACGGAGAGTGCTGGATCTCTGCAACGGAACGGTTTCAGAGAAAACCCCACAAATTTTTTGACCTCCGTTGCCCGCTGAGTACGTGACAGCATTTTCAGGATGAACAGACGCTCCAGAGGTGAGATGTGACTTAACAGACACTCAGACCCTACAACTACAGTAACCCTTGCTTCGCTGCGCCGAGGGTTAATGAAATAAGAAACGTTTCTATGCAATTCCATTGCTTTCAATCCCTGAGTAAAGACAAGCCAGAGAATTCCCAAGTCATAATCGACTTCAGTGTCATTAGTGGGGAAATCCACCGTAATGCAGATGAAACTGATTAACTTGATGCACAATGATTTAAATTCCGTGAGTTGATTGAATAATTTCTGACTACAACACAGGAACGTGAATGCCACTAAGAGGAGAGACTCACGCCTAAGGCGTGAGACTTGGCATCTCTGGATTGGATCAGCTGGGTAGTCACTCAGTGCATTTGTTAGGGTGCGTGGCTTAGTGCTTGAAATGGTAAATTTTTCAGAGGTTGTGGAATTTCCAGGGCAATATGGGTACATTTTTGAACCAGAAATAGATTCTTCTGGGAAAAGTGCCAGTGATGAACCAGATTTTTCAGATAGTTCAGTCACCGGTACCAAAAATGCCAACGCAAACTGACGAGAAGGCTGAAGCAAAATACTCAGTGTAGCGCTGGTATGGAAACAGTGCGCATAAAAAGCGGATTAATAATCTTATTTCTGCTAAGAACACTAACTTGCAATATACAATGTATGCAGTGGAAACTGAGTGTTTGACACTGGGGGAAGGACTTAAAAAATTACATTGCTTGCAGGCCTTCATTGGAAATGCTCTTTATTGATTGTCGGATCCGGCAGTTTGTGAAAGGCCCAGTGCCAGATCAGCTGTCAACCAGTAAGCGCTGACAAAATTTTAAAAAGTTCATATTATATAGATTGCTAACAGTTCACCTGTGCTTGCCTGTTTCAGTTCCTCTACTCTTTCTGGCCTAGGGTTGATCGTGTCAGGTGTTAACAAATGATAAAATGTAATAACCTTGACTAAATTCTAAGAGAAAAGCCAGTTATATTTTTTAGTGATGTGACACACTAAGTGACATTAGCTATCCTAAAGTCCACAATATAACTTTGTTTGTACCAGTACTTTAGTGTCGTATTTGCGCTAATGTTGAGCTGACTGGTTATACTGATTGCAAATTTGACTGAGGCAAATTAATTTAAAGTTGTTGTGTTTTTGTCATGCTTGCTATACAGTATTTGTATGTTTTTAGTTGCGACCTAGCTTTCACTGCAACTTGCCACTGTTTCTCCCAGCCCCCGTCAAATTAACAATAACGCATGTAACTTTGACATCTAAAAGCTGTATTCAATTCCGGACATTTCATTTGGGGTGTATTAAGATTTGGTAAACCCATTTGGTACTCTCACAATGTCAATAGCTATCTAAGGAAGTGTGTCATTAGCACATGTCTGTTGCTGTGTTTGACCTTTATACTGGGTAGTTTTAGCTTTGTTAGCTTGCTAGCAACATCATCGACTGATCAGATAGCAGATGACAGATCAAGCAATTTCAATATAATTAGCATTTTGCATTTTGCATTTGTTAGCTGGCGAGCTAGGTAGCAATTATTACAGTACAAGCTAACTGTAGCCAAATGAGCAAGGTAGCTAGGGGTTATTACAGTCCAAGTGAACTGCTGCCGAATAAGGAAGCTTGCTAACAAGCTAGCAAGATGTTATTACAGTGAAAGCGATCACTATCATTTCTTCTGTACTAATCATTGAGTTTATCCAGTTACATAACAGATTCAGCTATCTTGCCAGACATGCACGGCTTTAGTTTGTTAAATAGTGCAGCTCATTTTAATTGTAATTTTATAAAAATGACGCGGGGAAACCAATTTGGCCTGGGGCGGACCAGACTTTCTACGACATCTGGATGGCCCATGGGATGGCCCATAAAAATACATCAATGAGCCTACATCACAGCACAACTTTCAAGAGGGCCAGAACCTCGCAAAATGGCGCCATCAAGGATCCAACCTAAACTACAGGCATGCAGTAAATAATCTATGATTTTCTGTAAAACTTTGTAAACCTTGCTGAACTATCTGGAAAATTACATTCTACGTTTGTATTAATTCTAAGGTGTAAAGTTTTGCTACTGCACCTTAGGTATCCTTTAATTGTGACACAAAGATTCAGTCTGTTACTGTTAGCTGTAAGAATTACTCTTAAATGTCTATGAAATAACCTATTACAGTGAGTTGAGGCACTTAAAGTGGTTCTTGAAAATAGCACAAACCTGTTGTTTTCTCATGCAGCTGCGACTTTCAGAATCATAGTTGTCAGCTGGCAACTGAAGGATAGAAAAGTTTTTAAGTTATAGGCAGAGCTAGAGAGAAGATGAGAAAATCATAAATCATTTGAGATTGCAATGCAGGAAAGTATCAATGCAAGACTTCCTGGCACTGGACGTATTTATAGTGATAAATGTTTTCTTTTATCATCAGTTTTATGTGACAAATTTTTGCCTTGTTTTATATGTGGCAGCAAAACAATCTTATTGCAGGAACATCCATAAATTTCAGACAGAGCCAATCCAGTATGTTCTGCGGTATGTCTGTCCTTCCACAGCTAGTACGAAGCCTCTGCATCAGAGATATCAACTCCAAACGGTTGATGTGAACTGAGATGGACATTCTTAGGCCAATTACTTACCATCCTACATGGCGACCGGCTCAGTGAGTACCAGCTGGAAGTGGATAGTCCGGAGAACAGCTGCTAAAATGCATTGTCTGGCATTGTTTCTTCCACCTTTGAATGCAGTCTGTTGATTCCATCAATTTGTAAAGGAAATACCCCAATTAACATGCAGCTGATTTGTAATAGAATACAAAAACACAGTTCAGAGGTTCTTTTAAAAACTGGATCTTCCTCCACTGGCACTCACGGACATGATCAGAATCTAGGCACACAGACCTCAGAGCACAACGTACATGAGAACTGTTTTTCACATGACTTCAACCTCCTGATTTATTTATTTATTTTTTTACTTTCTTTAAGGGATTTAATTAATTTAAAAACACATTCAAGAATTCTTTTTCTTAGTATTAGACATTGTCACATACATATTCTGTATGTTCTGGCCACAGCACTTCACTGAAGCATCGTCTCATTTACAGTGAGAGAAACAGTCAACCCCAGGACACGTTTTTTTATGGCCACAGTATTACATCAAATGGAAAATTTCTAGACCTTCCATCCCATTTTTTTTTTAAACCTTAACCGTTGTTTCAGCAGTTCATATTTGGGATCTTTGGAATCCTTGGAGTCTCCACTAGAATTTAAAATTCTACAGCATCTGAATACAGCATCTGCATTTGATAAATGCATAAATGGGTCCATAGGTTTTATGAGTTTAAATGAAATGATGGAACGGTCAACAGGCGATTGTTATGAATAATTGGAACTACATTTAAAAAAAACACTTAAAAGGTCTCACAATAGCAAATTAAGGCACAACTGTAGTATAGCGAGCAGCCTTTGCACCATGCAAAGCTTTCAAGCAAATTGATTTTACTTCACAAGTACTAACCAGCAGACAGCCAGTCTCAAATGTAAATGCAATGGCTTGCTTCCCTCTGTTGAGAAGTACTATTCTAAAGAAGAATGATAAAATGTAATAAAATGTTATTTTTTTTACCTCTTCTTTTGGTAAAAAGCATTCCAAAAATTTATTCATAAGGCTACGCATTTACATAAATCAAAGGAAAAAGGAATTGTGCAATAAGTTGTTCAATCTGTGTGTTAAATTCTTGCTTTTACAGCCAGACCAGGAATCAAGTGCGAAGGCAGTGTACAAAACAATGGCCACTTTATTGACGGCTTACACGGCAGTGAAGGGGCAGAGCCCCTGAGCAAAAGGTGGGGACAGAACCCCGAATAATGGTAGCACAGTTTAGTATAGATGTTATAGATGAAGCTGAGCTGTCATTTGCTGGGCAATGGCTTCCAGGATTACAGCCAGTTGGTGTGCAGACTTCACTTGCACCAAACTGTTCCACAGGATGATGGAGTAGCTTAATGGAAGGTTGGTTCCAATCCTGTTGATCGTGAATGGATTGGAAGCTTGTTCTTATATACTGCTACTGATTAACTGATTAGAGCTGAGTTCACTTGAACGTGGTCCCGATCCTTGCAGTGTGTGCTGTAATGTGAATATAGGCCACTAGATGGCAGTATTTACCTTTTTTTTGTTAAGCTCAGACTGGAGTCATGTTTGGACATGTTTCCAGACATGTCTGGGGCAAGTCTCAGAAAATTTAAAAAAAGAGGTCTAAATGTGGGTGGGGTCTGCAAAAGAGTATATAAGGAAAAGAATTGAGACAGTAAAGTAGTAGGAGAAATTGCAAGAAGAAGGATACGTGTGACCAGACCTGTCATTTCTGTTCAAGACCTGTGTAGTTTCTTTTGTGGATTTCTTTGCCTGTGTTTGAGCATTTTCTTCATCCAGGACATCACCAAGCCACCCCACCAAGAAGGGACTGTAATTATTTCTGTTTTTTTTCTTATTTATCAATCTTGGTCTTTAGTTGTAGGTTGTTATTAGTCTTTGTCTTTGTTAAAAATTAAATGTGTTTTAGTTGTTGAAACTGTGTTTGTCGTCCCTTGCTGTTGCTGTTGTGTTATGAATGTAATAACAAATTGGGGGCCATAACAAATTGGGGGCTCAAGGTCCGGGATAGACCATTGTGTGAGTAATTTATTGAAAATCTAACATTCCAAATTGTGAAATTGTTTTTGTGAATTTTCCTAGATATATATTGACAACAGCAATGGATGATTTCTTGGCATCACCAACCGTAGGGGTTTTGAAGTCTTTTAAAAAGACAGAACTGCTAGAAATTTGCAGACAGTTGGAGTTGACAGAGGTAAAACCAGCCATGCGAAAAGCAAGACTGGCTAGAGAGATAGTTGAATATTACATTGATGAAAATGTGTTTGCACCAGGAGATCTGGAACAGTTTCCAGTGGAAAATCCAAATATAGAAATGGAACTTAAATTAAAAATGCTAGAGATTGAAAGGGAGGAAAGAGAAAAACAAAGAGAATTTGAGAGGGAAGAAAAAGAAAAACAAAGGCAGTTTGAGTTAGAAAAATTAGCAAGAGAAGAAAAACAAAGAGAATTTGAGTTAGAAAAATTTGCAAGACAGAGAGATTTTGAATTAGAGAAATTCGATAGAGAAGAAAGACTCCAAATGGAGCAACTAAAAATAAAAATTCAAACTGAAAATAAATTTCGGGCTAGCCAGGAGGTAAAACTGGTGCCTCCATTTTCGGAAAAGGATGTTGACCACTATTTCCAGTGTTTTGAAAAGGTAGCAAAGAGTTGCCAGTGGCCAAAGGAACACTGGCCTCTGATGTTGCAAACTGTCCTCAAGGGTAAAGCTCAACAAGCCTATTCGGCTTTGTCTGCAGATGATTCCTCTGATTATGAGGTTGTCAAAAAGGTTATTATGAGAGCTTATGAGTTGGTTCCAGAGGCTTACCGACAGAAATTCAGAGGTCTGAAGAAATCTGAAAATCAGACTTATGTTGAATTTGCTAATGAAAAGCAGGTTTGCTTTGAGCGCTGGTGTACTTCTATGGAGGTCAAGGATGATTTCAACTCACTAAAAGAGATGGTGTTAGTTGAAGAATTCAAGAACTGTGTTAAGGATGATGTTAAGACCTACCTTAATGAGAAGCAAGCACTGAATTTGCAATCAGCTGCCAAATTTGCAGATGAATATGTTCTCACACATAAGTCCAAATTTCAGTCTAGCAATAATAATAGATGGTCCCAATTTCAGAAAAAGGGTTATGGTGATACCCAAGATTCCTCACCCAAAGACAAAGACAAATCTGGTGATGGTGCTCAGAAATCCAGTAACAGGTCTGATCAAAGTGTGAAAGCTGACAGTGACAGAAGTGGTCTAGTTTGCAGATATTGCAAGAAATCTGGTCATGTTACAACTAACTGTTGGTTCCTTAAAGCTAAAAAAGAAAAAGAAAAGGATACCAAACCAAATGCCTTTGTGAAAACAAGGTTAGAAACCCCTGTAGTAGATAACCAATCTGCTGAATTGCCTGCTTCTTGTGGGGCTAAAAAGCCTAATACAGCTGACTTTGTGAGGGAGGAATTTCTTCCATTTGTGTCAGAGGGATTTGTGGCTCTGAATGAGCATACTACTCCTGTCCCCATATATATCCTAAGGGATACCGGAGCTTCTCAGTCACTTTTGTTGATGGACTCCTTGGAGTTACGTGATGAGACCGCTTCAGGGGATTTCATACTTGTACAAGGTATTGAAGGGAGGACTGTATCTGTACCCCTGCGCTCTATATTCTTGAAGTCAGATTTAGTTACAGGACAGGTAAAGGTGGGACTTATGTCAAGTCTACCTATAAAGGGTGTTTCTCTGTTGCTAGGCAATGACCTGGCTGGGGGCAAAGTAGTTCCCCCTGTACATCTTACTTCACAGCCGAGCACTGAAGATGGGGATGAGGACCCATCTCTGTATCCTTCTTGCGCAGTGACTCGTGCTATGGCCAAGAAGGCTAAAGAAGAAGATGATGTGGTGCCGTCCAGTACATTGAATAGTCAGGACTCAGGTGGTTCGCCTCATGACTCTGATTGGCCTACTATGGTTTCTCCGTTTGAGGACTTATCAGATACTTTTATCAGTTCTCTATTCAGCCAGCCGGATGGGTCTGGTGATTCTGATGTGTCTGGAGACTTGTCTCTGTCCAGAAAGCGGTTGATTGAGGAGCAAACTAATGATCCTGAAATTGGTGTACTAAAGAGGAGAGCCCTTCCTGAAAAAGAAATAGATGCAGTTCCAGTTGGGTATTATCTCAAGGATGGTGTGTTGATGCGGAAGTGGCGCCCTCCTGATATCTCTACCAATGCAGATTGGGCAGTGGTCAGGCAAATTGTTGTTCCGAAGGTCTATAGGAATGAGATCTTAACAATGGCTCATAGTTTACCTTTAGGAGGTCATCTTGGTGTTAACAAGACTGTTGATAAGATCATGAAACACTTCTTTTGGCCTGGGCTTCGGAAAGACGTTTCCAACTTTTGCAAAACCTGTCACACTTGTCAGGTAGTTGGAAAACACCAGTTAGACCCACCTGTAGCTCCATTGCAGCCTATCCCAGCATTTGGGGAGCCATTCTCTAGGGTCATTGTTGATTGCGTTGGTCCATTACCCAAGACTAGATCTGGAAATCAGTACTTGTTGACAATCATGTGTGCATCTACCAGATTCCCTGAAGCCATACCTCTACGTAACATCAAGGCAGCTGCAATCTCGAAGGCTTTGATAAAGTTCTTCACGTTGTTTGGCCTTCCCAGGGAAATTCAGTCAGACCAGGGTAGCAATTTCACTTCAGGATTGTTTCAGCAGGTTGTGTATGAACTAGGTGCAAAGCAGATTCTTTCTAGTGCCTATCATCCAGAAAGTCAGGGTGCCTTAGAGCGGTTTCATTCCACTCTCAAGACAATGATGAGGACTTATTGTTATGACCATGAGAAAGACTGGGATGAAGGGGTTCATTTGCTGTTGTTTGCAGCTAGAGAAGCAGTGCAGGAGTCTACTGGATTCAGTCCATTTGAGCTAGTGTTTGGTCATGAAGTGAGAGGACCTTTGCTATTATTGAGTGAACAATGGCAAGAGGAAGAGCCGCAAATCAGTCTGTTAGACTATGTTAGCAAGTTCAAGGAAAGATTGCGTGCAGCTTGTGACCTTGCCAAAGAGAACTTGAAATCAAGTCAGGGAAAAATGAAAACTTGGTATGATCATAAGGCTAGAAGCCGTGAGTTTAAACCAGGAGACAAGGTCCTTGTGTTGTTTCCCTTGCAGTCCAATCCATTGCAGGCTAGATTTCATGGTCCTTATGAAATTCTGACAAAACTCAATGATCTCAATTACATTGTGAAGACTCCAGATAGGAGAAAACCAAAACAATTGTGTCATATTAACATGCTAAAGCCTTATCATGACAGAAATGCTAGGGTTGCAGCTGTCACTTCAGATTCTCCAATGGTCGAAACGTGTGAAGATGAGGGGGAGTTTCAAGATGATGAACCAAGAATTAAAGCTGAAGTTCTTTCATGTAAATTGTCAAACACTGAAGTGTTGCAAAATCTTGATGTAAAACTCCAGCACTTAGAACCCTCACAGAGGGATCAGTTTGAAAGGTTGATCAAGAAATATGAGGATTTGTTTCCTGATGTTCCAAAGAGAGTTACTATAGCCTCTCATGATGTAGATGTTGGTGATGCCAAACCAATAAAACAGCATCCATACCGGATGAATCCTGAAAAGAGAAAGATTGCTGAGAAAGAGGTTGAGTACATGTTAAAACATGATATTATCAGACCCTCCAACTCCGATTGGAGTTCACCCTGTGTGCTAGTTCCAAAACCTGATGGAAGTACTAGATTCTGTACAGATTATCGCAAAGTCAATGCTGTAACTAGAACGGATGTGTTTCCAATACCTAGGATTGATGATTGTATTGATAGTGTAGGGCAAGCAAAGTTTCTGACCAAGATTGATTTATTCAAGGGTTATTGGTGTGTGCCTTTAACTGAGAGGGCCAAGAGCATCTCTGCTTTTGCCACACCATCTGGATTGTACCAGTATGAAGTCCTACCCTTTGGCATGAAAAATGCCCCAGCCACGTTCCAAAGGATGATACAGTCTACAATCGCCGGATTGCCACACACGGGTGCATACATCGATGACCTGATCACATGGAGTGACTCCTGGGAAGAACATCTAAAAGATGTAGAGACGTTGTTCCAGCGCCTGACCCAGGCTAACCTGACTGTTAACCTGAGCAAGAGTGACTTTGGTTGTGCTACTGTCACCTATCTTGGCTACGTCATAGGCCAGGGTAAGGTGGCACCCATAAATGCTAAAGTCCAAGCCATCATGGACTTTCCAGTTCCTGACAACAAAAAAGCTTTGCGCCGCTTCCTTGGAATGATCGGGTACTACCGCAAGTTCTGCAAGAACTTTGCTGAAATTGCTCTCAGTCTAACTAACCAACTGAAGAAAGGCATAAAGTTCACCTGGGATGATGCATGCCAGAGAGCCTTCAATCACCTGAAGTCTCTGCTGTGTCACTTCCCCGTGCTCAAATCTCCTGACTTCAACAAACCGTTCTCCATCGCGGTCGATGCTAGCGACCAAGCTTGTGGATCTGTGCTCCTACAGAGAAGTGACTCTGATGACATTGAGCATCCCGTGGCATACTTCTCCAGGAAGTTCAATCGCCACCAAAGGAACTATTCCACAATAGAGAAGGAACTGTTGGCTCTGGTCCTTTCTTTACAACACTTTGAGGTTTATGTTTGTACAGGACAAAAGCCAATGATTGTGTACACTGACCACAATCCGTTAACGTTTTTGAGTAAGATGAAAAACAAGAATCGGAGATTGTTGAATTGGGGTTTGATTTTACAGGAGTTTGACTTGGAAATTAAGCATGTGAAGGGTACAGACAATGTAATTGCTGATTGCTTATCCCGTGTTTGAATATGTATATATATATCATGTGTTTATTTGAATATTGTATGATATGGATATATAGACAAGTGTTCACTTTACCATTTTGTATTGAAAAGAAAAATTTTGCCTTTATGAGTCAAAATTTTTCCCTTTTGGAATGGAGGTGTAATGTGAATATAGGCCACTAGATGGCAGTATTTACCTTTTTTTTGTTAAGCTCAGACTGGAGTCATGTTTGGACATGTTTCCAGACATGTCTGGGGCAAGTCTCAGAAAATTTAAAAAAAGAGGTCTAAATGTGGGTGGGGTCTGCAAAAGAGTATATAAGGAAAAGAATTGAGACAGTAAAGTAGTAGGAGAAATTGCAAGAAGAAGGATACGTGTGACCAGACCTGTCATTTCTGTTCAAGACCTGTGTAGTTTCTTTTGTGGATTTCTTTGCCTGTGTTTGAGCATTTTCTTCATCCAGGACATCACCAAGCCACCCCACCAAGAAGGGACTGTAATTATTTCTGTTTTTTTTCTTATTTATCAATCTTGGTCTTTAGTTGTAGGTTGTTATTAGTCTTTGTCTTTGTTAAAAATTAAATGTGTTTTAGTTGTTGAAACTGTGTTTGTCGTCCCTTGCTGTTGCTGTTGTGTTATGAATGTAATAACAAATTGGGGGCCATAACAGTGCCCTAGCGTTGTCCTGTTGGAACGTGTGGACATCGTGGTGTTGGTTGAAGAACGGCACAACATGGTTCTGCAGCACCTGGTCCCGGTAGTAGACGCCGTTCACCCTTCCTCTGCAGATATGGAGAGGGGTTCTGTGACGGTAGCTTATTCCACCCCACACCATAACGCTGCGACCACCCCAATAGTCCGTTTGAACGACACAATCGGCGTTATAACGTTCACCACGTCTCCGCCAAACATGTATACAGCCATCTGTGTTCCTTCAGTGAAATCGTGAAGTCGCCAATATGGGGCCGAAATAAGGACGTCGTGCACGCAGGCCTGCAGCTCGCAGACGGTTCCGTACGGTGTTGGGGTAAATGAATCCACGTCGTCCTTGGACTTGAGCAGCCGTTCTTGTCGCTGGTAGTGTTCGGTCTCGGACATGATCCCGTACGGTCTGACGGTCCTGACGTGCCGTTGTCACATGTTGTTGACCCGGTCGAGGACGGTCCCGAGTGCTCCCCGTTTGCAGAAACCTTTGATGGAGTCTCGTGATCGTTGTGTGTGCGCAGTGTAGTCGTCTGGCAATTTCCCTGGTGCTGGCACCAATTTGAATCATGCCTATGGCACGTTCCCGTTCAGGGGCTGTAAGTCGCGGCATAGTGTCGACGTTTCACAAGTGTCAGCGAAGAAGTGAAATTTTATTCGGATTCACATGCTTTTAAAGGCAATGTGTGCACAAATTCAGAGTGAAATTCATTTTTCCCGTGGTGTGCATGCAAGATGTTGCGTTTTTGCAAAAAATTGCCTAGCGTTACAGTTAACTTGAAATTCTCTGAAATTTCTTGCACCTGGCAAGTCGGGTGTCGTCACTGTACTGTTGTTGTTGTATAAAAATTATATTGAAGTTCATTTGAACTTAAATATTGACTTTTTTCAAGTGGTGCGTTTTCATTTGTACTCAGTATATTTAGGAACTGCTCTCATACAAGTTGCATTACAGTGGTCATACCATGTCACATTCGCATAAAGCACGAAGAAACCTACAAAAACGTGCACAGACTGACCATTTGATTATGCTTTGAAAGCAACTATTTTAATTTTCCAAGCTGCGACACGCTCGAGTGCACCTGAAAAGTGGGCAAATATGATGTCATCGCTCGAAAGCCCTGGTCAGGGAATCAAATTAAAACAGTCAGACAGTTCAGGCATTTTGATGAAATTTTTCTCAAAAACAGAAGCATAATGCTAGGCGGATGCGTGGCTTTTGGTTGTTCCCAATCCCACAAGGATGGTGTGGTTGCATTTACATTTTCTTAAGATCCTGTTCTTTTTAGGCAATGGGAAAAACAAGTGCAACAAACACTTTTCAAGTGGCAAGCAAAACCAATATCGAAGTGTGCAGTGACCATTTTGAATGAGAATGCTTTGAAATGAAGCCCTTTCTGGTCAGGGAGATGGGATTCAAACTGAAATGTCCTCTCCGTTTAGCAAAAATGTAGTTTGCCCTTTGAAATTTATGTTTTTTTTCCATGGAAAGAGTTCTGCATTCAACCTCCACCAATATCTAATTAAATCAGAAGTTTTTCGGCTTACCTTGATTTTTGGGTACCCAGAGAAACATTCGCTTGTGCAAAAACGTCAAGCGCACATCCAATTAAGAACATTTAGAGTTCAATTTCTAGTGCTGCAATCTGTGGTAATAGCATGTAATGGGGGCAGCCATGCAACTGATGACACACTGGGTTGCTAGGACATGCGCTGCATATGTATTTGCAATATTAAATATTAATATTAGATTCTTAACCCCCTCCTCACTAATAAACCCCCCAAAATATATTGGTGCCTCCTTTTAAAATCATTCTGGTAAATAAAAAGCCAAAAAAGTGGAAGCTGGATACGGAATTCTTTCCCAACATGGTTCAAACGATGTATATCTAATGGTACTGGTACAGCCTGGCCATCCTCTTAACTGTTCTCGTCTCCACTGGAGCTTTTGTCGTCCGCTTCAGAAAGGTACCTGCACGGCAAATACTCTGTTTTTTCATTATCTTCATCAGTGCCGTTTTCCAAAGCTTCAATTTCATGCAGGTTCTCAGAGACTGATAAATGTAGTAGTTCCTCGCTCTTGTCAGATGAATAGCTAGGCTGTGTCGGAATAGTAAAAAAATTATGTCCTATTCGCTAATTCTTAACCACTTTTCTTTCACCTTCGTGAAAAATATCATGAGGAAAAGGAAAGTTGTGAAGGGGAGTTTCAAAGGCTTGGAGAGACAACCGCGCTGCAAAGAGAATCCGAATGCACTTACATTTGGCAACGTGTACATTTGACCACTGCCTGTCATACACACTTCTCTTTGCGATTGGCCAGATGAATGGTCGTCGTTTTAAATATTGTTGCGATGTGGAATTATGGGATGGCATTATCTCCGTTCTTATCAATAAGGATGAGTTTGGTGTATGCTGAAGGAAGTAAATTAGGAAGCAGTGAGACATCTTTCCTTAATATTCAAAGAACTCGAATGCACTTATCATGGCTGCCACATAATTATTTCCGGATCATTTTTTAGGAGTTAGGAACTATCGCAGACTGTGTCCGAATAGTCTTTTTTGCCTTCATAGTATGATGGTCCTGGGTAGGCTAACCGTCATATTGATACATCCAACTTCTTCATTAAAATGAATAGTTTCTTATGAGGCTACTTTTAAATGAGGTAATGTAATTCTTTAACACGGTGAGGTGCCCTGCTGCTTTTCACAGCAATATGCATTCAAGGGGCTGTAATAGAACATTTCACACAAAACTTATCGTAGAAACTAGAATTTTGTACTTTATTGGAGGAAATGCTAGTATGCTAGCTTGCTAATTAGCCATCCCATTGACTTTTACAGAACACTAAGTCAAAGTGAACGTAGCGAACGTTAACGGTTTTCCCTATTATGAGTATGCCTCTCCCCCCCCCCTCCCAAAAAAAAGCAGATAATTAGGGAGATAAAATGTTGCTCTGCTCAGCAATACGAGAATAACGCTGACCCTCAAGCAAATGTTTCCAAACACGAGGTTTGCAAGCCGGCAAAAATGAATGGGAGCGAACCCTATCAACTATCTAGTGTTCTATGTGTAAATGCATGTGTACAATACAGCTATTTGCGACACTGAGAAGCGGGGTTAAGTACCCGTTACCGTGCACACCAGGTATCAAACTACCGCCGAGGGTGGGGAAACTCACAAAACACAAACCAATCACACAAAACATCCATCAAACAGATGCGCATAGTAGCTGCTCTGGACGGGACCCCAAAGGAATTCACATGTTGGTTGTGACACTTACTAATCTTCCGAGTCCCACCATTGATTTGTTATTACAACTATTTTATGCTTCATATTTTGCCATTTTTAGCGTGGCCCATTTTTTGCCCAAGAGCATACTAATTTAAACTTTATTTGTTCAGATAATTAAAGCTTCTTATAAAGCTACACTTAAAAGTCTTTCCCAGCTCAATGGCCTGTCAAGCGCTTTATAAAATTGAATCATGGAATTACAAAAAGGACCCAACTCTACAGAGGCATTATTTACAGGTGAGCATATTTTCTATCTCATTTTTTAGGTAAGCAATGAAAGTTCAAACAGCTAACTGTTTTGTGTAAATATCAAACATTCGTCTATTCGGGCCCCGTAAAACCACAACAGCAGGTCAAAGATGGTGAATTTGGGCCCTTTTGTAATGAAGTGGACTAAATTAATGAATTGACTGGATTACAGTGATAGTACTTGAACTTTATTTGAGAAAATCATGAAATTACAACATCTCTGATACATTATTTCAAGTACTGATTGATCTCAAAAGCCTATAGACTAGTGTCTGTTTTGCAGGTTACATAATGTATTGGCCTCTGTATTGGCCTCGGCCTAGTTTTCATAGTCTGACTCATTCTCATCTCTGTCATTTACTGCCTCCAAACCTTTAATGAAATCTTGAGCTTCTGGGGATAGATACTCAGTAATTACACCGACTCCTGAAGAAGAAAGTATATCAGTAGAAGGACATTGAATAACACCATCGCCACCAAGGCCTATTTGAATGAAGTACCTTCAGTTTTGCCAAGCTCTGCAAAAGCTGATTAACCCTTGAGGGAAAGACAAACATATACATAGCCCTCCCATTATCCCTCTCCCCCTCCTCACCTGTTATGGCCACTGACTAAGTCAATCATCACCATTGGGCCATAGCAACCTATATATCACACAACCATACATGTATATGCTTATCCTGCTTGTATTGTAGACCTACAATACAACAATAGTTTTACACTAAACACAAACTAACCTGCACTTATCACCAGTTTTGCATTCATCCTTTTTTTACCCCTTTCCTGTCTTCATACTCATTGTCCTCAGCTCTGCACCTTTTGGCCTTATTTTTTTTCCATTCCCTTTCATTTCTCTTCCTTTTTGCTCATTTATTCATCATCAGAATCTGAAATGTGTTTCATTGACGCTGCCATCTTTGATCTTCAGTGCTGCCTCCTAGAGGCCACCAGCAATTTTCATTGACAATGAGCCCGACTTAGGCCTTTCTACAACTCAAGGTAATAAAACTCATTAAAATAAAGAGCTCCATGCTTGGGAGATGGGCCCTTCTTTCATTCATTTAGAGAGCTACTAAGCTAATCAACAAGACACAAAGAAAAGCCGTTTTTTTGTTTTTTTTTTAAATCATGGAGTTAGGCCCTTTTGTAATTCCATGATTCAAATACAAATTACACTGATTTCATGAACTCAATTAATTTAAGTGATATCAAGTCATACAAAAGCTCAAGTTACACATCTCTTTGTTATTACAGAGACGTTGCCCGCTCTCCTTCAGCCTCAGCACATTCAGTACAAACACAGATTCACATAAACTGTTTTTGTACAAACCCCAATTCCAATGAAGTTGGGACATTGCGTAAAACCTGAATAAAAACAGAATACAATGATTTGCCAATCCTTTTCGACCTATATTCAATTGAATACACAACAAAGACAAGCTATTTAATGTTCAAACTGATAAAATTAGTTTTTTTTTTTGGGAATATTCACTCATTTTGAATTTGATGCCTGCAACATGTTCCAAAAAAGCTGGGACAAGGGCATGTTTATCACTGTGCCACATCACCTTTCCTTTTAACACTCAATAAGCCTTTGAAAACTGAGGAAACTGATTGCAGAAGCTTTGTGGGTGGAATTCTTTACCATTCTTACTTGATGTTTGAATTCAGTAGCTCAACTGTCCTGGGTCTCCGTTGTTGTATTTTGCGCTTCATAATGCGCCACACATTTTCAATGGGAGACAATGTCTGGACTACAGACTAGCCACTCTATTGCCTGCACTCTTTTACTACAAAGCCACGCTGTTGTAACACCCACAGAATGTGGGTCTTGCTGAAATAAGCAGGGAAGTCCCTGAAAAAGACATTACTTGGATGGCAGCATGTGTAGCTCCAAAAGCTGTATGTACCTTTCGCATTAATGGTGCCTTCACAGATGTGCAAGTTATCCATGCCATGGGCACTAACACATCCCCATACCATCACAGTTGCTGGCTTTTGAACTTTGCGCTGATAAAAATCTGTCCTTTTCCTTTTTAGCCCGGAAGACATGACGTCCATAGTATCTTAAAACAATTTGAAATGTGGACTTGTCAGACCACAGCTCACTTTTCCACTTTGTGTCAATCCATCTCAGATGAGCTCAGGCCTAGAGCAGCCAGTGGCGTTTCTGGGTGTTGTTGCTATTTGGCTTTGGCTTTGCATGGTAGAGTTTTAACTTGCACTTGTAGATGTAGCGACGAACTGTGTTCACTGAGAATAGTTTTCCAAAGTGTTCCTGAGCCCACATGGTAATATCCTTTACAGAATGATGTTGGTTTTTAATGCAGTGCCACCTGAGGGACCGATGATCACAGGCATTCAGTGTTGGTTTTCAGCCATGCCACTTATGTGTAGAGATTTCTCTGGATTCTCTGAATCTTTTGATGATATCATGGACTGTAGATGATGAAATCCCTAAATTCCTTGCAATTGCATGTTGAGAAACGCTGTTCTTAAACTGTTGGACAATTTTTTTTTTTTTTTTACACAGCAATTCTCAATGGTGAACCTCGCCTCATCCTTGCTTGTGAACGACTGAGCTTTTCGGGAGGCTCCTTTAATACCTAACATGACCCTCACCTCTTTCAAATTAACCTCTTCACCTGTGGAATGTTCCAAACAAGTGTTTTTTGAGCATTCCTCGATTTTCTTAGTCTTTCGTTGCCCGTGACCCAGCTTTCTTGGAATTTGTTGCAGGCATCAAATTTAAAATGTTTCCAAAAAAGCAATGAAGTTTATCAGTTTGAACATTAAATATCTTGTCTTTGCAGTGTACTCAATTGACTATCGGTTAAAAAGGATTTGCAAATCATTGTATTCTGTTTTTATTCATGTTTCACACAATGTTGCAACTTCATTGGAATTGGGGTTTGTAAACTGCACCGACAGTTTACCTATTACCAAGCTTAGCTTTATCATTAAGAATACAGGCCAATCAGCTATAACATTATGACCACCTGTCTAATATTGTTTAAGTCCTCTTTTGCTGCCCAAACAGCCTCGACGCATTGAGGCATGAATTCCACTCGATCTCGGATGATATACTGTGGTATCTGACACCAAGATCAGGCAGCAGATCCTTTAAGTCCTGTAAGTTGTGAGGAAGCACCTCCATGAATCAGACTTGTTAGTCCAGCACATTACATGGATGCTCAATTGGATTGAGATCTGGGGAATTCATTGGCCAATTTAAAACCTTAAACTCGTTGCATTCTTAAAACCATTCCCGAACAATGCCGGAAGTGTGGCAGGAAGCATCATTCTGCTGAAAGACACCACTTGGTTTGGACTTATGGTTTCCCTTGCAGCCCCATTAACAAAAACTAGTCTGTAGTTGTCTCCCTTAGCTTCAGTGTCCTGGGAGGGCATTGAGTGTATGCTCTTAGATAGTCCCCATGTTTCTGCTGCTATTCCATTTCTTCCAAACCCAAAGCACCCCATCCCCACTTTGTAATCAAGTGACACTTACAATTGAGCTGTGATGGCTGCTATAAAAATACACATTACTCCAAATGTGCCTATTATTCATCCATCACAGCATGGGGCGCAGCATTTATATAATGTTCTGTTAATACTTTTTCATGCTGTCTGAAGAAAAATGTTCCTGGTTCATAATAATTCTGTTATCCCTTGACATCTCAAGGGAAACGAATGAAATGAAAGAGCAAATATATGATTTGTATTCTTTGGATAATGCATTAGATTGGTCTTAATCTCTATTTTTCTCAGTTGTGCAATTCCATCCATGGCACGCACAATCCTGGACACATAGATGAGATCATTACCACTCTGTAAAAAAGAAAAAAAAAAGCTGAGAAAAGTCACATTTTTGAGACAACTTGCTCCGGTGATTTTTGTGTTTACTCAGCTTTTGGTCACAGTGGTTGCACTCTCACTAATTTCCACGTTTTGTCTCGGGTCCAGCCAGCTCACATTGTTAAGGGGACAATCCTGGGTTCACTCAATTTAAGTACTTCTAAACACTAAAAACACATAAAAATTGTGTCAACTGAAAAAAGCTCAGAATGGAATTTGATTTTAATCAAATTTAATACGTTTGTTACCGGGAAAACTGTACAATATTGGCGAAAAATGTGAAATCTTGTGGCAACAATATCTCAGAAACTATACCATATTTTCCAGTAATTCTTTTTTTTTGTTTTGAAGCTAATATTACCAGCTATACAATGACATACTCATTCTGGGTATTTTCATGGGAAAATATTTTGAAAAATTATTCGGTCAGAATTTTAGAAATGGGTGCCAGAACCTGCCTGGCAGATGGATCATAAATACACCATGTATCTACCTACCCAAAAAGGCTATATCGTTGTACAGAGCATAAACTGATGCTATGTTGAAAATTTCATCGCAATGTGGATTTTATGCCCGCCACAAGCCTGGTAAACTATGAAATTTTGCGATGCGAGAAAATCACGTTTTTTGTCGTGAAACGAATGCACTGGAGGCGTTCACATAATAAAACTCCACTTAAAAGATTGTTTTTTGGTCTTAAAATTGCCTTTTATGAATGTTTGGAAAGATTTTTTACAAAATGAAAAAAAAAAAAAAAGTCTGAACCTAGTCTTGACCCCTTAAGCTCAGTTCTATAAAACGTTTCATGTGTAGTATACCAGGCCTACCAAAGAAAACGGCCAAGCTGAAACCAAAGTTGGTCAGATGTCTGCCTTTTTCAAATGACCAGTTACACAAAAAACATGCCACATTCCCGCAAAACTTTGCTCCAAAACACTTTGAAGTCGATACATTTTCACCAGAACCTGTAACAAACCCAGAGAAGAACTAACTGCGCATGCGCACTCTCCTTGGGCATTTTTTCTCCTCCAAAACTTCCAGAGATGAACTAACTGCGCATGTGCACTCTCCTGTGGAGGTTTTAGTGGAGAAAAAAATGTCTGTGGAGAGTGTGCATGTGTATGACAAGCCGTTTTAACATGTAATAGCTAGACTGGACGTGTTGCAGATATCCGCAATTCAATTCTTCCCAGTTAAAAAGAGCATTTCAGATATCTACAGTTTCATTCTTCCTATCCACAATTTGTCATTTCAGATATCCATAAAGTCATTCTTCCTAGGACAAATGACGTCACTTTCGCCATTCATGTGAATGGGGTTTCTCGTGACAGATATCTACATTTCAGTTGAAGACATCCACAATGTGAATTACGGGTCAGCCATTGAATTACGACAAGTTGTAACTCCAGTTTGAGATATCTACAATTAAATTTTGACTAGTCAAAATTTTAGCTCAAGATATCTTTAATTGCTCTCAATTCAAAATATCAACATTATCCTTTTTAGATATCTTAAATTAAATTTTGCCTAGTCAGAGTGATGTTGTAGATATCTTGAACAGGATATATGTCAAGTCAAAATTAATTAGTGGATATCGCAAACTGCAATTTGGGATATACATAATTTAATTGTAGATATCTACTATCCAGTGGCTCCTCTAAAACTGATAACTTGTGAGTCCCGAACCATGCCTTTACATCAATGATTATTCCTGGCTCGTATTCACTTATTTTCCGTTATTAACACATTTTCCAATTATGGCAATAGTCCTCAGGCAATCGAAGTTACGGTTTCTCTTTCCGTGCGATCTGTTGACGACTAAATAATGGGCTAAATTCAGATCTTTATGAAAAATAAACTGCTCTGAAGCGCCTGCGCTACCTTTTCCACACATCAAGTGATTTAACTTGCGCTTCATGATCGTTTCATTTAAACAAAATAAAAGACCATTTGAAACGTCTGTGTGCGATTCTGAAAAATGCTGATTTAAATGCACAAAATTAAGCGTCGTACCGAAATGTACCGTACCGTACCATGTTTTTCGGAGTGAATCTATTGCTCAATCCCTCAAGGAGGTTGCATGTTGCGATTGCAACTATTAACGCAAATTGAAGCAATCCACGCAAATTTTTTTGCGGACAAAGAAAATAAATTGCCAAGACATTGCAACTTTCATCACCACTTTTTGAAAAAGCTACCGCAAAATCAGGCAAAAAAAAAATCAACAAAACAAAAAAGCCGGTAAAATCCTGGAAGGATTGTTGGTTAATTATGAGAATTATTGAGTGCAAGTCAGGTTTAATAACTGTTTTAAAGGGTAGCTCTGGGCCCCACCAATCTTCAGTCCTAGAGACGCCCCTGCTACTATCAAGTCACAGTCATGGAGGTAATATAATAGAACTGGAGGAAGCGAGGAAGTCCCACCACTATTACTTTCAATGGGAGATGCTAGGCTTGCTTCAGCCCAGAAAGTACGGAATTGATCGATGCCATCTATAAAAATGGCATTCCATGGGTGCTTATTTCCGGCACCATTTCAAAGATCTTATTACACGGCCCACTTAGCATACGGATGTGGGCCACATCAGGCAGCAATTTGGCACTTTTGGCATTCTTTTGGCCTGAACAAAATAGATGTGAGCCCAAAGTGGCCCATGTGGTGCTGAATTTGGCCCGAATCTCACAAAAAAATATGGCCCACAATTGGCAAATATTTGGCAGAGTGACAATAGTCAGTCTGTAAGTGAACCAAAACTGGCCCACATTTGTTGCATCATATGTTTTTGGCTGACATCTGGCATTGTGATGGCTTGGTTGTGGCCAAGTTCTGGCAAACGGGAGCGGAGCATCCAAGTGCCATCATAACATGCGGTATGTGGGCCAAATGAACGTGTCAAATGTGTCAGGTGTGGGCCAGATATGGAAAAGAAGAATTTTGCTATCAGGGGGCGCAAATTGCCAAGAAATGTGTCGTCTGTGCGGATTGGCGAAGGTTTTTGAGGAGAAATGGCAAGCAACGCTGTTAATCCGGAATGTGCATGCACGTTTCAGTCTTTTGTTGAACTGCTGCAGTCAGAGCAACAGCTGGACAACCAAACTCGTGCATGAGCTGTCATCAAGCTCTAAGTATCGGTTCTTATTTTACAGACCCTCTTGAAGACATCGAACAGTTGCGTTAGACAAAGAGCAAAATAGTGAAGGATTACCGAATACATTTGCTTTTGTTTTCGCTTTATTTGCACTTTTCAATTGGTGTCTATGGAGCTGCCGCATCTTTGTCCACAAAATTGCCTCCAGTGGGAAACGTGGAAGATGGGCTAAAATCAGTACAGTGGCGGAACCAGAACTTATAATTATTAGTCCTGACTTGTTCTCAGTCATTTTCATGATTAACAAAAGGTTCACGCTGAGAGCACTCCACTCTTAACAGGTGCTGCTTGTTCTCCCCAATTATGAAAGACAACAATCATTCACCTGGACGCTTATTTGCAGTATTTAAATCAATGTTATTCAAAATTGCATACCTGTGCAAATAGCTTGAGCTACATAGCCTATTTAATTGTCGAGTGCCACTTTTTTTTATCAACCCATGCAATATGGAGAGTGAGAGGCGATATTTCATTGGAATGTGGACCAGTTCAATCAACGCAAAGCATTGGCCTATTAATAAGTAAATTATTTTTCTGTACTGAATTTAGCGCATCATTTCATCGCTGTTAGAACGCATATGGAGAGAAACTGTGCCTTCAGTTGCCAATTATGATAACTGGAAAACACGTGAATAAAGGAACATGATTGAGAACTTGCCAGGACTAATCCTAGTCACAAAGGGATGTGTCCGTGCCCCTCCAATTCCCTGTTCTAGCGCCGGCCCTGCAGAGCTATCTTGGAGATAAATTTGATTGGAGATCTCTCAAATTGCAGATATCTTTCACTTCCATCGAAATGTAATTGAAGCACCTATTACTAAAACCCCATAAGTCACACTTGACTTGACTTGTAGAGTTTTTGTAATCAGTGCTTCAATTAAAGATTTCTTGAATTAGAGTTTTGACTAGGCAAAATGATGTTGCAGATATCTGTATGCCAGAAAGTTACAGCAAGCGGGAGGTGCTGCGTGTTGATTCAAATTTGCATTCAACGCCATGTCAGAGCAGGCAGAGGTCGAAGGTGTTTTTGAGCGCGTTTTTAATGCCGCAGCCCGTCCACGACAGGAGCTGTCAAATATACGGAGTTTAACGTTATTTTCTGCAACAAGACGACTCTTTAGAGGACTTGTTGAGAGCGTCCTCACCTGCGCCATCAGTGTGGTATGGCAACACCACCCTGGCTGAGCAGAAATCCCTCCAGCGGGTCATCAGAGCTGCAAATAGAGTGATTGGCTCCGGCCTCCCATACATGCAGCGGTGCCGGCGGAAAACGCAGAGCATTCTGAGAGACAGACATCACCCAGCACATGCTCTGGTTCGGTGGGGGTACTCACGCTACGACCTGAGACACAGCAGGCCCGTGAGCATCAGGGCCCGCACAGCGCACTTCCACTACAGCTTCCTCCCAGCCACTTTCAGACAAGTGGCATTGGACATTGGAGAGGGGAGAAACTATGTCACGTCATAACTCATTTTACAACACACGTCACAACATGTGCAGTAACCCTTACAATGTGCAATTAGTACTCATGTACTCATGGTTTGTCCTTTATTTGTTGTTGAGCTTATTATTTATTTATGATATTATTTGTACCGATGATGTGTCTTTGTGTGTCTTTTATTTATTTTAGGGTCCTTGCTTTTAACTGCTACAAAGTATTTTTTTTTTTTACCTTCTTGACTCGGAGTCACGCACAAGAATTCCTATGTACCTGTACTGCAATGTATCTGTGTAAATGGCATTCTATTCTATTCTATTCTATTCTATTCATTTACTTTCAGCTGCTACTCCAAGGGTGAGTTTCCACTCAATGGGTCCAACTATGTAAGTTAGCACCAGTGAATTCGGGAAATGCATCTCAGAATGGGAGATCAGTGTTCTGACGTGGGCGCGTCTCCCAGAAGCGTAGTAGCTAACTAAGTAACTTACATAGTTCTTCCATTCATAGTCAATGCACCCAACTATGCAACTTAGCATCTGTGATTTCGGGAAACGCACCCCAGAATTCGTCGTAGGTCCTCAAGTGTGTCTGGAGACAACAAATATTCAATACGCTGTAAATTTCTACCACAAGTCTCTAGTGAACAAAGCTCTCGTTCGCCACAAATTCCTTGGTGATAAGCTCTTTCTATTTTATGGTATTTTCTAACAATCTTATCCACAACAGCAAACGCTAATGATAGCTAACGCTGCACAACAATTCTGACTAGTCATAATGATGTTTCAGATATCTTTAATGTTCATTCTGCCTGTCAAAACTGTATTACCGATATCTACATTTGTCATTCGGGATGCGTGACGAGTCGAGTGTCGCTTACAGTGACGTACCTGCTGATATCTGTAATTCAGTTGTGACTAGTCAAAACTGAATTACGAATATCTCTTAAGCCTCTGTGGCAAGGTGAACCCCACCGCAGAGCCTCTGCGTCGCCAGCCTTGCACCTCGAAAATTTTGTAACTGCACGTCAAAGTGACACAGACCACAAGGGCACTGATTGGTCCAGTCTACTACATCATTTCCGGAAACCCTACCCCACCTAGCAGTTTGGCGGTAAATTGCTTCGCATCAGAGCATGACGCAAACAACCTCAACTCAGAACTTCGAAAGGTCCACGACAGTGTCGAGGCGCCGACGTGCCCTTTGCGTGGAGTCGAGGCAGAACCTTAAATCCAGCTTAACTGTAGTTTTCACTACTCAAAATGACGTTGTAGATATCTTGAATGAAATTTCTGACTAGTCAATGTACATTATGATGAGTCAAAATGACGTTGTTGATATCTGTAATGTTAATCCCGGAAAGTCAAACTTCGCCATTAAATGTTAAAACGGCTTGCCATATGCACATAGCCTACAGACCCACATGCACTAAGAAAAAAAAAACATGAGGTATGCAACTCCCAAATGGCTGTGGACGGGTCGTCGTCCTCCAGCCGGATTTTTTCTCTTCTTTTTTTACTGTTCATATACCTATGTAAACTCCTTATCAAAATACGAGTGCCTGTGGGCTAACCAGCGAATTGCCTCGCCTCTTTCCCACAAGCCTAGCCTGAGAAAGAGCCTTGCTTTCCCAGTGCGTCAAACTGAGTCCATAGTCCATTTGCATGTACTTAAATAGTGCGACAATATAAATGCTAAGCAGATTTGTTTCTGGAATTTTCAGTATAATTATCCGCTAAATATTCAACAGTAATTTTCAAAGTCGTTTTCTGACTGAATACCGAGAGCACAAGAGTACAAAAGGGGTGAGTGACGTGTTTTCATGACTCATTCTTTAAATGGGGAATTTAGCGATAGCTATACAGTCAACTGATGTAGCCTAGGTTTCTGTGAGGTGGTTTTGGGCTCAGTGGAAACGTCAAAGCACATAGAATGAAACGGCCACCCTCAAAGTCTTACTGACAGCATCACAAGCCGATCACAGAGAGGAAAATACATTGCAAGCAAGCTGAATGCTGAGGAAAGAAGAAAAAAAAACATGCTCGGAGACCGGCAGATCTAGTTTCGTTATAATATGGACACGTTGAGATAACAATAGCAAGCGCAGATTTACCCTTGAACTGTTTTTTTAAAATTACAAAATATCTAAGGTAAGAAATTTTTTTGCTCATTTCAGTAGACTGTAAAGTGTATGCCTGCTGTTCTTTGACTGCAGTGTCGGTTTAAAATGACAGGGCATATATTGTTGGATTCTGTGGACTTTCCTCTTTCATTTGAGGTATTGTTTGTATACAAAGCACAAATTCAGGAGAAATTCTTGTGACTCGGTGCTGATATGATTTTAGCCTATGTTTTCCTACATGCTCATTTACTTGCTTGGTGCTTGAATTGCGTTCGGTTGAGATAAAATGGTCAACGTGAGCTTTTTGCTGAGTTTCTTCACGTAAAGTGGATATGCTGCATGACAATGTTGTGATTAAGAAACATGCTGTGTTTATCATGCGTAGTGATTGGTGGAGATGTCCTCCCGATAGCATGAATCCACAGCTGGCATATTTCTTCATCTCTTGGGAAAATGTGGAACTGAATTTTGGGTTCTTTTGGTTTTTGGCCTGATTATTGCCCTCAAAGGCAACGCAGTGAGGCATTTTGCTGTGATATGGCAGATATCTAGAGAACCAAGCAACTAAGTTACATCACAAGCCCAGACTGCTTTGCATGCCTATCAAGATGGCGGCTCGTAGGAAGTTCAAACCAGCAAGAGGGCCTTTTTTGGAGGCCGAAAAAAATCTATTTGGTTGAGAAGAATACTTTTTTGTGTGAAATATCTTCTTTTCAGTATATTAAGAGCATTTTAAGCAATATTTACTTTAAGATAAGATTTGAATTGGTCTGTTTATATTAACATCTTTGGCAGTAAGCTGTAATTGCAGGTGTGCTTCTGTACCTCATTTCCCATAAATCTTGTTTAGACCCAACAGTGTTGCCTGTATGACGTTGGTAAATTGACGGCTCTTACCAGTTCCACGTCTCCTCAACTCTCATGCATACAGGAAAGATGCTCGGCAATTGAACTCAATAAAAGTAAAAATTATGTGATGTTAGTCATCCATTAGTGTCATCTCATTCCAGTAACATGTTAGGCTATTATGATAAATCGATAAACCTAAAGGGCTGCCAACTCTCACGCATTCACCGCGAGAATTTGTGCTTCATTCATGTTCCCATGCTGTAGTGAGTGATTATTCAATCAACGAAATGTGTGTGTTTCACGATCGTTCAAATTGTTTAAATGAAATAAGACCATTTTAATCATTTTTATGCAATTCCACTGTTTCCAACCCCTGAGTGAAGAAAAGCATGAGAATTCCGGAATCATAGTTGTTCTCATAATACTAGTCGCGAAATCCACCGTAACACGTGAAACTTATAAACTTCAATGCACAAGGACTTCAATTCCACCTGAGAATCTCTGCAAATGGTCTGAAAGAATAATTTCTGAATACAACACGGGAACATGAATATCATTTAAACTCAAGCCAAATATGTAAAAGTTGAGAGCCCTGTGTAAATAATGAAAACGGTAGTTGGTTAACAGCTAACTTAACTTTTATTTTTTACAAAAATAATTCGTAGAGGCGGTTAACGTAGCTTTTTTCCCGTTTGCTTCCTTAAATTACGTTATAATTTTAGTTTCAGTAGTAGCCTCAACAGAGACTTAGCTAACATTAGTTTTTACTGTGCACAGCATAGCTACACAGTATGGTATATGCCATTGCCATTGAGTAGACGTCAGAAGGGATCCAGTAGCGGTACTTCCTGCTTCTTGGAAGGCTGCATTTTAAACAGTCCTCCCTTAATTCCATCCGTAAAACTGAAATATAGAGTGCGTTCGAGCGCGTCTGCAAGTAAGCCGGCTGCGTGAGATTCCCGAAATACTATGCGAGAATCTTGCCAAAGTTGCGCAATAAGCCCTCCAAACCCCACGATGGCTGCAGCTATCGCGGGGTTTGGAGGGCTTATCGCGCAACTTCTGCAAGATTCTTGCGCAATTTATCGGGAATCTCGCTCAGCTGGCTTACTTGCAGATGTGCTCAAATGCACCCAGAGTGTCAGGGACAAGTTAGATTTAGGGTTAGGGGATAGTGCCAAAGTTGAGGCTGGGGAAAGTGCCGCTACTGGATCCCTTCTGATGTCTACCTTGCCATTGCTTCTCCCGGGGTTCCTTACTTCCTTCAAGTAAGCTTGCGGCTCCTCCTACATTCTGGACAGACCAAACACTGCTTACTGACATAGTAAGTGTCACTAGATGTGCGCCTGTATTTGAATATTGCGTGGGAATGTCGCCACAGACACACTGATTGCTTTACCTGGCAAAGAATGAAATACAAGTGCTTTCATCAGTGGGTCATACGCCCAATCACTGTTGTCTTATCCTCCCTCTCTGAAAGACACTGAAGACAGCAACAGTGAAGACCACGCTGAAAAAATCCAGCATCTGGTAATGTCTATGGGTTCCAGATTCAGGCAATCTTTGACTTCAAAGAATTTGCTTCCTAGTTTATGAAGATAAATTTAAATGAGGGACTATGCATAAAAATGGTTGATTGAAACATTTCAAATCCACTGTAATAAAGTACAGAGCCAAAATTATAAAAAATGTTGTCACAATCTGAATATTAATAGACCTGAGTATTTGCCTGCGCGCGTGTGCATGTTTGTGTGTGTGTGTGTGCAGAAAAACGTAAAAAAAGGTGCACAATAATGACTTCCATTAAGACCAACCCACTGTTGCTAGGCGACCCAGTGGTGATATAAAGACTGATTTAATCTTTTGGGGATCAGACCTATGAATATTTATTGTGACGCAGAAATTCAATGTTGCCACTCTTCCTTGACTAGGACTGGATCTACTTTTTGTGAGAAAGAAGACATATTCAAGTGCAATCAATCCCTATCATTGAAATGAGCGATCACAGTTACAAAAGCCATTTCCAAGGTTCTAACCCCACCAAATTACATCCAAATGGAAAACATTTAACAAAGTGACCACCCAAGTCAAAATTTATCAAAGGGAACAGCAAGAATTAATCAAAGTCATCTCAGGTGAACATCAAAACACCTGCAGGCCCACCTTGCCTCAGCTAAGGTCAGTGTTCATGACTCCATAGGGGGGACATTTTTGGTAGAAATAAACCATCTTATTTAGGATGTGTTATAAGGCAATAAAGAAGTCTTTTATGGTCAAGTTAATATTCCTTATTGCACTGTTGATGATCTGTCATGTCTTCCATGAAAATATCTTTTTTTTTTCTCTTTTTAACGTTTCAAACCTGGTCCATAATGAACAACATTTTTTCATCATTAAATCTTCCTGAAGGACCTTTAGGATGCTATCGCTTTAAATCTATCCCGCAAATGGAAAGTCCACTGTGTCTGTTTGTAGATCTGGGCAGAGGGCGTGCGACGCGCTTACACGGTTGGTCCAATTCGCGCAGTTCGTCCAAGAGCGTCTGTTCAGTGGAGGCTGGGGTCGATTATAGTTTACTGGATTCCCCACAGCAAGCCGTGAAGAGGGAAATTTTCATATTTTTCTCATTGTGAAGATGGACCAGAAAGATACAGAGATGAACGAGAAAGGAGTCCCGTCCTCAACCAGTGGAGTTGTGGTCCAAGTACGGGAGAAGAAAGGACCTTTACGCGCAGCCATCCCTTACATGCCTTTTCCGGTAGCAGTAATATGTCTTTTTCTCAACACGTTTGTCCCTGGATTAGGTGAGTTGTTTTTTTTTTTTTTGATGTACTGTTTCCGGAGTGCATTGCGCGCACGGTTCTGTCCAACACTTACAGCTAGGCGCTCCATTTAAGATACTTCTTAAACTAGCCATTGAAATCGAGGCAGACGAACTTTGTTGGAATTAATCTGTCGCTTCTCGTAAATTCGCATCGTTTTAGCCATTTGGTCACGGCAACTGCACTTTTTATTTACGTGGTGGCAGACGCACTTCGGTCTGAATGGAGCTCGATTTGTTAACATTTTTCTTAGTTCATTGGCAGAAGTCCATTGGAATTTTCTGTGGGTAGCGACAAAGGCAGTAGTAGTGTTTATTTACGCGCTACGGGCGTGGTTTTCCTCATAATTTGAGGCTGTGCGCGCGTCTAACCAATCATTCTTGCGCCCGTTTGGAGAGATTGGCCTCTTTAATTGTACAATACCGCTCTTACTGTGAACTTAACTCCACTGGGAATGGAAGGTCTATTCAAGCTGTATCCATTAGAACCCGAGCTGTCCCTTTCTCAAAACGGAGCTTTTCTAGTTGCACTTTAATATTATGACTGATGGGGGCTAAATGGTGTTATGCCCTCTATGCTAGATGGGGACCGTAATTCGAACGTGTTGCGCACACGATACACTCACTCATTGTGATCATTCTAGTTGGCTTGAGACAGTCACCCATAGCACCTCTTCAGTTAATAGTCATAATGTTGGATTATGTTTGAGTTTGCTATGTATATATATTAATTTGTGATTATCTGAACATTTTATGCATTACATTTTTAAAATTGGCATTATCCGACAAATGCTTTCCTCAATGACCCGTAATTTTTGCTGTTGACTTCATGTAGTTACTTAATACCGTGATAACGGTACAAAGCTTTTCGTTCATCTCATTGTAATGATACCCTAACGTCTTGATCACGGGCAGTAGATTTATTAAAGTAAGTGAGCATATGAATTGTTTTATTTAGCAAGGTTTATTTGGCAACATAATGGTCTTATAGACCATATTCCCCCGATTGTGAATTTATGAGCCAAGTCCACAAAAATCCTTAACCTCCTTCAACATGCAGCAAGTAGGATGCACTCTTGTCTCTATCACTGTAAATAATCTTATGTTTTTCTCATATCATACCGTACCCTATCTCGTCTATTGGCGCTTGGTTGCTAATGGATGTAGATATGGACTCATTGCCCCCTGGACCGCAGTAATTGGGCTAGTTTTTGGTTTTCTTCGTTATTTATGCATTCATTCCACCGCCCCTTCCCGCTATCTTTTGGTACCACACGTTATGCTATTCTCTCAAGGGAGTTCCGAAACGGACACTCTGCTCTCTACCCTCCCCAGACGCGGCAGCATCGAGTGCAAATATCAGATGGCGATGTAAGCCACTAGCAGCGTATCTTGTGATTTCTGAACGTAATATTGTACAAGACATCGGCAGAGCTTCGATCTCCCTCCAGTCCCTTGCTTAACGAGTCCAGGAAAAAACATTCCCTTGGGAGCTCATGAAGAACGCCTCAATGATACCTTCACAGGCTCGCGTTACACATGCTGGAAAAACATTGGATTATATTTTTCCGATTGTTGCGCATGGTCCTGAGTGCTCAGCGCTAATAAAATCCAGTAATGCTCGTTTAACGGTGGCTAATCTGAGCGCAAAGTAAAGCGCATGGTTAAAATGGGGTTGAACGCAGTCTCTTAATGAACCCGAGGTGCGTTTTTGGGCGGAACATGGACTGAATCAATCAGCGTCATTCCCTTTAAAAGCGAGGTGCGCTTGCTCTTTGGCGTACTGCTATTATTAGATTTATTTGCCACGTAGTGGCTTCTCTGTGAAGGAAATGGATCTGCTTGTGTGCGGAGTGAAATCGTAAGGAGATATTTAAAAAAAAAACCATCATAAAGAACAGTGGCCTTGGTTCCTTTTCTGACGGTAATGTAGTCCGTATACTCCTTACCTACGCCTAGGCCACACACACCTGCTCTTCAACTATTATTTCTTATAGCCTCACAGTAACACTCTGGGGGAGATTTTGGACAGTGGTTTTGGAAAGAAGAATAGAATGCGGTTCAGTGCCAATTCAGATCAATTACATGGTAGGTGTCACTATAAAGGTCAGTTTGCGAAAAGATTTTCTCTGAAACCACTCATAATGGCAACTGCATGCCACAAGAAACACTGGGAAAAATAAGTAATTGGTATTAAAAGCACTAAGCTGCATGCGACTCAAAACACCAATACAGAAAAGCAGCAATGAAAACATTCCACCAGCAGCTGATGATTCTGTTTGGGTGACAAAGTGACATTAGCTGAGATCAGTCTAAAATAAAATGAGTGACAGGCAGAGGAAAAAACCTCAGGGGGTTGCATTTGAAAATTATTTGTAAAATGAAATGTTGTCCAAATGAATAGAATACTACTTGCACAAAGTATTGGACTTTTTTTTAATCCAGGCTACAGACGACAAAGCTTTTTGTCAGCTGATGTCTCCTCGCCTGTGCTGCTGCTGTCATAATTAGGTTCATTGGTACATGCAGTTCTGCATGACACCTTTGAAAGTCCTGTAAAGTGCCCTCATTTATGTCCAAGAGCCATCATGAAGCATGGAAATGTTATGCAACTCAGAACATGGTGCAAAGAAAGAATGCTCTTACTATCCAAGGGCCTGTGTTGTAATATTCGGCTCTAGGACTGGTTTTCCCTGGACTTTTCGTCCCCGAATTTTCATCCTCTAGGAATTTTGATCTCTGGACTTTTCGTCCCTGTACTTTTCGGCTCTGCGAACTTTTCGTCCCCAGACTCTTCGTCCCTGTATTGTCTGTCCCTAATAATGCATTGCTCTCGTCCTGCATTATAAACCTAACTCTAACCCTAACCCTTATATCTTGGTGATCCATCTGTCATTCAGCTGTCTGTCAACAATGGTGGCACGTTTCGTTATCATTAAGGGACTAAAAATCCGGGGATGAAAAGTCCTCGGGGACGAAGGGTCAGAATGAAAAGTCCACTGGGACGAAAAGTCCAGGGACAAAAAATTCAGGGACGAAAAATCTAGGAATGAAAATTCCTGTAACATCGCAATCTTCCTCCTAACTTACCATCTTAAGCAGATTTGAAGCACTGCAAATGTTTTTTTTTCCTGTATTGTTTGAGTTTTTTTGTGTTTTCAATTTAACAGAATCCACGCAATGTTGTAGACATATGATGTAATCAGCTGTCTTTAATGGACAGCCACTGTCCCCTAACAGTGACCACTCCGAGGGGGCTGGGGGTGTGGGAGGTGGTTTCCCCTAGGAACATGGCAGGAATGTTGGCCAATAAAAAGGAGTCAAAACTTAATAATGCACTCTTAAAATAAAAGTAAAATACTGTGCCATAGACTTCCAACCAGGTCAGGGTAAAAAAAAATTTTTTTTCATGAGGACTATTTTCAAGATCTGGAGAAAAAAATAGCCATTGTGAAAATTCTTACATGGGCTATTTTAGGGCTTACTGTGGCCATTTTTTTCTTTTGTTCGTCTTTGCATTTACGCAAATTGTTGAAAATTGAGTATTGTTGCATGTATTTGCATACCGTATTGCTTACTACTTCTGGCATTCACCTCATTGAGTTCCAGTCCTCAATTTAATAAGATTCAACACCATCCTAAAATATACGAGTGAAATTTTGCATAGCGTTATTGCTAATCAACTTGAAACTTGATCAAATGATCAATCTTGATTGGGAATTTTGCTTGACGGTGAAACTAACCTAAGTACAAGTCTGCTTTATATTTCAGAAGATATCTTGAGTATATACAGCGAGAAAAATAAGTTTTGAACATGTCAACATTTTTTCACAGAAAATATATTTCTTATGGGGCTATTGACATGAAACTTTCACCGGATGTTGGTAACAACCCAAATAGTGTGAATTGAAGATCCAGGGAGAAGTGAGGGGTGGACCTCTGGGTGGATCTGACCCTATCTGACGAGTATCAAAGGATAGCCCCCAAAGCATATCTGGCTTTATCCTTTATTCTAGTCTATTTGGGACCACAGAGATGCCAAGTCTCACGCATTCAGCGTAGGTCTTACACATTTTTTAGGCTTATTCACCGTAGTCAGTAAATATTCATTGAATGCTTAAAGAGATTCTCATGCGGAATTAAAATCCTAGTGCATTGCAGTTTCCATTTCACTAGTGTAAAGGTGGACCTCATCACAAGTAACATGGAAAGCGATTATGACTTTGGACTTCCCGTGCTTCTCTTCGTGGATTGGAAAAAATGCATGTGTTTCATGATCGTTTAAATTGTTTTACCACCATTTGAAACATTTTTATGCAATTCTATTGCTTTTAATCCCTCAGTAAAGACAAGCCTGAGAATTCCCGAGCCATAATCGATTTCTGTGTCATTAATAAGGAAACCCACCGTAATGCATGTGAAACTGATTGACTTGATGCACAATGACTTAAATTCCGTGAGTGAATTTCTTCAATGCGCTTTGATTGAATAATTGCTGACTACGGCACAGAAACTTGAATGCCACTAAGAGGAGAAACTCACAGCTATGACATAAGCCTTGGCATCTCTGGAACCATAATTTACAAAAATAAACGTCATGATACATCGAAGGAGACTTGAAACTTGTGATAGATACCATAAAATAATGTAGAAAAATATCATTGAAAAAATTAATCAGGCGAGAAAGTAGGGTCATTTTCTCATAGACTTCTATGGCATTGACCTTCTTTCTGCAACCACCGATGTCGCCAGCTGCTGGTCATTAAATAGAATTCAATTTTAAGAGATTTTATTTCTGGCTTCAGTTTTCAGGCCCTTGTGCTGCGTCCATCTTTTTATACAGTCTATGCAATGAAGACGATTTGCAAGCAATGGCGTAGCTAGTGGGGGGAGGGGGGCAAAGACCAGGCGTGGCTTTAGACCTGAAAATTCTGGGGCTAATAACCCACCCTTTATTGACAAGAATTAGTCCTGGCTAGTTCTAGATGGTTTTCCTTTATTTACACGTTTTCCAATTCAAGAATAATCAAGTGGAAATTGAAGACATGGCTTCTCTCCTCCATGCGATCTAAAACCGACAAAATAAAGGGCCACATTCAGTACAGAAAAATAATAAAATTATAAATAGGTCTATGCACCGGCACTCGGCGACAGCATTTCAGAATTCTTCAGCAAATGAAGGTAATTTCGCTGGGCCTAATTGCATAACACTTTCCAATATATAAACCGAGTAGGCCTAATAATGTAACGTGTAAATACCGTCGCTGAGTGCTAGTGCATAGACCTATTTATAATTAAATTATTTTTCTGAACTTAATGTAGCCCATTTGTCGCTGTTAGATCGCATAGGGGTAGAAAAGTCGTGTCTTCAATTGCCAAAAGGGTAGCGGGTGGTTTGAGCACCCGCTATACGCTTTTCCAAACCTGTGTGGTCGAGATAGCAATTGTAGGGTGAGCGCATAAACACGCCCACGGGCATACCTCCAGGCGCAAATAAAGGATTTGGCAAAATGTATAGCGGGTAGTGTGGCCGCAAGATACCATTTAGGGATAGTGGAAGCTGCTAAATGCGTAATTCACGGGTAGCGGGTAGTGGCAATGGGAAGGGCAGTGTGAAAGATAGAGTCCATGATGTCCATATGTATCCTAATATTTTGATTGAAAAAGACAGCAAGGTGCCATCATACTTAGTATTTTTGCTCCTGTCAGTCCATTGAACAGATACGGGAACAGCTACTGACTTCTTCTAACGTGAAAAAGAACCCTAATGCGTATAAATATAATTAAAATCAGATGAGAGTGTAGAAATAGAATAATTTACTTTTAAATATGATATTTCTAGTTTTTTATCGTTCCCATTATTTTCATGTGTAAGTGGAATCCCTTCATGAGATTTGGTTAACAAATTTGGTTCCACAAAGAAAACATGATCAGAGTCCAAATTTTGCATCTATGTATATTTATACAGTATATTATTTATTATTACAATATTTAAAATTATGTATGGTAATATTATATATTATCATAATATTTTATATATATTTTTTGCCTTTTTCAGTGCTTTGTTTCTTAGGTAGTTCTGAATTTTTAATTAATCATTTCTCCACAACGTGGTCTTCAAATACAATCCACCTAGAATTAAGAGGGAGTTTCACAAAAGCATGTGTGGCTGCTACAGTTTATGAGTAGCCTCCATGAAATATGGTTATTGGTAAAAGAAAAAAATATATATTTTTTCCATCTCTTTATACTTAATCTTGAAAGATGGGAGTACATTTGGCCATCTATTTTACTACTCTGTGTATCATACAATTGTGCTTTGAATCTTATCCCCTCTCAATGTAGCTTCTCTCCTGTTAGTGCCTAGGTGTTATACCTTTGTACCAAAATAAAAAGTCGCTGAAATGTAATTAGCAGGCTTTGACTCTCTTACTACAAAGAAAAAAAACTTGATAACACCTCCATGTCTCACTTTCCGAAAGAAATAGAATAACACTTGGCAAATGTGGTGCCTTACAAGCATGCAGATATCCATGCCTCATTAGAGAAACTTTTTAATATTGACCAGGTATAGCATAGCAAAAGCCTGCTACTGACAGCATATTAGTCTTCATCCTTTGTGATTCTTATCGGTTCAGTCAGACTGTGAACGATTGACAAGCAGCTGCTCTGTTAGAGCTGTCTTTTTATGTTTCAACGGAGATCAAGGTTTATTGCAGTGGCTGCTATTTCTGTAACCAGGCTTGGTAAGCGTAGTGTTGAAGAGAACCTTGAGGCTTGTACGCAATAGAGATGGAATATTTCAATCAACTGTCTATGAAAATAACGGGCTCTCTCTGTATGGTGCAAGGAACAGCAAGAGGTGTGCATGTGATTCAAGGCACTATTTTTATTTATATTCTAGCCTTGATGCTAAAGTGTATAAACTGATTAGAAATTAAACATTTTCATTCTTTGTTAAAATTACTTATGATTTCACTGATGCTTTCAATGCTGCCATTTTTTTTTTGCATTGTAGGTAATTAAGAATTTGGCACAAAGTCTTTTTTTTTTGTTTAAAGGGTGCAGCTTGCAAAGCAAGTTCAGACAGACAACTGGAGATATGCCCACATTCACACATTACCATGCACATCAAAGACTGTGCCCACCCTCCATTGGGTGGGCTATTTAAGCTGCTGTCCTGCTCTGTAGCAAACATGTCTGTCTGCTGCTAATGATCACCCCATCTCCATCCCAAAATCCACCTTCTGTTGTCATGCTCAGTGGGCTTTAGGCTGTTTCAGGGTCAGATCCTAGATGCCAAGCAATCAGTCTGCCTATTTGTTAATAATGCAATTGATGGGGTGCACAGGAGTTATCTCACAGAAATATTGTTTTTCAAATGGAAAAAAGATTGTTTTTTTGTTTCTTTCTGTGGAGTGTGATACCTGGAGCCACTATTATGGTGTAGAATTGTTGCATTCGCTCCATAAGTTAACTGAGTAAATCTGATGTACAGCCCTCCAGAAAATGGAGTATGGAATTTAAAAGATCTTTGCTAGGTTTCATTAAGTGTAGTTATTCACCTAATTTGGCTACACTGATGAGCCATTTAGGAGGCAGTGCGCTCACAAATCCAACGTACAATGTACTACTTAGCACTGCCGTGCACCAGCAGTGAATCTAGATACATACAGCAAAATATCCATTTCTATTCCAAATGCCAAGTGATGACTACCATGCTCAGAAAAGAAAACTGGTTTTTGCAGTACAACGCCTGCCGCACTCACCCCTCCAGAAGGATCAGGGTATTTATTGCAGATTTTCATAATCCTGAGGTTCTCTGACGGCTTCATGAGCCTTTTATGGTTCACCCTACTTTCAGTTGCTCTTGAGCAGTTTCCATGGCAGCAGATGAGCACTCACTGTAGAGTCATTATTCTTCTCATGTTCTTGTATATTGTCTCAGGTGACAAGTAGAACAAGATGGTATTCTCTCAGGACCTGAAAATTACCACCATGAGCCATATTTTAGTGTTCAGAGGGTTGCTTCTTCTAGTCCTTGGTTTTTGATTAATTCTAAATGGAGGATTCTAACAAAGGGCATTCCTGGTTTTCGACCACATTTTTCATCAAAATTGACAATTTTTACTCCGCGTTGTATTGTATGAAGTGTTGGCTAATTGGTATGCTGAGTTAAATTGGTTTCCAGGCAAGTAATCAGTGAGGTCCAGTGGTGTACAAGAGGGTAGGCAGGGGTATACGGAGTCGATCCAACTTTTTCTGTCAATTTACAGTATAATCACCAATCAGCCAAAAAGCCATTAAAATACATGACAAAGTAAACCCACTTCCTCCAGAGTGTTTAACTCATTTACTTAACTGAGTATTCAGACTTCTTCATGGGCTGCCACACCACTGTTCAGGCTTCTACTAAGCTGCACCTCTGCTGCATAACTGCAGTTTTACCACCCCTCCATCAAAACAAGAGCTTAAGAAATTATCTGACGTGCTCTACCAAAGACTTTAGTCACAAGCAAGTTGCAAATTGCCCAGAATGAAGATTGTATGTACCCTATTCCTTCAGTGAAATCCAGAACGGCTCATTTTACCTCAGTCCATGGTCCAATTTTACAAATGGGGTCTGGGTCTACTTGGGTAAATAACTAATACTGCTCTACGAAAGATGGTGAAATGTCTTTTAATTAGACACCTGAGCAATGTATTGCAAGAATGTAAATTCGATGGTGTTTCACTGAAATCCAATCAGCTGCTCATGTACAGTGCCAGCACTCAGATGGAATGGTGTTAATTTCTCACTTGAGACAGCTGAGCAGTGCGCTGTGTGTACCATGCAGAGTGATGTAATACCCTGTAAGTGCTATATGGAGGTACAGTTTGTTGCGCAGATGTTGGCAAATGAGAACACGTGGATGATGAGACCTGGCTACCAATGACTCTGATAGAACTGGCTGAGATAGATTTACTCTGCAGTGAGGCTACATGTACTGATACCAAGATTCACTTCATGAATAACTTATACCATCGCCTTTTACTGCACATTTGATCTGTATTTTTTACTCCGTGACATGAGAGTTGTGGTGTTCTGTGCTCTCACAAACTGATACATTTTTTTTCATAATTTTTGATGGCAAACAGAACCACGCCAGCAACAAATAAGACTTTGGGGTTTTTTAACATTTTCAGATGTGTTGTCAAAATGTGTCTTTGTAATATGCTGTTCGCCTATTCATTTGGTGTGAATAATGAGCTGCTGAGATAGCGGCGTATGCTGGTTCATCCAACCACAACCCAGAGACAGTGTGGAGAGTCATAGCGACCCCTCAAAACTACTCCCGTTTTTGCGTTGATTTTCAGTAGAGGGGTCCTCAGCTGATTGCCTGTCTCATGAATTGCATTTCTGTATATACAGTGCCATGAAAAAGTATTTGCCCCCTTCCTGATTTCTTCTTTTTTACATATTTGTCACAATTAAATGTTTCAGAAACAAATTTTAATATTGCACAAAGATAACCAGAGTGAATACAAAATGCAGTTTTTATGTGATGATTTCATTTACTGAGGGAAAAAAGCTGAAAAAGTAATCCCCCCCAATAAATCATGAATTAACTGTGATTCACTAGCCGTTGATTACTGCCAGACCTGTTGAATCAAGAAATTAATTCAATAGAACCCATTTGACAAAGTGAAGTAGGCTAAAAGATCTGAGAAAGCAACTCATCATGCCGTGATTCAAAGAAATTCAAGAACAGATGAGAAACAAAGTCATTCAAATCTATCAGTCTGGAAAGGGTTACAAAGCCATTTCTAAGGCTTTGGGACTCCAGCGAACCATGGTGAGAGCCATTATCCTTGAATGGAGAAAACTTAGAACAGTGGTGAACCTTCCCAGGAGTGGCCAGCCTACCAAAATTACTCCAAAAGTGCACCGACAACTCATCCAGGAGGTCACAAAAAAACCCAAGACAACATCAAAAGAACTGCAGGCCTCACTTGCCTCAGTTGAAGTGAGTGTTCATGATTCAACAATAAGAAAGAGACTGGGAAAAAATGGTATCCATGAGAGAGTTTCAAGGCGAAAACCGCTGTTGACCAAAAAGAACAAAAATGCTTGTCTCACATTTGTCAAAAAAATCATAATATTCCTCAAAATTTTTGGGAAAATATTCTTTATTTTTATTATCTTTTTTAATTTAATTTAACCCATATTTTACCAGGTAATCCCATTGAAATCAATGATCTCTTTTTCAAGGGAGACCTGGCCAAAATGGCAGCATGAGTATTACAGACATGACTATAACAAGAAAACATACAATGTACACACTAAGATGTTGACAACTTCACGCACCAATGGTCGTAAAAAGATATTCATTCAACAGTGGACTTACTTTAAATAACTATGGGCATAAACGGATACCAACCGATTTATTCGCCATTGTACTAATAAGAAATTTAAAATCAAACAAAGAAACTAATTAGCTTAGTTTCACATTTTTTAGAAGATTATTCCAGGTGAAGGGAGCACAGCACTTAAAAGCTTACATTCCCAAATTGGTCCGTGTACTTGGGATGGACAAAAATCACATCTTTAGATCTCAAATTATATCCACAGTCAGATTTCAGAGCAAATTAAGGAACAAATATAAGAAGGGAGTTTTAACTAAAATAGCTTGATAAATAAACAAATACCAATGACTGAGTCGACGCATGGTCAAATATGGCCACCCAGCCCTGGCACAAAGAGTACAATGGTGAGTAAGGGCTTTAGAATTTGCCACAAATCTCAATGCACTGTGATAGACACTATCTAACTTTTGTAAACAATGTGCAGGTGCATGCATGTATAAAAGGTCACCATAAACAATAATTAAAGTATAAAAACAATAAAAAAAGTAGCAGAAACTAGTTTCTTTCTTGTCTCAAAAGAGAAAAAGTGCTTATTTCTATAATAAAACCCCAACTTCAATCTCAATTTTTTAACCAGAGTTTCAACCTGGGGTGTAAAAGACAGGCAGTCATCCAGCCAGATACCAAGATATTTAAAACTGGAGAGAACTTCTAACTTCTTTCCCCCAGCAGTAATAATATCCTCACAGCTTACTGACTTTGGTCTAGAATTTGAGAAGTACATTACTTTTGTTTTGTCAGCATTTAAAACCAACTTTAAATGTGACCATTGAGCCTGTATAATATTAAAAACATTCTGCAATTTGGTAAGAGCCTGTATAATGGTGGAACCAGCACAAGAGATCACTGTATCATCTGCATAAAAATGAAAATTTACACCTTCTACATTTTGTCCCAAATTATTAACATAAATTGAAAATAACAGAGGACCCAAAACAGACCCCTGGGGTACTCCATTTCTAATATTTAACCAGTTAGATGTGAGCCCATCAAATTGGATACATTGAGATCTTTCAGAGAGACAGTTTACAAACCATCCCACAGCCTGGTTGGATATTCAAATATTCGTTAACCCGTGTTTCAGAATAGAATTGTCAACAGTATCAAAAGCTTTGGTCAGGTCAATAAACGGAGCTGCACAACTCTGTTTCTTATCCAATATGTCAATGATGCCACTGTCTACTTTCATAGCAGCAGTAATAGTGCCATGTTGCTTCCTGAAGCCAGACTGGTGATTACGTAATAAGTCATTTTTGCATAAAAAAATCCTTCAACTGTTCACTTACAAGCTGCTCAAGGATTTTGGCAAGAACTGACAATTTAGAGATTGGCCTATAGTTATTTAATGAGGTAGCATCTCCCCTTTTTAGCAGAGGGAGCACATAGGCTGATTTCCATATTTTAGGAATCACATTAGTCGTTATTGTGCAATTGAAAATATAAGTGAGTGGTTCTACTATAAAGTCTGCAGCCAATTTTACGTAAAACGGTTCAAAGTCCGCACCCTCAGATTTTTTAAAATCTAGCCCGCCTAAACCTCCACGCACTTTATCAACAGAAAATGGAGTAAAAAAGAAGGGTTCTGTTGACTGAGGAGACAATTATTCTTTTTGGAAGCTTTGCATCTCGATACATCTGTCGTAAAACTGACACAGCATTTCACAAAAAACAACATCATACCAATAGTCAAATGTGGTGGTGGTACTATAGTGTAATGGTCTCGGGCTGCTTTGCTGCCTCTGGTCCTGAACGACTTGCCTTAATTGATGGAACCATGAATTCTGCTCTCTACCAGAAAATCCTGAAGGAAAATGTCCAACCATTAGTTCGTGACCTCAAGCTCAAGCGCACTTGGGTTATGTAGCAGGACAATGATCCGAAACACACCAGCAAGTCCACATCTGAGTGGCTTAAAAAACAAAATTAAGGTTTTGGTCAAAGTCAAATCCGATTGAGATGCTGTGGCATGACCTTAAACGAGCCGTTAATGCACAAAACCCTCCAATATGGCTGAATTAAAATAATTCTGCAAAGAAGGGTGGACCAAAATTCCTCCACAGCGATGTCATAGACTCATTGTCAGTTATCGCAAACGTTTGTTGTTGCCGAGGGAGGCACAACCAGTTATAAATTTTGGGGGGCAAATACTAGGGCCAGGGAGGTTTGGATAGCTTTTTTCCCTCAGTGAATGAAATCATTTAAAGGGATTTTTCACATGAATCTGCATGGCATCACCGTCTTTAGTCTCGTGCACACACACTGACTTTCCCCCGACAGTGTCCTGTGAGCCGAGTTCTGTCCAGTTTTGGTCAAAGCGAAAGTAGTTCCGGCAGGTTTCCTGGGGTCTGCAAAGTAAAACGTTTTTCTTCTCAAAACAGTATGTGTTCGAACAAGTGATTTATTTGCATAACAAAACCCTGGTATTCCAAAAAGTCACATCTTGTAATTGCTTGGGGCTACTTTCTCTCAATAGCGGTGACTGCGCGCTGTCACTGCTAACAGCTGTGCGCACTAGCCAACTACTTTCATCAGTTGTTCGACAGTGTTTACATATTCCAGCCAGAGGAGGATGTCTCCTTACGGTCGAGGACGGCAGACTCGAGAGAAACTACTACTTCTTAGCGAACTGACCCAGGGATAACTGGAGCACTCGGAGTAACTTTCCAAAGGATTTTATTATTATTTCGGGAAGACGCTGGTGCGTCGACACCAAAATAAATATGTATGCTGGGTGCTGCGGTCATCCCTCGCTCTAGTAGCTGAGAAAGGTAGCCAAGTTTGTCTTGATTATGCGAGCCAACGCTGTGACTGGAGTCATGGACTTCTCATTCAAACCTAGAAACCATCCACACCCGTCCACGTAGTTTCTGACGATTGTAATAACAGTACAGCAATAACAAAACCTATTATGTTTCATAAGCTTCACTGGTAATATGACACCGATAGATGAATCTATGTTGCGCTTACATAGCCCTCGGTGCATCACCAGAAGGCTATGCACGGATGCTATAGAAAATCTTTAGTACAATTTTGCTTACCTGGGGCCGGAACTACTTTCGCTATGACCAAAACTGGACAGAACTCGGCTCACAGGACACTGTCGGGGGAAAGTCAGTGTGGGCGCACGAGACTAGAGACGATGATGCCATGGAGATTCATGTGAAAAATCCCGAACTATCCCTTTAAACATAACACGTTGCTGAATACCCCTCTGCCTGGACAAGATTTCCTGCCTCAAGGTCACAGCGCTAAGTTCGAAGGTTAAATCCAGAAAAAAACCTGATGTTGCACATCTATGGATCATAGTGAGTTACCATACCAAAGTTGGTGAAGCTGTAAGGATCAACTGCCAAGTACTAACCCGGACAATATTTCCAGATTCATGGTCTCAGCGCTAAGTTCAAAGGTCAAATCCAGCAAAAAACTTGACGATTAACATGTATGGGTCATAGTGAGTTACCATACCAAATTTGGTGAAGCTGCGATCATTAGTTGCTGAGTCCTGACCCGGGCAAGATTTCCAAGGTGAAGGTCAAAGCGCTAAGGTCAAAGGTGAAATCCAGCAAAACACCTGACATTGCACATTCATGGGTCATAATGAGTTACTACACCAAATTTGGTGAAGCTACAATAATTAGTTGCCAAGTACTGACCCGGGCAAGATTTCCGAGGTGAAGGTCAAAGCGCTAAGGTCAATGGTGAAATCCAGCAAAAAACCTGATGTTGCACATCTATGGGTCATAGTGAGTTACCATACCAAAGTTGGTGAAGCTGTAAGGATCAATTGCCAAGTACTGACCGGGACAATATTTCATGGTCTCAGCGCTAAGTTCAAAGGTCAAATCCAGCAAAAGACCTGACGTTGCACATCTATGGGTCATAGTGAGTTACCATACCAAATTTGGTGGAGCTGCGATCATTAGTTGCTGAGTACTGGCCTGAACAATGTCACCCGGACAATATTTCTAGGATCAAGGTCTAAGCACTAAGGTCAAAGGTCAAATCCAGCAAAAAACCTGACGATGCACATCTATGGGTCATAGTGAGTTACAATACTAAATTTGGTGAAGCTGCGATAATTAGTTGCCGAATACTGAGCCGGACAAGATTTCCAGGGTCATGGTCACAGCGCTAAGATCAAAGGTCAAATCCAGCAAAAAACCTGACATTGCACCTCTATGGGTCATAGTGAGTTACCTTACCAAATTTGTTGAAGCTGCGATCATTCGTTGCGGGGTACTGGCCCAGACAAAATCATGGACGGACGACGGACGACAGACGGACACGCAGGTGATGACAATACCCCTCCGGCCAGAGTCGGCCGAGGGGTAAAAAAACTACATTTTGTATTCACTTGGGTTACCTTTGTCTTATATTAAAATTTGTTGATTTGAAACATTGAAAGCGGCAGTTGGTAACTCTGAGAAGAGGGTGGACTTGGTATAAAAATTTGAAAAAAAAATGCAACTTTCAGATCTCTCCCCCTCCCCTCTCCACTGCACTACTGCCCTAAGACCCTCCCCCAGAAGGCTGCAGGGTGCATACAAAGGCATACAAAGCTGTTATGCATGTGACCAAGTTGCTGAGGCTAGAAATTGCTGTTGTGAACAGTAATGTGGCTAACAAACAAGCAGAAATAAATCATGTCGACATGAAAAGTAATCTGCAGCAGTATGTATTCAGTAAAAACCCAGCACATGCTTATTTCAGTAAGTTACCCATATTTTTTGAGTACAGAAACTGTCATGAATTCAGCATTTAGCTGTGAGAGCAGAGAAACATTACACATATTTACGAGGACAAAAACTCAACCAATAAGACTGCCAAGTCACTTCATAAAGATATTTTCTGCTACTTTCTAGTAAAACGATGCCAGTAACGTTAGTCCTAGCATCGGAAACAAGCTAACGTTAGCTCGACTGCAACATCACAGTAACATCACATGCACTAGGGAGTACTGTAACAATTACAAGACGCTGGCTATTCGAACAGCGACTGTGCCTGTAAGCGACGTTCACTTGCTTATTTGCAGAGCGAAACTGAATTGATGCCGATTAGGGCTGGGGTTAGTGTCAGCTGCGCACGTGAGTGATGCCAACTCGCTTATTTGCAGAGCATTGCGGAGCAAAAATGAACCAACGAATAAAGCAGGGGTTTACCTGTCAAGCAGAAAAGTGGCAAACTCTGTGTCGGTTTTTAATCCTTCCAGATCCAGGAGTTCCCTCCACCTCTGAAGAGTACTAGTTTTATGTAATACTGACTGTACACAGTGTCAGTTTTCGCAAAAATTACAAAAAAATTACTTTTATAAGACTTACCAACTGCAGGTTTAAGTCTGTAAAATATGCAAAAAAAAAAAAAGAAGTCAAGAAAGGGGAAAATACTTTTTCACGGGACTCTATGTAACCTTTATTCATGCACTCTTCGCCCTGACTCATGAACTATCTCCTGTCAACAGAGCAGTGTGTTGATTAGCCCTTTCAAGAATGCATTCATGTCCAGATGCTTGAGTCACCTAAGTTCCAGATTCCATTCCCAGGTAGGGTCATTAATGTTGTGTTGCCAAGTATGAGGGCAGTTGTTAAAGAAAAAAAAAGTGTTAATAACATTGGACCATTGCATGGTCAGATTCAGAGGCAGTCTGAAGGAATATTGCAAGAATATTACATCAAAATGTGATAATAGATTTTGGGCTGGGCATCAGCTTCATTATTGGAAGAGAGGAAAATGGTGGGTATGAAATAAAGACTGTCATTAAAAAGATCAATTATAAACTGCAGGGACTGTCTGGAACAATTACGCCTTAAGAGCGTATGATTGAATCCTTAACATAATGATCAGGCCAAATATGTCTCCGCTGGCAACAGTCATTTTAATCCTGACTGATGCAAGCTACTCATTTCTTTAGCAACCATGTAGGAAGACATATTCTGTGTCCATGGAAAACCTGGTACTGTGTTTCAAGAAGGGCAATCTATTGGCTTGCATGAAGGTAAGAAAACAACCAAGAATATTGCCAAAATCACTGGAGTTGTGTCAAGAACTGTCCAATTATTATGATTATTGATAATAATAATAACAAGGCAATCAGAGATAGCAGACCAGGCCCCAGCCACGGGCTGACAGACAGACTGACAGAAACACACACACACACACACACACACACACACACACACACAGACACAGACATGATCATTGCTTAACCTGGCCCCCTAGGGGAGGGGCCAGGTAATAATAATAATATTATTATTATTATTACTATTATTGTTATTGTTATTATTATTATTATTATTGAAGCCTAAAAGAATAGTAGTGAACTGTCAACTTCGTGGAAGAATGGATTGGAAAAAATCATGGTTGACTGTGAGCGGAGATCGCTCAAACACTTGGAGGGGTCTCATCTTACAAATTTGAGACTAGCACTCGTGGATATTTTTAATTGTGACAGTAAAGGCATTTCCACATGCACTGTGTGACATGACCATGCGGTATTTGGACAAAACAGCGGCATAGCCGCAAACGAGCCACTTGTTAGTGAGGCTAATCAGGGAAAAAACAATTTTAAGTTACTAGGGAGCACAAAGATTGAACGGGGGGACGGTGACTGGGGGGTGAGGGGTGGGTTTATTTACAGTCAGTGTTTATTTACTGTTTATAAATAAACAAAGCAGTTAAAGTGCAATAACAACGTGACAAAGTCAACAGTCTTGTAAATTTATTGATTGACACTCAGATATAATAAAATTCTTGTATTATGCTGTCATGGAAGTGCGATCAAAAATTGCTGTTTGAATGGGTTTCTGGGTTTCAATGGAGCATTTTTTGCGCTGAACAGTCAGTGTGTAACACTTGCTTGTACACAGTGTATTTTAGCCTCACTGAAAGAGCACACCTGGAAATAACAAGATCAAATAAAAACACACAATTTTACCAAAATTCATGCTACATCAATGAACAGAGCTTATCAAAAAAAAAAAAAAAAAGAATCAAAAGCGCATAAAATGAGCACAACCAGACCTAAGGGTTGAACGAAAATTAATGTAAGAACGGAAAATGTATCAGCTATCTGTTTTGACTTCAATTTCCTAAATGTTTTGCGGTTGTGGTTATGTTTGGGCAGAGGAGAACGGTAGCGCATTGCATTCGCTGGATAAAAAAATATACAGCTTATCTCGTAATTACGAGATCTAATTACACGCAGATGGTGAAGTGGGCTGGCTTCTTTGAATAAAGTACCCTGATATTTTTGACTGCTTTGTCCCGTCCATTACTGTACACTAGAGAAAACCACGTGCAATAGCAGAAAGCCACGCGCTAACACATCAGGAGCCTTGATAACAAACTCAACGAATTGCATACAGCCTATCTAAATGAAACAGAATATGTGGGCACGCAGTTGATAGGAGACAGTATTCCACTGTTTACTTTGGGTGAATAATTATCTTACCTCCACATGTTCTTCCCAGGACGATGACAGGTTATTGTATATCCGGATAATTAGCGTCTTCCCGATATAAAAAATAATTTTTGGCGCAGCAACAGGCGATAGATGGCACTGTAACATATTTTAACCAACAGATGCCGGTGTTTAGACAAATTTCGCTACCTATCAAAATATGCTACCTCGCGGTTTTGCGGTTGCGCAAACCTGAAATCTCGGGCTGTTTCCCCGCTCATATCTTAAAGGTCTACTATGTTAGAAAAAAAACGCTGTAGACATGTATTATTGCCTGTAATTCACGAATCCAGCATTTAACTTTCGTAATTGTATACTCAGCAACAAAAGTTTCTGTGACACCAATATTGTTAATTATTTTTCATAACGCAATTATGAAATTGTCATACATGGTGATATCAGACTGAAACAGTACACGTAAACACAACATTGAAATGGAAATCATGAAAATGCGAGAAAATGACTTTGCACGTGAAAATGTGCGTAAATCATGCTTGTGGATGGCAATAAAAGAGGAGAATTTTTGGAATGTTCACATTGTGCCTGATGAACGACGGAAGCATCACTTATCGAAAACACAGCCATTTCGGATCAGGAACTCTACCCTCTAAATGCCAAGACTGTCTGAAAATGATCGGTGGAGGGCCATTGGGATGATTGAATCCGGAACCTCGCAGAGGGAAGTTGCTCATCGCCCGAATGTCCACCGAAACACCATTTGGAACTTATGGCAGCGTCATCAGCAGACAAGACATGTCAGAGACCGTCCTCGCAGCGGCCGTCCACGAGTAACCACTCCCAGACAGGACAACTGGATTCAAACAACCCATCTCCGAAATCGATTCCAACCTGCAACCATAACTGCAAGAACGATACCTGGTTTGAGGCGACTGTCTGCACAGACAATCCGTCGCCGTCTCCGTCATTTTGGCATTGTCCCACGTCGGCCAGCAAGACGTCCAATACTCACAGTACAACACCGACGACTGCGTCTACAGTGGGCACAACAACACCGACGGTGGATCCAACGTCAGTGGGATCTTGTACTCTTCACTGATGAATCAAGATTCATGCTTAACCGATGTGATGGTTGTTTACGTGTATACCGTTGACGTGGAGAACGTTATGCCAACAACTGTGTTCAGGAATTTGATCGTTTTGGAGGTGGTAGTGTCATGATTTGGGGAGGGATCACGGCTAGAAACAGAACAGATTTGCTTGTTATTGATGGAAATCTGACAGGTCAAAGATATCGCGATGACGTGCTACGGCCATTGGTGGTACCGTTTTTGATGCAACATGGTCCCGGAATAACGCTGCAACATGATAACGCCAGACCACACGTTGCAAGGATTGTACAGCAGTATCTGATGCAACAACATGTCAATGTCCTGCCATGGCCAGCCAGATCCCCAGACATGTCCCCAATCGAGCATCTTTGGGATGAGATGGATCGACGTTTGCGGCGGTTGGATAACCCGCCAGCTACACTCCAGGAATTGCGACAACATCTACGTCAGATTTGGAATGACATCCCACAGCAATTTCTGGCACATCTGATTCGGTCCATGCGCCGGAGATGCGTTGCTTGCATCATGGCACGAGGAAGTCACACCCGGTATTGAAGTGTGAAGGTCACAATTGGTTAGACGTCAGAAAAGTGCTTCATGACGCATGAAAATGACATTTTTCGTTTTGAGTGACGTTGGCACTGAAAAGTCAGTGTTTCTCCTGTTAAATAAACATATTGATTGCATTGAGATCTTTGCGTGTCATTTATAACATACACATAAATGGTGTCACAGAAACTTTTGTTGCTGAGTATATGTCATATTGGCAAAAAAATGAAGAAACTAGACACTTTGAGACCTTTCCTTAAAATCGCGAGCGATTGGCTAATTGGCTGCCACGTATGAGAAGTAAGTTGCAGCGGAGCTAGTTCAGAAAATGACCTGTTTCACCCCATGTCACAATAGCCAATTGGTGAAAGAAAGGCATGTTACGATTATCTTATTTGGGACGATACATTTTCTACATACCCAACTTAGGAGTACTCCTTGCGCTAAGATAAGATGCTTTGTGAATACGGGCCCAGATTTATAACGAAATGGAAAATAAAAATATATCACTATCAATCAGAACACTTTATTGAGCAGAGCTTAAACAGAAACATTGATTGGGTACCCATCTTGAAGAACTGAGCCATCTGATCAAACATTCACGTTTAATAGGCTATCTAAAAGATTCAGTAGACTTCATGAGATTAAAAACAATAATCCACTGTCGGACACGTAGTTATATTGACACCATCCCACTGTCGGACACGGAATTATTTCGAACACGAAGACACTGCGTTTCTATTTAGCCTCAGCCATCATCCTCATGTCCACGGTTGTCGCTGGCGGCCGTTCTCTATTCTGTTCAACTTCACGGTGTAGAGATCTAGGATATTGAGTCATAGCCCCACCTGCTGTTTAACAGGGACAATAACAGTGAGGACATTTGTGAGAAAATCCTTTACGCCATGTCAGCGGTAGAAAACTGCCAAAAGTGATTTGTACTTGTAGGAAATGGTTCTCGTCGTATACTTGTAATCGGTACGTTTTGTATTTGTAAAACTGAAAACATTCGTTTGTTAATGGTGTTTTGTATTTGCAAACCACTCTGTATTTGTTTGCAAATCGTTTTTATATTTGCAAATCACACTGTATTTGTTTGCAAATCGTTTTTATATTTGCAAACCACACTTTATTTGCACGTGAATCATTTTTATATTTGCAAATCACATTGTATTTGTTTGTGAATCGTGGTGCATTTGTAAAACATGTTCGGTTTGTATACAAGGTTTTGGCAGTAATTTAACTCCATAGTTTACATCTTACTTTTCACACGTCACAGGTCATATGAATACAAGGTCCATGTGCAACGAATTTTTTAAGGGGTGGGGCTTAGGACCGTACAAACCAGCCAAATTTTAGTTTTCAAATAGTTAAAAGTTATAGAAAGCATTTACAAATGTGTGATGCATATTAATTTGCTACATGTGATCCATTTCTTCGAAAAATAGCCAAAAAATTTTCTGAGTGAACCTTTAAGTATCTTAAAAAAATAATTAAAATAGATTTATTTTCAGCGCACATTTCGACATGTAAGCATACATATATTTGCATGTACTTGCTGGGTTTTCCTAAAAATGCAGAAATTAGATGATAATGGCGTATATGGGCATATATCTCCAAACAAACTTATCCAACTCATTATAACATCTGCTTTTGTTATAATAAGCTAAAAAATAACAAAGTTAATATTGTAACCTGATTCATATTGCCATATCAAGGCGAAAATAGGCTTTACAATCACTTTGCATTACGGTAGTATTTTTTGACAAGGAAGCAAAAGTTTGCAGAACACTGGACCCTATTCGGCGTCATCGCGATGCGGCCTTATTTTACAGTGTATGCATTCGTGGATGCGGCAGATTTTTATTTTTTTGGGGGGGGGAAACGTTGTCAAGGCGGGGGGTATTTGTTGTCAAGGCGGCTGCCCTAACTATAAAGCGCTGCGGGAAACCCTGCAGAGTATGGATGAGACATTGACCTACAACAAGAAAAAAAAAAGCTTTTTGTGACTGAACATTCTTAGGAAAAGCAAAGGGAAAATTTATAGTTTAAGGGGTTAAGATAGAAATGGTGCATTGGTAAGATTACCTATGGTTAACTGGAGCTGCTGATGTCCTTCAATTGGCATGATAAGTCACCATTTATTAAGTGCTGTGAGACATCCTTCTCTCTTTCCATTCCAACACTTGATTCCACTGAGATGACAGCACTCTCCATTTAATCTCTCCATGCCGGTCTTCATCATAGATTTGTGTAGCTCCAAGGTCAGATGTATTTAAGTTTATGTGACTGTTATACCCCATTTCATGCCATCCCTCATAATTTAAGGAATCTCAATGCGCGCGCGCGCATGTGTGTGTTTTTTCTTTTTTTGATGAAGCCGCCCTGGCCCTAATTTTGGGGATAAGTGGAAGGTGCTAGAATAATTATAGGTTTTCTTGGACTCAGAAAATTTTGTTTTCTCTCATTGCAGGTACTTCAAATATGTTTTCGACCACAGTTGGGGGTTTTAAAATGTTAGGTGTAATCTTTATCCACTTGAGGATGCTGCACTTTAAAAACTGATGGCCTGTTACATGTTACTATGTCAGGTACTAAAGTGACATTTGATGTCCATCTAATCAATATCCTTGGTTAATCTATTTTTCCAAGCTTTGCAGATCAATGACTATATAAAATGAGGATGTGGCATTCATTAATTCATCTTTCATTCATGTAGCTGTTTGGATTATTCATCTATTCATTAGTTGTTTTTGCACTCGATGTGCTGGAAGTGTTGGCTTTCCACCCTAATCTGTGTTGATCACATATTTGAAGCTGCTGTTAAATTCATGTGTGAATCCCACTGCCATTTCAGGAGCATGTAGACTCACACAGTTCTCTTCAAATTATGTGGCATCAACAGTAGCATCTCTTAACAACACAGCCCACTGCTGAGCCTTTGCAGAGCATTCTCAGCCGAAGACACTCTATTTGACTTCATCTGCCGTCCACATGAGCCTGATTTACCTCCGGTGGCCTCTGAAGAATGATGAAACTTAGACTCCAACACTGATTGAGTCCTCTCATACCATCAGTTGTCCTGAGTGGTTTGAGTTTTTCTGCCCAGTTTGTTTTTTTTTTCTTTGTAAATAATTTACAGTTTGAGACTTAGTCAAAATACCCTGATTACTAGCCATAAAAGCAGTCTTTATCCCTCTCATTCCAGACAAGCAGCACAGATAACGTGACGGTAGCTGCTCATTTCAGGATTAAACTTGATTTTGTATATGAGTGGCGTGTTAACTAATCAGTTGTCTATCTCAGTCATTCTGCATCTCAGAACTGGGGACCACATTGTATGGAAGTTTCTGCTCCAGTCGCCATTGAAATCACAGAATTTTTAAAAGTTGTTGATTTTTCTTAATTGCACCATTAATGTTCATAGGGATAATTTATCCATTTAATGGAAAAGACAGCAAAAATGTTGTGACCATACTCTGTCGGAGAGAGTATGCCCTGGAGTTTCGAAACTGACCAACTATTAATTTCAGGCACATTTCCCCACAGACTGAGGAGAATTACAAAAGTCATAGCAACCAAGTTCATGCACATAACTATCTTGGCTGTTTACAGCTGCATGCGTGACGTTGATTGTGCCCTACTGCTCTCCTATGCAGGAAAAGGATATTTCATTAAGGCTACTGAGCATTCTGTGACACGCCATCATCGCACTGATCATTGCAAGGAAACAGAATTGTTTTTAGTTGATCACTGCTGTTGCTTATCATCAATGGACAAAGAAATATCTCATAGGCTAGTTATTCATTCAGTATTTTTCCAGTTTATTGTCATGTAATTGACATTATGTATACTATGCTTCTCAAATTTGTACTCCCAATGTAAGGCTGACGCAACAGTTGCCCTAAACTAACAGTGTTGGTAATCACCAAAATCATTTTTTATGTTTCTGTAATGGTTTTAATCCACCAGTTTGTTCAAGCTCTTTAAATGAAAACATATTTTTAATGCTAAAATATAATTATTGTTGTTATCCATACATTTTGCAATTTACTGTTTTACAAAAAAGCTGAAAAAAATTGTTAATCACATTATTATTTTTTGATAAAGAGCCAAATAACAGTTATTTACTTGCGTTCCTGAACATAAATATTAGCTCTGGTAGTTGAATGCAGGAATACAAGCTGTTATCAAGGCCAAAGGAGGATATACAAAATATTACATTTTTTTTAGTTTTTATGTGTGAATAAGGACTATTTAGTTGTTTCCGTTTATTATTTGCCAAAAAAACACATTATAATTTTTAGTTTTAGACAGGTTTTTTTTTTTAAATGTGGCATCTCCAATCCCACCCAAATCTGGAATGCCTAATTTTTGAACTATGTACAAAGCTTGCTCGTATGCGACCCCTTGCTGCCAACTCAGGAGAGCAAAGACAGTTCACGGCTCTCCTCCGAAGCACGTGCCCGTCAGCCACTCCTTCTTATACTCTCATTGGTTGAATCTTCGCAAGTTCCGAACGAGGGCGGAGGATCCGGACATGAACAGACTCAGAATCTTCCTGACGAGCGCCCGTCTGGCCAACAGGAGGCGCTTGAGCAACGAACAAAGCTGTTTATTTATTTCCCTTACGCGGCAGTCCTTTCCCAATTTGAAACCCTGTAGTGCGATGGCCAATTATGCTCTAATAAATTTGTTAATAAATCTGTGTGTACACACACACATATATATATATATATATATATACACACACACACAGTACTGTGAAAAAGTATTTGCCCCATCCTGATTTCTTCTTTTTTTTGCATATTTGTCACACTTAAATGTTTCAGATCAAAAAATTTTAGTATTTGACAAAGATAACCCACGTAAATACAAAAAGCAGTTATGGAATGATGATTTCATTTGTTAAGGGGAAAAAGCTATCCAAACCTACCCGGCCCCATGTGAAAAAGGAATTGCCCCCTAAAACCTTATAACTGGTAGTGCCACCCTCGGCGACAACAACTGCAATCAAACGTTTGCGATAACTGGCAATGAGTCTTTCACATCGCTGTGGAGGAATTTTGGCCCACTCTCCTTTGCAGAAATGTTTTAATTTAGCCACAATGGAGGTTTTTCGAGCATTAACGGCCCGTTTAAGGTCATGTCACTGCATTTCACTTGGATTTAAGTCCGGACTTTGACTAAGTCACTCCAAAACCTTCGTTTTGTTTTTTTAAGCCATTCAGAGGTGGACTTGCTGGTGTGTTTTGGATCATTGTCCTGCTGCATAACCCAAGTGTGCTTGAGCTTAAGGTCACAAACTGATGGTCGGACATAGTCTTTCAGGATTTTCTGGTAGAGAGCAGAATTCATGGTTCCATCAATTGCGGCAAGTCGTCCAGGTCCTGAAGCAGTAAAGGAGCCCCTGGCCATCACACTATCACCACCATGTTTGACTTTTGGTATGATGTTCCTTTGATGAAATGCTTTGTTAGTTTTATGCCAGATGTATTGAGATGCATACCTTCCAAAAAGTTCAGCTGTCTCCTCAGTCAACAGAATATTTTCCCAAAAGTTTTGGGGATCATCAAGATGCTTTTTTGGCAAATCTGAGATGAGCCTTTATGTTTGTTTTGGTCAGTGATGGTTTTCACCTTGGAACTCTCCCTTGGATGCCATTTTTGCCCAGTCTCTTTCTTGTTGTTGAATCATGAGCACTGAATTCAACTGAGGCAAGTAAGGCCTGCAATTCTTTAAATGTTGTTCTGGGTTCTTTTGTGACCTCCTGGATGAGTTGTTGATGCGCTCTTGGAGTAATTCTGGTAGGCCGACCTCTCCTGGGAAGGTTCACCACTGTTCTAAGTTTTCTTCATTTGAAAATGGAGTCCCAAAGCCTTAGAAATGGCTTTGTAACCCTTTCCAGACCGATAGATGTCAATTACTTTGTTTCTCATCTGTTTCTCATTTCTTTAGTTCGTGGCATGATATGTTACTTTTTGAGATCCTTTAGCCTTTAATCCAGTGAGCTATGGATTTCTCCATAGGCATGGGGGAAAAAATAGCGTCATAACCTTTTAGCCTCTGATTGGACAGTTTGACTTACTGTGACGGTGGGTAACATTCTGATTGGCTTTTCAATGGGCAACATGCTGATTGGCTAGTCTACCCACAGGAGTAAAAATTGGGCCATGTTTCGTAACTCGAGGTATATAAATCTGGTTTGTGCTTGAAGAAAAAGTGTTGCACGCGAAGGTAGGAAATTTGAACTTATCCGCAACTTCATTGTCACACAGGAAGGTAGGACATTTTCAGACATGCACAAAACCATTTCACAAGCTCAAAACTTTTTACACACACACACAAAACTATTTCACAAGGTCAAAACTTTTTTACACACACAAAATATTTCTATAAGTTCAAAACTTATTGCACACGCACAAAACTTTTGGCCCTAATTTGATTCCATACGTATGCTCAGAACTTGAACACTATTGTGCATAACGAGAAATCAAACGCAGTGAATCTGCTCGACTGCAAGTCAAAATCTGATTCCATTTTGCTAATTTGTCTTCATTTTGCATTGTATTTATATTTTTTAGTGACTGAAGTATTATGCTTTTTATTTTAAGAAGTTTTCTATGGAAATTCGGGGATTCAAAGCGCTATTTTGGTGCTTCAGCTAAAGGATATGAAGAAATTAAGCTGGTTTTTTTTAACTGTCAATGATGTCATTCTTCTTCCCTGACGTTTAATGGCAGTTGGGGAACCAGCTTACACGATTCCAGCTGTGAAAATGGAGGTGCTTCTAGGGAATGTGTGGGTGGGATTTAGCCGCTGAGGAAGGCAAACTGTTCGTCAGTTGTACCTGTTGTGGTTGAGAAGGCAACTGAAGCCAAATAACATGCTTTTCAGGTTTTTAACTGCACTCAGTGCATGCTTATGGGCAAAAAGCCACATGGATTCTGATCTAACGGTCTCATTAATTTAGTGCGGCCATTTATCAGATTTGTATCCAAACAAGGCCCACATATGAAACTGGCTCAATTAGATTTGAAAATCGGAGATAAGATCAGATCTCTGTGTGCGTACACATCCCAGAAAACATCAGATCTGTGTCACATTATGGCAAAAAATCAGATTTCAGCTACTGTAGCCTCTTCATGCGAATGGAGCTCAAAACACATATTCAGACTCCTAACTAGCTGCTTATTGATTCACTACATTCTTAAACGTCCCCAATAAAAAAAGAAAGAAAAATAGTTGGTGCTTAATAGCAGAAGTAATCACAATGTGAAATTTGGCTTTAATTGTTCATTAAATCCATAGCCATTTTTGTCAGTATGCCGTTTGAGAGGAAAAAAACTACTTACACTAAAAGCAACTACTTTGTAATAAACAAAAATCATGAATTTACTGAAATTCTAGGATTACAAATGTGGGAGACACAAAAATCACCATATTTAATGTCAAATCCACTGGTCTAGCTGACATTAGTGCTGGTGGAATAAAAAATGTGTTTTCATTTTTTTTTTCATGAGCTACCCTACCTCTCACTCCAAATTGTGGTTCTGCTGCCTGCTAGTTATTTCCAAATATTCTGGATCTATCAAGTGCTGTCTGGAAAATGCTTCAAAAGAAAGGATAGCGGGGAATTATAGGTTTAAGTGTGACTTTTAAACCTACCAATGGAATTATGAGTTCATAGTGTCTAGAATAGCTAATCTTCTCTAAAAGAAGGCTTGGAGCTGATGCGGATTTTCATCTTTGTGTATTTGGCCTTCATGTCATAAATTGAAGTTGACTATATTTGGTAAAATACAGTTGCATGCCAGCTTGTCTGTACTTATTTTCTTAGAGGAGTAGCCACCCTCAACAGTGCCTGGCCTCTCTGGCTGCTCTGCGCCGGCCAGTCAGATTGATCTCCAAAGGAAACACTGTGATATGTTCGGGGAAAACAGGCACTTGAAGATGTAATGAGGATCATCACTTGATTACATTGGAGGTTTTTCCTGTGTTTCGCTCTTCATCTCTGAAGCCAGAGGCTGTTTGCATCAAACAAATGACATTTGCCATCCCAATCAGTGCACACTTGTTGGCTTCGTTCATGGTGAAGAAGCACAATTATATAATCTCAGTCCTCGTCTCTGCTCAGGAAAGTGAGGGTTGATGATTAATGATGTGTATATCTACCGCACATTCCCTCGGCAGTTACACTGAAGGGGGGCAGGCGGTGAAGGTTGCAACTCTGCAACCCTTCTCAAGTGGCTTGCTGGGTTATGTTTAGAGACTGAGAAGTTCAGTAGGGATGTTTTTCTAATTGGATCGCACTGTCCAGTTGTCCCTGAAAAAGTTTAGGTTCCACGGTTTGGATTGAGTTTATTTTGGTATGGGAGATTGTGTTCTGCCAACCAGTTAACAAGCACTATAAAAGGACTCTCAGCAATGTCAAATGCATCACATTCCACAAAACTTGCACTAACAGGGCTGTCATTGAAATAACTTTTTATTATAAGTTCAAAAACCAAAAGGCTCTCGACTTGCTGTTATTTTAGTCTAAGTTGGTGTCTGGGCTATATGGTATGGGTCTGGATGTGGGATACAGTTGCTATTGTCTAGGGCTGAAGTAGTTGTACCACACCAGCCCTAAATACCTGTGTCTCAGGATCAGTACTTCCAGTTTCCAATCTGAGGAAAGGGCCTGACTGATTATTAAAATCCAAAGTTTACGATATATGATGATATTTATACGCTCATCTACAAAACCCAAAACCAGTGAATTTGGCACGTTGTGTAACTCGTAAATAAAAACAGAATACAATGATTTGCAAATCCTTTTCAACCTATATTCGTTGAATACACTGCAAAGACAAGTTACTTAATGTTCGAACAGGTAAACTTTGTAATTCTTTGCAAATATTAGCTCATTTGGAATTTGATGCCTGCAACATGTTTCAAAAAAGCTGGCACAAGTGGCAAAAAAGACTGAGAGAGTTGAGGAATCCTCATCAAACACTTATTTGGAACATCCAACAGGTGAACGGGCTAATTGGGAACAGGTGGGTGCCATGATTGGGTATAAAAGCAGCTTCCCTGAAATGCTCAGTCATTCACAAACAAGGATGGGGCGAGGGTCACCACTTAGTGAACAAATGCGTGAGCTGATTGTCGAACAGTTTAAAAACAACATTCCTCAACGAGCTATTGCAAGAAATTTAGGGATTTCATCATCTACGGTCCGTAATATCGTCAAAAGGTTCAGAGAATCTGGGGAAATCACTGCACTTAAGCGAGAAGGCCGAAAACCAACATTGAATGCCGGTGACCTTCGATCCCTCAGGCGGTACTGCATCAAAAACCGACATCAGTGTGTGAAGGACATCACCACATGGGCTCAGGAACACTTCAGAAAACCACTGTCAGTAACTACAGTTCGTCGCTACATCTGCAAGTGCAAGTTAAAACTCTACAATGCAAAGCGAAAGCCATTTATCAACAGCGCCCAGAAACGCTGGGCCCAAGCTCATCTAAGATGGACTGATGCAAAGTGGAAAAGTGTTCTGTGGTCTGACGAGTCCACATTTCAAATTGTTTTTGGAAACTGTGGACGTCGTGTCCTCCGGACCAAAGAAGAAAAGAACCATCCGGACTGTTATAGGCGCAAAGTTTAAAAGCCAGCATCTGTGATGGTATGGGGGTGTATTAGTGCCCAAGGCATGGGCAACTTACACATATGTGAAGGCACCATTAATGCTGAAAGGTACATACAGGTTTTGGAGCAACATATGTTGCCATCCAAGCAACGTCTTTTTCATGGACGCCCCTGCTTATTTCAGCAAGACAATGCCAAGCCACATTCTGCATGTGTTACAACAGCATGGCTCCGTAGTAAAAGAGTCCGGGTACTAGACTGGCCTGCCTGTAGTCCAGACCTGTTTCCCATTGAAAATGTGCTGTGCATTATGAAGAGTAAAATATGACAACGGAGACCCTGGACTGTTGAACAACTTAAGCTGTACATCAAGCAAGAATGGGAAAGAGTTCCACATGAAAAGCTTCAAAAATTAGTCTCCTCAGTTTCCAAACGTTTACTGAGTGTCGTTAAAAGGAAAGGCGATGTAACACAGTGGTAAAAAGGCCCCTGTGGCAACTTTATTGCAATGTGTTGCTGCCTTTAAATTCCAAGTTAATGATTATTTGCAAAAAAAAAAAAAAGTTACTCAGTTTGAACATTAAACATCTTGTCTTTGCAGTGTATTCAATTGAATATAAGTTGAAAAGGATTTGCAAATCATTGTATTCTATTTTTATCTACGATTTACATAACGTGCCAACTTCACTGGTCTTGTGTTTTGTATGAAGGGGTCTGTTTCTGTTGCTCATTTTCATTCTTGATTTTTATGAGATTATCATTTTTACGCCGTTTTAAACACAAGTAGATTCATTCTTTCAGACAGGAAGTCCTTTGTCTTCAATCATGACCTGAAGGCACTTTGAGACGTTCTCCCATTGGTCTGACCACTTTGCGGGGGTGGGTCTGTTCTGGAATAAACAAACTCATCAGTTCTGGGGTGAGATTATACAACTGCACCTTGTTAGCACAATTTTTAGCGAAGTAAAAATTGGACCAAAATAAAACAATTTTCAGTAAAAATTTTACAGACTATGTTAAGGAATAAAATCATACAGCAAACACCTAATATTGGCGAACTTTATCAGACTATATTGTATGTTCTGCAATATTCTGCAATGCAAGTGAATGGGGAGGTAAATTTCAAAAGCCTCCTCTCCATCACTGAGGTGCAGAATCTTGGTGAGTCAATTGCAAAGTGTATTTATTGTACAAATCTTTAGTAAATGCATTTAAGCCCTACTGTGTTTCAAAAACGTGCTTTAATTTTCAGACAGGTGCATTCAAGCCTTTTTATGATGAGCTGTTCATGTTCAGGCTGTTCTGGCGCAATCCACAAAGATTATGCTCTCAATTCTGAACAAGAATGAGCAAAATGAGATTATTAACCTCCTCGTTCTTCGTTTGCTCATCAAGCGAGTATGGTTTGGTAAATTACTGTTATTCTAAAACTAATGAAGGAGGTGGTTGACACTCGCCAAGCCTCATTGTCTCTCACTCTGACAGAGATTGTAATTATTTGTAGGAAGCCAGTTTGCCAAGAGCAGTGTGCTTTATTGGATGCGCATCATTGATAGTGCTATACGGAAGTGCGCTGCAGTGGGAATCTCCATTGGTTTTCCGGACACCGTAGAGGCATCTTCCGGGGAAAACTTCTTGGAGCACGCGGAATGGCAGCTGTGTGGCTCGTTGACAGCTTGGAGTCACACCACACATAGTCACTACGACCAGATCACAGAGGACAGACGCCGTGCCACGCTCCATAATTACAGTCCTGTTAACACCCTCAACTTGGGGCCTGGAAGTAATTCACGGGGCCACAAGCGGGAACAGCAGTGCGCTGATATTCTCTCACTGGGCCAAGGCTTTTTCGAAGCTTTTCATTACATCGTTTCACTCCTTAATGACTTGTAATGTTGTTGTTCACATATCGTCACCCTCATAACAAAAGTGCTTAAGTCATGTTATGTTGTTTTGAGAAAAGCACAAAAAACTGTTGCATTTTTATATCAATGAGAGTTAGGCATAAAATCTCAAAATGTGGGAAAAAATGACAGGCACTTTTGTTATGAGGGTGTCATTTTAGTTGTATAAGTAGCCCCTTTTTTTGCCAAAGTCTTTGAGGAGAGGTTTGCTATAGTGGGAAGAGATAAGATTGAAAACAAATGCTTGCTCGAACAGCCCTGCCTGCCACTGCTAGGAGGACTGGGGTACATTTAGGCCGTGGTTGGCATCATATGGCCTTTCTCAACCGGAGATATTCAGTTGCAAGTGAGAGTGTCCTGTGTTAAAACCTGCCAGAAGCAGCCTTGCTCGTGATAATGCCTCAAAAGAAGGTACGGCAGTCTTGAGTGTAAACACTGAGGACAGAGCAATTTTGCTTTAGATTTATGTGTTGAACCCAAGTTCTGTTTACTTTACTCATTTTTTCTTGTGGGCTGTGGATGCTTCATGTTTCTCTGGAGGACTGTTGTGCTTCTGTGTCATACACCTCAGGGGATGAAGGCCTATAAGAAAATTGGCTCTTGGTTGATTTAAAGCGTTGTTATTACAGTAGGACTAGGAGAGGGTTTACTTAATAAGCACAAAGATACAAGTGAACAGCTAGGTCACTTAGATGAGTAACAAAAACAAGCCTGGGTCAGGGGTTTAATGAGAACTTGGTTGAGTATTGAAATAAGATATTGCGTTATTACGGTGGGAACCATAATCTTTTCAATGATTGCCGCTTGTCTCATTTAATCTTACAACTTCATCGTAATGAGTTCGCCTGCTTCTGAAATCGGCAAGGTAGAGAGCATATTGCAACAACTAGCTGAATCTTCCAGCTGATTATCCTCACATTTGGTATCCATATATGTCCGTGGTTTTGGAGGCCGTGGAAGGATAATATTTATGACTTTTGGCTGAAGGCCCTTCTACCTCCCAAGATGTGTTGAAACTTGTGTACATGACCCTGTGACCCGTGATTGTATTTTTGGACCGTTTCAATTTAGTTATGGACTGTTGTATTATCATGTGAAATTGCACCACTTTTGGCTGTACTACACTAGTCAGCCCGACAGGAAGTAGTTGGCACTCAGCCAGTAAACACAGAAATTCACTCTCAGCTGCCTACTGACTGCTTTCAGTCGTATCTGCCTTCAAAGAAATGGCTATTCTTAGTTAAATGACTTGACATTGTTGGGAGTGTCTGATTTTTGTCAATGTGAAAAATGTTATTTCATATTTAAAGTACTCATTTTTGTTCTCGTGGGAAAAAAACTGCCTAAACTTTGTGTTATGTTTATTTACCTGAAAACTATTTTGTTTCGGGAATTTAAATGTAATGTATTACTGGTAGGCGGGACTGATTGTTTTCTTAATCCTGTCTCGCTTTTCAAGGATTAATCCTTTGAAGCAGTTTACACATGTGAATTAGTGAATTTACATATTCACTAATTATAGAAATTGGGTAAAAGGGCCATTATATACTCCTTATTTTGTACATTGAATAGATGCCTTATATTGTGATTAAGTTAAGAGAAATTCAATGAAATATCATGCTGTATGTTTATGTATTGTGCATGTGGTTAGGGAAATATTGTCCAGTATGGTCACTGCCCTACTTTAAAGTAGGTACTTTAAATGGACGCAGATCCCTGCAGCGGTGTTGAGACCCTCTCAAAAGAGTGGTTAGCTGTAAAGGAGGTAACGGGAAGCCAACTCTATATTAGTACAGACAATTTTGGAAATATATATTTGATGAGCAGGAGTCTACATACCCCTGGCCATGTATTGCACTGCAGGCTGTTTTGTGTGTATTTTTTGGTGCAGTCCTACATATAGACTGGCAGAATAGGAAATTATGTGGCAAAATGGCATCGCTAAAGAGCTGGATTCCACTGTGGGAGGTGAATAATGAGGAAATTTGGCCCAATTCTGTCAGGCATCTTGGAGATTCCTTTTGAAAATGGTTGGGAATTAATCTTAGTTTCCCCCTGGCAGATGCTAGGAACCTTTTTGCCTGTCAACTTCGGTGGCTGTGCTCAAGTACTGCAAGCCAGTCCTATTCTCTGCAAATTTCTACTTATTCTTCTGGATTTTAATTTTTGACTTGAATTTCTGAGCACCAGTATTATGAGCCAACGCTGTCACTACTCTCTTTTCGTGTATAGCAGCACTGATTCTTCTTTAGGCATTGGGAAATGATTCTGAAACAGAGTTCCGAAACCTTGGACAAGCAGGGCTTTGAAGCCCCTTTAGAAACATGGCCTTATCTGGGAGCTATGTATTTAGTCATGGAGAGCTGTTATCTCTATTGATGCTCTTAAACACTTAAGACTTGTTGTTCAATGTCCCTGTATGTTTACTTTTGTAAACCATGCTATTCCAAGCAGTAGTCCAAATTTGAGCCAACAATCTTCACCGTTCTGGGCGGCTTACACAGGTTTCTTATGACAGAAACATATTTATATAGTATGCATACGTGGGGTCAGTTGTCTACTAAAACATATATATACTACTCAAAATTTGATAGGGATCATAGGAATTTTTTTGTGAAATGACATGCAAATTTGGTAACTGCCACTAATGAACAATATATTGGATAAATGACATGCAGTCAGACACAAAACACTTTTGCAAGTGCATTTAATGACATTAAATGAGTATGCAGCCTCACACTTTTGGCTTTCACGAACACTTCATGGTTTCACCTCTGACATGTAAAGTGAAAAAAGACAGTTTGATGTTTTTCTTTTGAGGTTTCATTACCACAGTTAATGTCAATAACGGGTATAGCCTCCCCTAGTTTTAATGACTGCTTGACAACGTCGGGTCATACTGTCAATCAGAACCCGGATGCTTGCAATTGAAATATTGTTCCATTCTTCAACAAGGGCATTTCCAAGCTCTTCTAGAGTTGTGGATTGTGCCCTATGACCGGAAATGGCGACCTGCAGGTCCGGCAAACGCGCGGACCAGTCCATGCAGACAATTGTCTCCTGCTCTAGGAATTGATTCACCACCCTAGCACAAGGGGGACGGGTATTATCATCCATCAAGATGAAATCAGGCCCAACAGCACCAGCGTATGGTCTTACGTACACATTGAGGATCTCATCCCTGTACTGTACCCCTGTCATCGTCCCTCTCCCCATGACATGCAGGTCCATTCTGCCGTTCCTGCTTATTCCTCCCCAGACCATAATTGATCCGCCACCATAACGGTCATGTTCGTTGATGTAGGCATCATTAAATCGCTCACGTTGTCTTCGCCACACCCGTTGCCTCCTGTCAGTAAAGTCCAAGCAATATCGGGACTCATCGGTAAAGAGAACTGGAGCCCAATCGTTGTGTGTCCATGTGACATGATTGTGAGCCCAATCCAAACGGTCACGCCTATGACGCAGTCAGTGGGATTCGAACACATGGCCTTCTTGAGTTGAGGCTGGCAGTATGAAGATGATTCCGTATCATCTGAGTGGATACCCTGACCCCCGAGGCGTTATGAAGGTCATTCCGTCGGGTGATGGCTGTCCAGAAAGGATGACGTTGTGCCTGAAGTGTGAGAAAGTGGTCCTGTCGTTGTGTAGTCGATCTCTAATGACCACCCCCATGACGGTGTGCTGCTGTACCAAACGTTTGATGCCGGTTCCACGCCCTGTTCACTACGCTTTGGCTGATGTTAAGTGCATTAGCAACGTTACGTTGTGAGAAGCCAGAGTCGAGCATTCCGATACATCTTCCCAATTGCTCTGAAGTCAATCGACGTCTAAGACGTTGAGGAGACATTGTTATTGCTAAATGCACGTGCAAATGTGTTTTGTGTCTGACTGCGTGTCATTTATCCAATATATTGTTCATCAGTGGCAGTTACCAAATTTGCATGTCATTTCACAAAAAAATTCCTATGATCGCTATCAGATTTTGAGTAGTATATATACTATGTATGTAGTATATACATGAATGCAAAATGAGCATGCAATTAGTCATTGTGATTAATAATTGAGGACCTAACAAGCATAAGTGAACATTATTTACTGTATAAAACTGGTTCTTTGAAGCAGGTCCTTCACTTTGCTTTGAATGTTGATTGTGCTCGCACTCTGTTCATTGCCCTTTGAGCAGGTACCTTCGTCTCGGCGTTCACGGTACTTTGTGGGGCGCGGACGGACCTGCCGGATCGCCACGTGTGTTGCGTGTTCTGGCTCAACGTGGCTGCAGCTTTCATCCAGATCCTCACTGCCATTGTCATGGTGGGATGGATCATGAGCATATTCTGGGGGATGGACATGGTCATTCTTGCAAGTGAGTGATGTCGCCTTTCAGGGGTCATGAACTTTCCGGAGACTGCTACCTTGGCATTACTCCTTCGACTCAAATTTATGCTAAGGGCTTGTATTTTAGAGATGTTTTATCCTGAAATATTTTGACAAATTCATGTACTAACTCGATGCACAGCAAGCTAGGCTCCCCGAAAAATACCAGAATTGATCTCAAACATTTCTCTTCACTTCACTTGCGGTCCAGTCAGTAAATATGCCCAGATTGCCTCATTTACTGGTTAGCTCTTTGAATAGTAATGGTAAACATTGAAAATATGGTTATATTTTGGTTGGTGGGCTGCATTGCTGCCTCACAGCAAGAAGGTAGTGGGTTCGAATCCTTTCTGTGTGGAGTTGCATGTTCTCCCCGTGTTCGCGTGGGTTTTCTCCGGGTACTCCGGTTCCCTCCCACAGTCCAAAGACATGCATATCAGATTAATTTGAGACACTAAATTGCCCATAGGTATGAGTGTGAGAGTGAATGGTCTGTGAATGGTGTGTGCGCCCTGCAATGGATTGGCAACCTGTCCAGGGTGGGTCCCTGCCTTTGCCCGTAGCCAGCTTGGATAGGCTCCAGCTCGCCCTGTGGCCCTAGTGAGGAATAAGCAGGTATAGAAGATGAATTAATTTTGGTTGGTAAATTTTTCATTATGTGTGACTCAAATTTTGTGATGACATATGCACAATCATTATTCGTCTTTCTTTTGTTTTCCGAAATGATAGCCTCTCAAATTTTTCATGACATTTGGAAAGGTGGTTGCATCAGACATTTTCTTGCTTGGAGTCTAATTTATTGTGGAAATTTTTTGTGTGTCTAGGAGAAAAAAAATGCTCAATTGCATTTTGGAAAAAACGAAAAAAAAAAAACTGCCAGTATCAAGGGAGGAGCTGAGTTCTGATTTCAAGATAATTAACATGACATGATACAAACAAATCTCTTTGGAACAATTTTTATGTTACTTATACATAGCTAATGTTGCCATATTACCCCTAATTAAAAATGAAAGGATGCAGCTGCCTCTGGGTGACCTTTATAGAATTAGAAAGCTTATGAATGCAGAAAAAATCAGATTTGGAACAATTACAGACAGAGCATAACATGCAGGCCTATACTAACAAAACAAGTTCTCATGCACCCCTATTGACAACTCACTCTCTAAAGAATCTTCTGGTAATTTTAAATCTGCATAAGTTTTTTCTGACCTAAATTTATGAGGGTTAGAATCTCTGTGCGAGTTTATGAAATACACAGTGCCATTTGTATTTGCCAGTGGTATTCTGCGGTGGAATCTAAAGCCTTCGGTAACCAAACCATTCAGTGCTTAATTATCTAAACCCATCAATTTACTTGCCTGATTAGCAAAGGTTGCTGAGACTAATAGGTAGAATTTCTATTCAGTTTATTTCAGATAACATTTATTTAGCATTGCTAAGTTATGAGGTGTTTTCCTTGGCACACAAATGACTACGCGTAACATTGATATGTCTTGCGAAGATTCTGAACTCTAGAGCTCATGAAATGGCACAAATTTGCATAAATTAGTTTGAAGGGCTTATTGTAATTAAAGCTATTAACCCAGATTTCTTCCTCTTAAGATGTTTTCTTTTGAATGCTAACAACATTCTGAAGAAATTAAGCGCAGTCGTTTCACTAATTACGCTGCTGATAAAAATGCTGACATGAGTCAGAGAACATTTTTGATTTTTGTATTTTGCCATGTCTCATCAATTATATAAATATGGATAATAGGTAGTCACTCTGTCATTAATGTTCTTTAATTGTTGCAGGCCATGTATTGGTCTATATTATTCAGTAAATAAATTCTTTAATTGTTAATCAGGGAAACTTAAACGTGAATATCTTAAAAGCAATCACAGGTTTAAGAGGTTTGGTTACTGAAGGCCTTCTAAACCTCTGGCATCCCACTTGTATTTGCAGTGAATATAAGAGATGGCAACTATGTTTTCTTTCCATTAACACATCCTGTTTTTTTTCTACATTTTAAAATACTGAGAACTTTGTTGATTTAGACTGTGCTTGTGATATTACCAGTATTTAATTATCAGGATGTCACTGCTGAGACACCATGTCAGCAATGGCACCTGTTCATGCTCCTCAGATACTGTGACATGAGAGCACACAAATCTGTGCCCAGTCCATCGCTTAAAAAAAATTTAATTTTAAGCTGCACTTTCCATTTGCGCAATAGCTGTCATGATTCAGCAGTCTCACAGATGGCAGCTATGACTGGGATAGTTTTGGCAGTAAGCTTCGGTGAAGGTATCTAACTCATGGATTCGCTTTTTAATCATAGGAGAAACCGACTGGGAGAGGGGGTGTTTTGAGAAGTATTTTATAAAATAACTAAAAGATTAAATTAAGTTGTTTACAGAAGCTATTAAGTGGCTGAGGGAATACTGTCAAATTTTAGCATCTGTCAAAATGAACCATGCTCAGACTCAGTGTAAAATCGATTCACTGAGTGGAAGTTGAGATTCAACTCTGCTGAATTAGATAATGGACGTTCATTTAATTTGACATTAGCTTGAGTATCGGCATGGCTGGAATCATATACAGACCTGAAGGATATGTAATGGTGGGCTCACAAATGGGGATGAAAGGTGTTGTGTTACGCAGTGCCATTTGTGCTCTCATTCTCTGCTGCTCCCTGATTTTGTTTTCTCATGGTGCCAAGGTTTGTGTGTGTGTGTGTGTGTGTCTGTCTGTGTGTGTGTGTGTGCGTGCGTGTGTGTGTGTGAACTGGAGACAAAAAATGCTTATGGTTCATTAGATTCATATATGAAGTGCTCGATAGCACAAGACGAGAAACCCATTATGCTATGGGACCTTTTATCATCTGAGCATGCTCAGTGGGTATGCTGTTGGGAAGCAAAGAATATAAAGAAAATGAGAAGGGAATCTTCTGTAACAGCTCAAAAAAAGTCAGTACCTGGATGAAGTAGTTCAGTGTATAGAAAAGGACTGTACAAAATAGAATAATTTACCATAGTAAAGTAATACCTTGAATAACCAATCAAGCTTGCAAGCAATTTGTAGAAATGTCACCCGGCCCCCTGGTTTATGCATTAGCATTTGTGGAAGTGTACGTGTGTGAACGTTGGCTGAATGTATCATGTCTACACACAGTATATTGGAATACATTGTATCACACATAAAACCTGAGTATCTCATCACAATTTATCATTTCGGAACACTGAAAGTGTAATTTCAAGCATATTTAAGGTCATTTGTCCTCATCGTGAAGAGCATTATGATCGGTACTCGAGTTTGCATAATTTAAAAGCGGACTTGAGGGGGGAAAAAAATCCTACTGTTTTACAAGGTTGTTATGTGTGCATGGAGTGAGTCTTTGTAACTGTCTTTTTGTTTGTCTTGGACATATTTCTTAATGCCATAATATGAGTCATATTCTCCCTGTAAAGTTGGTCTTAGCACTTCTTTATTTCATTTTTCGTGACCAAGTCTCCAAAAGACCAGCTGAAATGCTTGAATGAATGAAAGTTGTGGGTGGCTATGCAATGACCAAGGCACCATTTTCCTGCTTCCTGTGCGAAATGAAGTTCAGTTCCTGCACTGATGGTGAAATATCTTGTTTTTTTTCCCCCTCCCCAACCTGCTCTCATTGGACCCAGTTTCTGAAGGTAGGTGTGATTAGTTTGGTACTCTCCTTTCCTGGCTCTGATCACCGAGCAGCTGTAAAACATTTCACTGCTACTTTAGTTCCGACCATCGACCACCCACCATTTCCTTTTCTAAATTATGACTTTGAGATTAATCACCCTTAGATAACATAGTCCCTTTCCTACGCTGATATAAACTGACTGAATTTAACTATTAAATTAACGCGTTATTTCTTGGTTATTTTAATTGTAAGTGGAGTCCTGCGCGCATTTAACTGTGGTTTACACTTTACATTCACGGAACTCTGTTGTAAAATTACAGTTAAAATAACTGGCAAAAAGGTACCAGTTAAATTAACTGGCGAAAAATGCAAGTTTGTAACAGTGTACGTCATTTGTGCCTGTTGCTTTTTATCAATCTAGCTACCCAATATAATATGTTCACATGCATGTTTATGTTTATCTTTATGTGCATAGATGTAAAACTCTCACATACTGGCTTTTTGATGCATGGCATTGGTGCATCCCAGTCCCTCATTTTGTTGGTTTGTTAACCCTTTTAACTGCCAGAATTTATATCGTTCAGGCGGTGGGCGATATATGTCTGTTAGATATTCGAATGAATTTTTTTCCAGTGGAAGGCCTTTTGGAAGACAGGAAAATCCCAAATTTTTGGAACGGTTTGGTTGCTTGGTCCTCCAGAATGGTCACCCTCTGGAGGGCCAAAATTGAACTTTAAAGAAAAATAGGTTTTTGAGTTGAAATATCTCAGTGTGCCCTCAATGGCCCAGCCTCATTTTCACAGTTGTAAATCTGTGTTGGGAGGAGTCTTGGAAAATTACAAAATTTTTGTGGTGTCTTGAGGGCGCCACCTATAAGGGGCGCTTGAATACACCACTTTGAGCCCAAGTAGCACTTACGTTTGAGGCATTCCTTGCCTGCGCCCTCACTAATCCAAGCTTGTTTATACATGATATGATTCTATAACAGTGCCCTGTGCTATTCCACTTGATATTGTAGTGGGATGGGGGCGCAGAATTATAGGCGGCGCTCAATTCGGTGAAAATGCAAAAATAGAGAGCTTTGTGTTGCGAAGCAGAAGTGACTATCACGTCGCGGGTCGCTCAATTGGCTATTGCGCTACAGGGTTGCAAATTGGGAAGAGACTGTCGGGAAGGGAATATAATAGTTGCCTTGTTCGTTGCTCAAGCGCCTCCTGTTGGCCAGACGGGCGCTCGTCAGGAAGATTCTACGCCTGGTCATGTCTGGGTATCCTCCGCCCTCGCTCTGAACTTGCAAAGATTCAACCAATGAGTGTGTAAGAAGCGGTGGCTGACAGGCGCGTGCTTTGGAGGAGAGCCAGGAACTGTCTACACTCTCCTGAATTTGCAGCAACGGGTCGCATACGAGCAAGACTTGTTCATAGTTCACCAATTGGGAATTCCAGATTTGGGTGGGATTGTAGATGCCAATGAATAAAAGAAAATATATAAATAAAATAGTGGTATTCTGTGGCTGTGGATCTCCAAGCGCCCCCATCAGATTTGAATGAAATTCTGTTTTGGTGGCCCTACATGTCCACTATATGTACCAAAAAGATTGAAGTGGGGATCAACTGTATTAACCCCTTTTTGACCATCCAGTAAGGAAAGGTCTCAAACCCGAATCAGTACAATATATGGTCTATCGATTGAATAAAGGGATGAAAGCAACAAGGCATGATGGAAAGGTAACCAACTGAAGGTGCACACATCTGGCCCTTGGCCAAGGGTAATTTCATTAGCTGGAGGGCCTTAAATAAAAATTTATTCATCCAATTGAGCAGCAGTGAGACTGGGACCGGAAAAGCAATACATGTAACTGCTCACATGAGGGTGGGCCCAGGACGGGGATCAGATAGAACCCTCTGCTGAGCAGAAGGTGGGAAAGATCATCAAAAAGGAGTCACCACATTTTCTCATTTACATCTGTATGCATCAACATGTTGCACTGTGTACTTTCAGTTTCACTTGACAATGTGCACAATTTTTACTTTCTAACTCTTGGCTCGTTTCATGTTTTCCGTCATTATCTCCAAAAAATAATAGACTAGGGCGGAAAACCAAGTGTCTGACATCATACTTTCACCTGAGTTTCCTCTCACAAAGTAGGGATGATGGAGATAATGAGTGATTTATTTTTCTGAAATTGGCATGACCAAAGAAGTAAAAAAATTTTTTGTAAAATCTATTCATGAGCGGTGATCGTGCAATCCATCCGGCCCCGCCTCCAATCTTCAAAACATTCCAAAGGAAGTCATCAGGAGGCCGGACGCTTTCCATTGCTTCAGAAGAGAGCTTTAAATTTCCGATTGCTCCACTAAAAATCATCCATTGGCATTGAATTCAAACTGACACCTATGCTGTCTTATGTACCGTAACAGCACTACATAGACAAGTGTAAGGAACGGTCATGTCACACCTTTCAGAATGATCATCAAAAAGGGTTAAAAACCCCACATCAATCTTTTTGATACACATAGTGGACATGTAGGGCTATCAAATAAAAGAGATTTCATTAAAATCTGATGGGGAGATCTACAGCTGCGGAATACCCCTATTTTTGCATTTTCACTGAATTGAGTGCCACCTGTAGTTCTGCGCCCTGAATATCTCAATACAATTTTAAGTGAATTAGTGCAAGGCACTTTTTTAGAATCATATCATCTATAAACAAGCTTGAGCTAATGAGGGCGCAAGCAAGGAATGTCTCAAACATGACTGCTAATTTGGTCCAAGATGGCGTTTTCAAGCGCCCCCTATAGGTGGCGCCCTCAACAGCCCACCAAAATTTTATAATGTTCAAAAACTGCTCCTTATATAGACTGACATCACCAAAAATAAAGCTGGGCTTTTGAGGACGCACTGAGATAGTTCAACTCAAAACCTATTTTTCTTAAAAGTTCAATTTTGGCCCTCCGGAGGGCGACCCTTCTCGATACCATAAAAACCAAAACCGTCGACTTCTGGAACCTGAAAACCTGGAATTTTCCTATTTACTAATAGATCTTACACCAAAAGAAATTTCAGGCCATTTACTATCACACATGTATATCAACCCATAAAAGGAATCCACCTGACCGTTATAAATTCTGGCAGTTAATGGCATTGTATTTTTTAATTTGCCTACCATGACCAGCATTTTTGATTATATTCATTGATCTTATATGACTGCGAAAACAATAGTTGCCAAAATATCTTGTCAATAGCAGGGGAAGAATTCTGCCATTATTGACTGAAAATCCTGTCAATTGTGGGGAATCGGTCAATGTTGGAATAATGTATGATTTTGGAAGTGGCACAAGAGATGTAGAATTTATACCCTATGTTAAGGAATATTACCGAATGCCAGAAAAGCTTGAGTTGCCGTATATGCACCATTGAGGGTGCATGTATACTTGCCAGCTTACTTTAGAGTACAATATTCACTGTTCATTATTCACTGTCTGTGGTTATGGGAGCTACATACGTCCTCATGAGGCACTGATTATTGTGTGCATTTAGTGCTGAGTTCTAGTGTGTGGACAGTGACACAATTTTTGGTTTGGTTATACCCCAGCACTTTGGTTTTGAAATGAAATTATTCACGAATGAGATTAAAAGACAGGATGTCAATTTTTAGTTTAGAATAATTCCTTCCAAAGTGTTGGCACCTGATATGGTTTAAAAAAGTGTGCTATAATCGTTGCATCGATAAGTGGTTTATCCTGTAAGCCTCCTATTTGTTTGGGGCCTGTCTTCCAGCTGAAGTAAAGGGGCTTTGAGAGAACCAACACTTCTGATTGTTCAAGCTTGAATTCCTCATACAGGGGCTGAAATCCCATTGTTCTGAGCGCAGTACAATTGACCAATGACCAATAAAGTTTGTCGTAATTACTGGTGAGTGCACATGGCCGTTGGCATTCCATGCTCTCGCCGCAGTTTTTGATTTGTTCTAAGAAACATTGAAACAGACCTAACTTTGGGTCTCCCGTCTCAGTCCATCCATTAAAATTTCTCTTGTCCATGACCGATGGGTTGGCTTACTCGGTGAAAGAGTGACCAACATGGTTTTGCGTCTAATCTGGTCGTGTCAGTTCCAACCGTGAGCAGCAGCTTACAAAGAGAGCAGGGCATTATTGACTTCACGCCGCTTAGGGATATGGAGGATTCAGTCAGTTGGGGTTTGTTGCTCAGGAGCCTCCTCCTTGCCGTACGGACAGCCTTCGGTAGCTTTTTGAACAAGCCCTTGATCGGGTTTCTATTGTCCTCGTTCAGTGCTCACTAGAACTGTGAGCACAGGGAAAAGAACTGGCAGCTGGCATGTGTGTTTTGGAGGAGAAGCAAAGTCTCTGCGCTTTCCTAAGATAGCAGCATGAGTCGAACGCAAGCGTGCTTCCACGTAGTTTGCCAATTAGAATGGGATTGGAGACTCCAAAATTTTCAAGTGCACTTGCAGCTGAACTCGCTGCTTATAAGGATTTTGATATAACATAGCATAACATAACACAAGTGGCGAGAACAGGCCGTTCATCCCAACTACCTCGCCAGTTTCTTTTACTATTGTGAATATATCATTTCAGATACTCAAAGACTCAGTGGTATCTAGCTTTAAGTCAAGCCTGCTCTTGAAAATTCCCGAGGATACTGCCTCAACAATATGGTCAATACAATGACACTGCTACCCTTTTCCTTCTCATTTCAGGCTACAGGGACCAAGGCATTCCACAGCAGCTGTGAGGGGGCTACTGCACAACTGATATTGAGAATGTACAGTGGTATACCAGTCTCACAGTGTTTACCCTGCCCCAGGGCGGGGCTAGAAGCACAGAGACGCACGCCTTCCTCCCTCATCATCCCATGGGCCGGGCCCTTGCTCCTCAGACTCCTCCCCCAGCCCCACCCCTCAATTCCCCAATGCCTTGTATTCTATGGCTCAGCGTGAGTGTAAAGATCATTTGGAGAGAAGATGATCAAGTTTCTCCAGAAGCATTAAACTGTAAATTAAAAGAAAAATATATCCGGGGGAAGATATAACAGCTGAGATGTCTGTGTGTACTGTGTGTTAATGATATTTCCATCCCACCAGGGGTAAATTCAGTATTAACAGATTTTTAATGATGAGGATTAAAATGTGTACTTTTATCACAATTATTTGTATCTTTTTTGACTGTACAGCTTTGTTTTGAAGGTTCTGACTTGCAGGATTTGTTATTATGGCTCAGTATCTATTCCGTTCCTTCAAGGTATTATAACTTGATGCCAGGCCTCTCTTAATGTGTGGATAAACTTGTTTTTATAACTATATTTTCTGCATGGTTGTTCAATTTCTTCTCATTCAGCGCTCTCTGTGATCTGTGTACACTTCTTTGCTCAACAACCACCACACTGGTGAAGTATCATCTGTGACTGCTGTATCATTTCATTATTTATTGGTTGTTTTCCTGAAACATCATTATCATAAACCTCAATGTATTGCTTATTGGATTTTGTGAAGCCAGTTGCCATAGATACTGTCCTTTTCAACAAAGGGAGAGCGTACTCATGGGATGAAATAAACGTAATTGGTTTGGGAGTGATTTTTGCTTTATAGAAGTAACAGTGAAAGAGGAATACTCAGGGGCGGAGGAAATTTGGACCAATTTAAATGTGGCTGGAGCTATTAGTTTGCCATAAGGGGAAAAATATTGGCTTGAATAGAATGGTTGAAATATGAATCGCAATTTTTAGTAGACTTTGAGTATTTCTCACTTGTATACTCCACAGTTTTAACCTCTGAAGGTGCAGTATCTGCAGTTGCACACTTAAAAATATCTGCAGATATGTTTTAAATTTAATGGAATATTCATTTGAAAAATTATGCCGCTCTGTGGTTTAGTCTGTGATGGGAACACTTGGGCGCCTTGGAGACGAGAGTTACTCAGGAAATATTCAGAATTGACAGCCAGGCTGCATCTTTGGAGGCTAGCCTTAAAAATCAGGCCATCTGGCCAACCAACAAGGAAAATTAAAATATCTATCAGAACTTGACTTTCGGAAGCGGCTGCATGTTTCAGCTGCCAGATTTGGCTTTTTTTCAAGACATAAGATGTTTAGAATCATAAATATGTATTGGACATTACTGTGGGTAGAAAATCAGGGATGGTGTTCTCAGTCAACATCCTGCTGGCAGTGGCCCCAGAGTGTGTTTCTGGTTTGCAGAGGGCCAATGTGAGCAGGTGTTGTGCCTGGAACTATAGACTGAAAGGTTTTCCTGCTGCTGACAGCAAGCCGGGTGCTTAGTCATCATGAGCTGGTCTATTGTCGAGATTTTTCTAGTGCCTCTAGTCCAGCAGTTTCCGTGTCCCGTGAACAAAAATGTCGGTGGGGTGGGCAGCGGGGGATAAAGGTACAATTAGAGACTCCGGCTGATGTGGAATGGCCATCATTTTGTGTGCCATTTCGGAGACAAATGGTATACAGTGATGCTTAGGCTCATCTGGCAGCGGGGTTATCACAGATGCAGAAGTCCTGGGCAGGTATTCAGCTAACACGATACATTCCCACAATGTTGCTACAGTGTTGTGCAAATGTCATAATGCTGACAAAATATTCTTGTAGCATTGTGAGAACGTTCCAAGTGAATTGGGAAGGCCGGAGTTAGATTCACTACTTGTGCCACCACCTCCATTCTCTGGCCAGATGCAGCTGAGGCTTCTGGGGAATGTATTCCTTTTTTCAGAGGAAGCACAGGAAATGTATTCTGTCTTTGAGATTTCATTGAAATCCACCTCATCGTGAGCACCTTCACCTTTCATGCCAAATGAACACCATGATCCCTAAAACCCTGCAAACATGGCTTTCATTTTGTTCTCATGTATGTAGTGCAGTATTGTAATATTGTAATAAATATTCCCTCCCCCAGAATTGCATGGAGACTTTTAGTCAATGAAAAATTATTATCAGTGTGTGACTGTATAAAAATATTGTTAAGTGGTCAGTTGTAATGGTATTGCTGCCGTTTACTTATTTATTTTTTTATATGGATTTATGTCACATTTTCAAGTTTTTATCCTAATCCGGGAACCAAAAATTGTGCCTATAGACAGTGTTAAATGACAAAAACTTAGACCTTGTATTGACTTGTATCTCTTTTGTAACTGTCATATTATATTGCCTACTCTAACTTACTGCTGTGTTCCAAATATTTCAAACACAATCAATATCAGTCCCTCAATATTAATGAGCCACTGAGCAGATACTTTATCTATCCATAAATTTTCTCACCTGATCAAAGCGGTAAATTAGACGACAGAGAATGTCACCTATAATGTGCGGCATAAATCACACTAGAAACATTTTGAACTGAGTTTTATCAGATTTATATCAAAGACTTGTCGCCTGAAGTCTTCAACTGGTTTTGATGTCTAAGTTGCTGTAATGTGGAATGTTCCTATTTCTCAGACTTCTGAAGTAAACCTCACCTTTTCTCTGAAGGTGAAATGCTTGTTTTTGTCTGTTTTACTGCCTCAATGATTGTCCTTGAGCTTCACTTGTCTTATTTTGGGGTATTGAAGTAAACAATATGCCCTTTGAACAGCGAGAGATAAAGCGGTTATTCATCACTCTGATTTCCTGCTGGTCTCTGATTGGCTCCGTCTTAACCCAGGAGAACAGTGTCATCCCCCAGTCTTTTATTCTCTGTTTCCACACCAGAGCTTGTTTATTTGGTAACAATGCTTTATTTAGAGTGGCAGAGGTCTGCCATACTAAATAAAGTCTTCCGTCACTGATTTTCCAGAAATTTCTGATCAGTCTTTGTCAGTGGAGAGGAACTAAAATCAGCTGCAGTCCTAAAGTAAGATTGTTGAGATCCCGAACAGCTCTTTTAACCTCAGTTCATCCACTGGATTTTGGGGTTTACTCTATGCTGTTATCCGTCAAACTTAGTGTCCTACTCCTATCCTGTAGCATGATATATTCAGGGCAGTTGCTAGGAATTCTGGGCCCCCTGACAGAATATCGGTGTGGGCCCCCGCCTTTTCATTGCCATTTTTTTACGACTATGTATCATGATGTTATTCTTTATATTTCTGTTTCTCAGTGTTCTTGACAGTGCCTAATGCAATACACCCAATTTTTCCTTTTTTACGATTAACCACTCAACAAAGAGAGTATAATTATGTAAATTATTAATTATTAGTTGTCTTATTCACATTCACTGACTCATTCACCATCAAAAACATATTCAGACTACTGGTGGTGAGGGTCTATTGCTGGGTCTGGTTCAGATGAAGGGACCACAGCTGATTCTGGAGTAGCAGTGCATAAAGGTTTAATAGTTCCATTTCAAATTACTTTCGTACACATTTAAAATTATGTTCCATGGAACAACTGATGAAGAACTAACCTACCGAGTCTTGGAAACAAACAAAATATAAATGGGCTTCTCAGTACCATAGCTCTAAGCACTCAGCTTCATTTTGCGATTGTTAAGAGGGCAAGCTCTGCAAAATTACCCCCTGTATGAACAAGACTTGTGTCAACAGGCTAAAGTAGCAGTTTAGTCTTAGTGGCAAAAGTAATGTCAGCCTTGTCAAGCGCCTATTTAAATTACACCTAAGGTTACTACACTGACTGCATATAGTTCGCTAGGAAAACCACTAACAGCTAGAGAGAGCTAAGTATGCAGTAATCACTAATAATAAGAACGGAGGAACGCGTCCTAGGCTGCCACTACTGGATTTTTTGACGGCATATTTTAATGGCTAGCAAATGATAACCTTAACAATCTTTTCTGTGGATGATACCGTTAATAACTGAGTAATCACATTCTTGTCAGGCGATTATTTACTCAGCTGACCGCAAGTTATATTAACATAATGTTAGCAGCTGGATAGCCAGCCTGAACAGCTACTAGTTAACTTGTTAAACTAGTTAAATACTCTCACCTTTCTTTGAAAAGAATTTTGTAATGTTCTGGTCCCCTGCTTTGCTCCTGCTGTCCTCTCTCAATTCTTTTCTGGTGTCCAGATTTGTGTGGTTTTTTTTTTTTGGTTTTTTTTTTGGCCGTGCACCCTGTTTGCTGCTTTAGTTCGCGACCTCGCTAGCAAAAACGCACAGCCAATTTTCCAATACTTGCACGAAGCATGGATCGAACCATTTTTTTAAGAAGGGGGTTACTGAAATGTATTTTATCAATATTGCATGCTTTAATGACTTTGTTTCAACTCTAATGCATTATTATGAACATTAGGTACAAAACCAGGTAAGTTGGCACGTTGTGTAAATCGTAAATAAAAACAGAATACAATGATTTGCAAATCCTTTTCAACCTATATTCAATTGAATACACTGCAAAGACAAGTTACTTAATGTTCGAACAGGTAAACTTTGTAATTATTTGCAAATATTAGCTCATTTGGAATTTGATGCCTGCAACATGTTTCAAAAAAGCTGGCACAAGGGGCAAAAAAGACTGAGAGAGTTGAGGAGTGCTCATCAAACACTTATTTGGAACATCTAACAGGTGAACGGGCTAATTGGGAACAGGTGGGTGCCATGATTGGGTATAAAAGCAGCTTCCCTGAAATGCTCAGTCATTCACAAACAAGGATGGGGCGAGGGTCACCACTTATTGACAAATGCGTGAGCTCATTGTCGAACGGTTTAAAAACAACATTCCTCAACAAGCTATTGCAAGAAATTTTGGGATTTCATCATCTACGGTCCGTAATATCGTCAAGGTTCAGAGAATCTGGAAAAATCACTGCACGTAAGCGACAAGGTCGAAAACCAACATTGAATGCCCGTGACCTTCGATCCCTCAGGCGGTACTGCATCAAAAACCGACATCAGTGTGTAAAGGACATCACCACATGGGCTCAGGAACACTTCAGAAAACCACTGTCAGTAACTACAGTTTGTCGCTACATCTGCTAGTGCAAGTTAAAACTCTACAATGCAAAGTGAAAGCCATTTATCAACAGCACCCAGAAACGCCGCCGGCTTCGCTGGGCCCAAGCTCATCTAAGATGGACTGATGCGAAGTGGAAAAGTGTTCTGTGGTCTGACGAGTCCACATTTCAAATTGTCTTTGGAAACTGTGGACGTCGTGTCCTCCGGACCAAAGAGGAAAAGAACCATCCGGACTGTTATAGGCGCAAAGTTCAAAAGCCAGCATCTGTGATGGTATGGGGGTGTATTAGTGCCCAAGGCATGAGCAACTTACACATATGTGAAGGCACCATTAATGCTGAAAGGTGCATACAGGTTTTGGAGCAACATATGTTGCCATCCAAGCGACATCTTTTTCATGGACGCCCCTGCTTATTTCAGCAAGACAATGCCAAGCCACATTCTGCACGTGTTACAACAGCATGGCTCCGTAGTAAAAGAGTGCGGGTACTAGACTGGCCTGCCTGTAGTCCAGACCTGTTTCCCATTGAAAATGTGTGGCGCATTATGAAGCGTAAAATACGACAACGGACACCCCGGATTGTTGAATAACTTCAGCTGTACATCAAGCAAGAATGGGAAAGAGTTCCACCTGAAAAGCTTCAAAAATTGGTCTCCTCAGTTCCCAAACGTTTACTGAGTGTCGTTAAAACGAAAGGCGATGTAACACAGTGGTAAAAAGGCTCCTGTGCCAACTTTATTGCAATGTGTTGCTGCCTTTAAATTCTAAGTTAATGATTATTTGCAAAAAAAATAAAGTTTCTCAGTTTGAACATTAAACATCTTGTCTTTGCAGTGTATTCAATTGAATATAAGTTGAATAGGATTTGCAAATCATTGTATTCTGTTTTTATCTACGATTTACATAACGTGCCAACTTCACTGGTTTTGGGTTTTGTAAATCTATGCAGAATGATTTTGTCATGGCGGCTACTATGGGTTTTGTGGGCCCTTAGAATTGTCATCATCTTTCCCCCCTATACGACGGCGCTGGATATATTTCCTGCATGGTATCAATGGCTAGATTCAAGTGTACCTGGCTAGACAGCTTCTTTCCCTGCTGTTAATGGTTCCTAGCTTGTAAAGGTAGTTCTGGCAGACAACTAAAGACATGCCCGCATTCCCAGAGCCACTTTAATGCATATCACACCCTGCTATGCCTCTCTGGTTGGTGAGCTATCTTAGCTGTTCTCCTACTACAAGCTTGTGGGAAAGCAAACCTCTGCCTGCTTCAACACTGAATCACTTTCTGCTGCTGCATCAATCTTTCCTGCTGCTAATGAATGTGCCAATTCTTCTCCTCTAGCACAGTGTCAGAGGCAGAGCCTAGACGCCAGACAACCATTATATGCATTTGTTGAAACTGCAATGAATATTTTACATGTGAGTGGGCGAGCAGACATTCAGTTATAGCACTGGATCACATAAAGTGCATCATCTGTTATTTTGGGCTCATTTCTTGATACAAACAACAGGTCCAACTACAGTACATGTGATTTGTTGGTACAGAACCATTGCTCCTCTGTTGCAGTTGTGTAAGGACCACTTCTATTGCCTGGTGCAATATCAAGTGCTGGGATTTTTCTCACCAAAAAACTCACTTTTCTTCCCTGGCAAGGTAATCGCTTTATGAACCCATAAAAAAAACATTCTCGTTGACATTTAGTATTTCTAAGTATCTGGGAACAGTGTGTGTGGAATTTTCTCCTGGAAGGCAAGTGTTCAACCCCTGTTGCTTAGCACTCTGTCATCTGGGATATCTTTTTGCTCAAAGCTCTGTCGGGGTGGGGGGGTTGTCATTTTTGACTCAGCCTTATTGGGTCCCTTTTTCTCACTTAATCCACTGCAGGTCTGAACTGACAGAACCAAAGCCCTCAGTGAATGTGCCGTAGAGTAGGACGTGTGGAAATGTTCTTATTGGTGTGAAGAGCATTTTCACAGAACTACCACGTGTCAACTCCTCTCATTACTAAAATATCACAAAAATATCACTACATCACAAAAAAGGGCCACAACCCAAACCCCAACCTTTAGTAAGAACAATTCCTTTCTCCTCTTTTAATTTTTAATGATTTAGTGCACGCTTCAGTGTGGGTTTAGAGGGACACATTTTTTTGTATTGAGCAGCTGTGAATCTTTGGATTCAGTGGTGAATTCAAAGCCTCTTTTATTTAATTGTGGGTTGAAAAGCCAACAGGAGGGCACTCTGCTGAGACCATTGTCGAGTAGTGATGCAACTAAGCATCTGGTGCTGTTATGCACTCTTCAATGAGAGCCCGATCAACAAAATATTTTACAAAATGACCATCTGATTGATTTCTCTGTCTATACCATCATATTTGATTTGGGGTGCAATGGGCTGCTAATAAACGCTGTGGCAATGTGCCATTTTGAGTTTTTTGCATTAAAAATGTGCTCTAACTGACATTTTTCCATTAAATTAGCGCACAACAACCGTGAAGGAGAGATTCACTTGTTGTGGGGAAAATATGCCATTGCTCGGTGCAAATTTACAGTAGGTGTAGTTTCCAGCAAAGTTCTTTCTTAAAAATCATAAGGATTATTAAAGAATAGCTTAAATGCTTATGTTGCGCATGTTCAGTTATATTTTTGATTTGCTTTAATTCAGTGTCAGAACTGCTCTGTTTATCATGTTTTGTTTTTTTTTGTGTGCTTTTGTTGTTCTTACTGCAGCTGCTTTGGTTAGCTTGAGGTCACATTCCTCTGCCTCTGTTTCCCAGACTGTTTCCTGTCTCCAGGTCACTTGTGGAATGCACCGGCATCAGTGCTCCGTGACCAGCTGCTGTGCATCCCCTGTGTCTATGCTATTTATATTGTTAATCTTAAAACTCAGCAACACGCGGAGGAACCTTCATCGCTCTGCTACTCAGTCTGGTGATGAACATTCCATTGAAACGTGAAGCTTCACTGTATGACTACTGCATACAGCATTTTTTTAACCCCTTTAGACCTGAATTATGTTCCAAGGTTGTGAAAAATATAGTAATCCCTTTTTTCCCAACTATATGCAACCAGAAATGAGAATCAATCATTATTTTGTTTTTATCAACAATCTTTAATTGTCATTTTTTTTGTCCATTTGAATGGACATCGGGTCTTAACAGCTGTGAAAATATGAAAACATCATATATATATTCATTTCTTGATATTATGCTTTTGCTTTAATTCAAACATCTGTCAATATTGTTTTAAAAGTATGATGTCTTTGCCCAAATATCTATAAATGTGAATAAAACTGTTGAAAATAGTCCTTACTTCGTCGTGTGGAGTGAAGTCCTGCCATGCCTCTCTTCAGTGTGTTGTATTTTTTAAAAATGGCCACAAGGATACCTATACTGCTGTTTGATTGGTTGCTAAACGTCCACTCAAATGGTCTTGAGGACTTAGGTGGTGTTAAATGTTGCAAAAAAAAAAAAAAAGTTGTCATGTGACGTCCATTGTAATGGACACAGGGTCTGAAGGGGTTAAATTCTATTTCCCACAGTGCTGTGAAAACGTTTTTACCCCATTTTTGATTCTTCTCACTCTGCATACTTTTCACACTGCATTTTTTCAGATCTTAAAACACAAAATTTAACTCAGAGCAAGGACAACCTCAGTAAATATAAAATACAGTATTTAAATGATTATTTTGCGTATTGAAGAAAAAAATGTATCCAAGAAAACTGGCCCTGTGACAAAAAAGAATTGTCCCGTTTATCACATGATAAATCAAATTTGATTGACAATGAGTTCACTTTGAGCAGACACTCCCGCTTTGCTGCTAGACTACTTGAATGTAAAAATCACTGAAATAAGACTTTTCCAGAAATGCAAAGTAGAGTTAAAGCCCTCGACAGTAGTATACTGAGCCATTACTGAATAAAATTCAGGAACAGAAGAAATAGTAGAAATAATTGGTCTAGAAAGGCTCGCAAAACCATTTCTGTAAGCCAAATCACACGTGAACCGTCAACAGCCACACTAACAAATACAAAACCCAAAACCAGTGAAGTTGGCACGTTATCTGCCCCAGGGCAGCTGTGGCTACATAAACGTAGTTTACCACCATCAGAGCGTGAATGTGTGAGTGAATGAATAATGCCTCCATTGTAAAGCGTCTTTGAGTGTCCAAAAAAGCGCTATATAAAATTGATGCATTATTATTGTTATGTAAATCGTAGATAAAAACAGAATACAAATGATTTGCAAATCCTTTTCAACTTATATTCAATTGAATACACAGCAAAGACAAGATGTTTAATCTTCAAACTGAGAAACTTTTTTTTTTTTTTTGCAAATAATCATTAACTTAGAATTTAAAGGCAGCAACACATTGCAATAAAGTTGGCACAGGGGCCTTTTTACCACTGTGTTATATCGCCTTTTCTTTTAACGACACTCAGTAAACGTTTGGGAACTGAGGAGACCAATTTTTGAAGCTTTTCAGGTGGAACTCTTTCCCATTCTTGCTTGATGTACAGCTTAAGTTGTTCAACAGTCTGGGGTCTCCGTTGTCGTATTTTACGCTTCATAAGGCGCCACACATTTTCAATGGGAGACAGGTCTGGACTACAGGCAGGCCAGTCTAGTACCCGCACTCTTTTACTATGGAGCCATGCTGTTGTAACACGTGCAGAATGTGGCTTGGCATTGTCTTGCTGAAATAAGCAGGGGCGTCCATGAAAAAGACGTTGCTTGGATGGCAACATATGTTGCTCCAAAACTTGTATGTACCTTTCAGCATTAATGGTGCCTTCACATAAGTGTAAGTTACCCATGCCTTGGGCACTTATACACCCCCATACCATCACAGATGCTGGCTTTAGAACTTTGCGCATATAACAGTCCGGATGGTTCTTTTCCTCTTTGGTCTGGAGGACACGACGTCCACAGTTTCCCAAAACAATTTGAAATGTGGACTCGTTTACCTGTTCGAACATTAAGTAACTCGTCTTTGCAGTGTATTCAATTGAATATAGATTGAAAAGGATTTGCAAATCATTGTATTCTGTTTTTATTTACGATTTACACAACGTGCCAACTTCACTGGTTTTGGGTTTTGTAGATAGGCTACAACGCTGGTTTGGCATTTAGACTCTGACCCTGAAACACGTAGTATCCTACTAAACTTGAGGCGAGACAGCATGGAGTGTTAAAATATCTTCTTCCCTCTGAAGGCTATTCAGAGCCTAGTAGTGGATGCTGGGGGTGGGTTAGTTAACTAGCAGCAGGCAAGTGCAATACAGCAGCGCAGCAATGCAGCGCAGTAACAGGCAGAGGCATGTAATTCTCCAATAGCAAAGCAAGACGGCACCCGAAAAAGCCCACCTATCAGAAGAGTTGGAGCGGAGTGTGATATCCATGGGAGTTTCTATGGGTATGAGAACATGTCTCGACTTATCTGCCAGAACTCTTCCTCCAAGCTGCGGCCTATTTCCATGGTTTTGGGATTCAAGTGAATCACAGTGGCCGGCTTATTAAAATTCCTTGGCAGGTGCATCATTGACTCATCCAGGAAGTCACAAAAGAACTCAGCTGAGCGATTGAGGAACTTCAGCTGCCCCACTTGCCTCAGATAATATCAGCATTAATTATGTCATCATTAGAGTTAGACTGGGAAAAATGGTGTCCATGGGAGACTCATATTCGTACGAAGGTCATCAAGGTGAAATCCACCGCTAATCTTGAGTCACATAATGCTCATGTGACAGAAATCTTACAAATCTTACAAAAATCAGTGTTATCGTTGATAACATCAATACCATTTACAATAATGCTCTGAGGGTAGAAGAGTATAATTAAACGTTTTGGAAGACATGGTCCTGTTACATATAGTATGCAACATATAGCTACTTTAGTATTCCCCAGTAAGGACAACATACCAACAGTCAAAAATCACGGCGGTAATGTGGTGGCCATAATGGACAGATCCATGAATGATATTGTTTATCAGAACATCTTTAAGGTGGGTGTTAATCATCAGTCTGTGATCTGAAGTTCAAGCTCAGTTGGGTTATCCTTCAAGACAATAATCTGCAGGACCGTAAGCAAGTCCAACTCTGAAAGGCTCGATTGAAAACAAAATTTTAAAGTCAAATTTTTAAAGGTAAGTTAAAGTCCTTGCTTCAACTCTATCGAGATACCGTGGCAGATCCTTAAACATACAGACTATGCTCACCAGAGAGGCTGAATTGAAGCAGTTCTGCAGATCAGGGTCTAGTATCACATTCGTAGTTTACGGCGCGTAACAATGCTTGGAGGAGACACTGCATAGTGTGCAGCGATGAGCTGTCTCCACCTCGGCAAAATTCTGGAAGATGCCGAGACTTTTCAGCCATCATTCGCAGTAATTGGTCTGAAGAACAGCTGAACTACATTGCGTATAAATGTCTCACAATATTGTTTCCACATCAGCAGTCTGCACTGTATTTCACAGTATGAAGCGATACATTGTTTATATGAAATTTAAATAAAGGTAATAAAGACTGCAAAGAGGGTGATAGTCTTGTTGGCTAATGGTAAAGTTTCTATTAAATGTATCAGGCCTGCACATCATCAAATGCAAATGAATTCCTACTGGCTAACTGTCGATAAAGTCTGACTGGACTTGTTGCGTGATACGCAGAGAAACCCCTTCAGAGGTTTCTGGAAATTTCACATGGCGGTGTTCTTTTTTTTCGATCATGCTGTTGTTTAGACCTGATCATTATAATCAATTACACCAAACAAAGCGCTTTAACACCGTGCTTCATTTGGCCTTAACGCGATGAAAACCGCAAATGTGTAGCCAGGCCCTAAGAATGGGTTGCAGCTCCATCACTTTTTCTTTTAAAGACTGATCTCCAGTCATTGTAAGATTGGGTAGGAATTTATTTCTTTATTTAGATGATGTACAGGACAGCGAGGGCACCATAAAATACTTGACAGTGACACATTTTTGGTTTGGTTCTGTATTCTAGGGTTCAGAGCTTAGGACACATTGACAACGGACTTTTCTGACCTTTAAAGCAAATGTAGAATAACTACCAATCAGATTTCCTTATCTTACTAAGGTCCTGCCTACCCTGACAGTTCTGCAATATTGTCCCACAATCAATGCGGACAATAGCTGTGTGTAGTAGGCATGGTATCTGACTTGATCGAAAATGGTTTTTAGATGTGCTCGGGTGTGATCGTGTAATACTGATGAAAGGTACACTGCCCAGCAATGGGGCGCTCAAGTAATCCTTTTTTCAAGACCAAAAGCACAATTGGAAAAGTGTTGGCTATGGATTAAGGCATGTGGAAGACCTCTCACGCAACTGAATGTGAATAAGATCAACAAACACAAGGCTGTTTGCGCAAAGTTAAGCAAATTAATTTTTTGCCATTTTGCCTTCTCTAGTTAGTGACCAACAACCTATTAATATGTTTTGCTGAGAAGATCGAATTACAACGACAGCATCATTAATGTATGCGGTAGTTAGCCAGCTAGCCAGCAAACTAGCAACAATCAGATTCAGAATGTCATTCGCTTAGCCGAAATGAGTTAGGGTAGCTTGTCATCGAAATTGGTTTTGAGGAAAACTCCAATACAACGAATGTTAGATTGATAACTTAATTATGTCTAATGTAGCTAGTTTAAGGGTTAGATGCATTGCGTAATATGATTTATTACAAAGTCTGGCTAGTCATGGCCAACTGACATTAGACAGCATATTTTACTTGATTTAGTGTTATTTTTAGCTCAGTGATGGCAACGAACGTTGAGACTTTTGCTATAAATCTTCTCTTCAGCGTATACTGTAAACTTAAACTATGGGTCACCCATAGGGTCACCGTCCAATGAATTATGGTGCTCACAGCTCACAGTGCCGATTAACTTTTTTCCTTCAATAAATTAAGTTGTAATTTAAATACATATTTTGCATTTACTCATTTTATCCACGCCTTATGTTACAGTTTGGATTAAGATTTGAAACCATGTAGTCAGACAAAAAAAAAAATTAAGGGAATTTAAATTTATTTTTAAAAATTTTTTAAATTTTAATTTTTTATAAGGGAAAAAAATTAACCAGGGTGGGGTGGGATGTAAGTGTATTCTCACTCTGCTGTGTCAGGCTTATTAAATCCATGTCAAATTGAAGATAAAGAGGGCTGCCGCCTGACTCCAACATTAATTGTGGTCAAGGTGGGCGGGGGCTTTTTCACCAATCAACGGATCACAGTAACCACACATGATGCGCTCACGCTCTCTGTTGTCAGTTCAAAATCTCCAGTTCACTTGATAAGCATACCTTTGGGAGGAAGCCAGAGTTAGCAACAAGTGAGAAAATTTGGCTTCACGCAAAACGTGAGATATCCACTTAGAAAGGCCCAAGCCCAGATCATAATTTGCAAACCTTTTTCTATGAGGCACAACAAGACGTGTGAAAAGGCTAAGAGAACTGTCCGTAGATAACAAAATACGGCGGTATGATTTTCATTTTAGTCCACTAGTGAGCAAACATATAAACCATCCCCCCTTTATACATATAAAACTCCGAAAACTCTCAACATTATCAGGTGTGGCCAGTTTTCATTTATAACGCATACTGATTATGACTCCGGACTTCTCACGCCTTTCTTTACTCAGGGGTTGGAAGGAATGCATGTGTTTCATGAAAGTTCAAATGAAATTAGATCATTTGAAACGTCTTAATGCAATTCCATTGCTTCCAACCCCTCCATGCACAAAGACTTCAATTCCGCGCGAGAATCTCTTACATACATGTCGATTGAATAATTGCTGACTACAGCACAGGAACGTAAATATGCCACTTAAACTCACACGAATGCGTGAGAGTTGACAGGTAAGCATTATAAATGAAAACTGGCCACACCTGATAATGCTGAGAGTTTTCGGAGTTTCTGTAATGGTAATTTAAATTAATGATTGAATATAGATTGTGACCAATCATTAATTTTAAGGGATTGTTTGAGCCTCCCCCGTTGCCAGTTCACGAGCCGCCGCTGATATATAGTTACCCCAAATTCAAAATAGTTGGGACGAAGTGTAAATTGTGAATAAAATCAAAATGCAATGACTTTCAGATCACATGAGCCAATATGTTATTTACAATAGAACACAGATGACATTTCAAATGTTGAAACTGAGACATTTTACATTTTTATCCACAAAATGAGCTTATTTCAAATTTTCTGGCTGCAACAGGTCTCAATAAAGTTGGGACACAGGCAAAAAGGGGCTGAAAAAGCAATTAATATATAAGGGTCAGCTGAAAGAACATAAAGCAAGTAATTTAGTTAACTGGGATCAGGTGCGTAACATGATTGGCTATAAAAGGGATTGTTGTGTTCTGTGGGTTTCTGTCTTTTGGTTCGTCAATTTTAGGTTTTTATCATTTTTGTGAGGTCCGTTTTTAGTCTGTTTTAGTGTTTCACATTTCGTATCTCTCCCGTGTTATTCCGGTCCACGTCTTACCCATGTCTGGTCTTTGCTTTCTCTCCGGTCGCGTCATTAGTTCATTGCTGTTTTTGTCTTTATAGATTGTGTCCCTATTTTGGGTGATTTCATGGATTCTGGTTTTCAGCCTTCCTTCCGTTCTCATTTGCTTATTTCCTCTTGCTTTTCTATATTACTAACCCGTACTAACAGTTTGTGGTTTTCCTATAATTTACTTACCAAAACTAACATTGTATATAAGACTAATGTACTAACGAGCATTCGGGATTGTACCGCTGCACTTACTAATTGACCAACAACCTCTCCGCATTCACCCTGTTCTAGTCTCCGCCTCTCGCTTTCGCTTAATCTGCTTCACTGTGTTTCCCGCAGATTCCCTGCATTATTCTCATCTGTCCTGCCTCTCGCTCTATGCACTTAGGAGTCCTTTTTCACTTAATTTATCCCGTCTATGGGGAGAGTCTTGTGATCCTTGTCCGTGTGTTGATGTTGTCCTGTTTCATGTAATTAGGTTTCCCTCGTGTTCCACCCCTTGTTAATTATATTAATATTCAGCACCTGTGTTTTTCCGTGCCCCATCCCTATATATTCCCCGGCACTGCAGTGCAATTCAGATCTGACTTCATCTCCATCCAGCCCTGTTCAGTCCTGTCTCAACCCCATTCCATTCTTCGCTCATCTCTCACTCCTCTCGCCATTCTCCCCCTCCCTGTTCTGTGTCAGCTGTGTCTGAGTGTCCCTGTTCCTTCCGAGTCTGCCATCTGCCAGCTGTGCCGCCCGAGTCTGCCATCTGCCAGCTGTGCCCTTCCGAGACTGCCCTCTGCCTGCTGTGCCCTCCCGAGTCTGCCCTCTCCCTGTTGTGCCCTCCAGAGTCTGCCCTCTAGTGTTCCCGAGTGCTCTAGTTTGTCCTCTAGTGCTCCCGAGTGCCCTAGTCTGTCCTGAGCTCCCTAGTGTTCCCTAGTGCCCCAGTTCGTCCCCAGCCCCCTAGTGTTCCCGAGTGCCCCAGTCTTAGTTTACCCCAGTGTTCCCGAATGGCCCAGTCCAAATTCCCTCCAGTGTTCCCGAGTTCCCTAGTTTTCGGTTAATTAGTTACTCCTGAGTTTCTCCCCCTTTCAGTACTTGTGCACGGTGGTTATTTTGGCCTGTGTGCCACGTTTATATTCCTCCCGAGTCTTTTTAGTTCTATTATTAAAATTGGTTATCCCTGCATATGGCGTCTCTCCCCCTTGTACCGAGTGTTCCCTGTTCTCTGTGTCTCTCCCTGTGTGTTTCCGAGAAATCCATAACAGGGATGTCTTAGAGAGGCTGCGTCTCTCAGAAGTAAAGATGGCCAGAGGCTCTCCAACCTGTGAAGGCTTGCGTAAAAGAATTGTGGAATACTTTAAAAACAATGTTCCTCAACGTCAAATTGCAAAAGCCTTGAAGGTCTCATCACTGACAGTGCATAATATCATCAAAATATTCAGTGAAACTGGAAAAATCTCTGTGCATAAGGGACAAGGCTGAAGACCTTTACTGGATGCCTGTGATCTTTGGGCCCTCAGACACCACTGCATCACTTGCCCGCATGATTCTGGGCCCAGAAATACCTCAAGAAACCACTGTCCGTAAACACAGCCCGCCATGCCATCCACAGATGCTACCTAAAACTCTATCATGGAAAAAAGGAAGCCATTGTTGAGCACGATCCAGATGTGTCGCCGTTTTCTTTGGGCCAAGGCTCATTTGAAATGGACTGTATCAAAGTGGCAAAGTGTCCTGTGGTCAGACAGTCCAAATTTGACATTCTTGTTGGAAATCATGGGCGTCGTGTCCTCCGGGCCAAAGAGAAGAAAGACCACCCCTCCTGTTATCAGCGTTCAGTTACAAAAGCTAGCATCTCTGATGGTATGGGGATACATTAGTGCATATAATGTGGGACACTTGCCTGTTTTAAAAAACACCATGAATGCTTAAAGGTATATTAAGGTTTTAGAGCAATATGCTCCGCTCCAGACGGCATCTATTCCAAGGAAGGCCTTGTCTTTTTCAGCAGGACAATGCAAAACCACATACTGCAGCTATTACCCCATACGGAAAAGAAATAGAAGAAACTTATAAAAAAATCCATCGCCTTCATTTTATGTTTCATGTATTGTATGTTTCATGTATAATATATGATTTACTCCTGAAAGTGGCCGATTTTGCATTCTTTTCATACAAGATAATAAAAAGAATCATATAACCATTATATGAAAACTATATATGTTGAAGATAAGGAAAGCATATGTCAACCTATATTTTCCATAGACATTTCATATAATTTTTTGCAGTTTTTTTACTATGTCTGTTTAAAGACATATACTTTACATATATAAATAAATACCACTATATGTACATTTTCTGTATGAAAAATGAATATTTTCTGCAGGTTATTTATACTGTCTTTACATGTTTTATATAAGTTTATTAAATGGCATATAATAAAAATCTGTATAAAAAATATAGGAATATATACCATTACATATAGATTTTTTGTATGTTATGGGCTTGTAATGCCATGGAAAACTGTGTTTTCTTTATGTTTTTTGTATAAGAATTCTCATATGACAGCCTATGAAATTTGCAATATGATTATAAAAATTACATATTTTTATGAATGATTTAATACAACTTCATATACATTTATATACTGCAATACTACTTTCTACCATCCCAGCTACATAACTGCTGTCTATAAATGCAATATTATCTGTAATGCAGAAAAAATGGCTGTTAGGCAAACTTTTAATTTGACGGACTTTATTTGCAGTGAACTGATATTACATCAACATGGGCAAAACGAGGGAGGGATAAAAACGTGCCCACTAAAAACAATTTCCCCCTAACAGGTAAAACCTGGCTACAAATGTGACACTGTAACAGTAACAGTTACTAACAAGTGGATCATGTTTGTGGTGTGGTAAATTGTTTTTTAAGGGGTTGTTGCGACAGAAACAATTTTACTTTTGGCACGGAGCTCTGTGATCTTGGCATTGATTGTGCTGCCAATGCTGGCGGGCTGGGTCCCAGGCCACCTCTCAAGCGTTGCACCTATATATGAACACAATAGGGGAAAATGGAAAAGAATGACAGTACAATTATTAATCTGAAAGTACCGCCCCCCCCCCCCCCCCCCCCCCCCCCCAGAAAAGTTAACTAAAAGGAAATACATCACAATATAACCTTTGATGAGGAGATGCCTCTATCAAAGGCAAGATTATACTTCAGACTAAAATATACTTATTTTCCTAAATGTATTCATTTGTTTATTTGCTGTTAGACAAAAAAGAGGCACTTGAGACAGGAGAGAATGAGGTAGCCTACTATACTGTAGCATGTCATGAGAAGACCAATATTACCTGTGTATATAGTACAGTATATGAGCCAGGGACGATCAGACAGTATTCTATGAATTAGGTTCTTCCATTTGGCAAAGACATCGTTTCATTAACATTTACACAATATAGAAATGCTGGGTATATATTGTATGTTCTCCATGTGTCTCATAGAATTTAACACAACAGACACTAAAGTCTGACACTGTAGAATGCTGGTATGGTGTATGAAATCAGCAAGAAGAAAAAGCATGGACTATTGCCAAAAGACATACCATAAAAAGTTGAAAACTTACTGTAGATGGCATCCAGTTTAGTTTTGTCCAGAGGTAGACGAGCATCTCCTCTGCCTCGTTTCCCCCCTCAAAGATTGCTCACCAGCAATATCTCCATTGGGAAGACTGCTGTGAGCAGATGCCTCACAAATACTGTGGCCGAATTTGCATTAACTGCATAGGCCCACGCCAGTTTCTCTACCATGACTCCAGTCCCAGGATGGATCTCCACCTGTTTAAACAAGGAGACAATCGTGAGTATTTAGGGTTTAAATATAATTTGCTCACCCCTGGAGACTTAAGACATTAAAACAAAAAATAGATATACATACATCTACATCTGAGAGGTAGTAGATCCAATTCCAATAAATTGGAGTTATTTATTCTTTAAAAATCAATTACCTTGGACGACTGGCAGCCCCTTGTTGACTGTGGAATAACAGTTTCTGATGTGGAGCTGGATGCTGAAGATCTGGGGAGGGACAGCAGTGAATCTGCAGATGATGAACCAGGCCTGGACTGTGGAGAATTTTGGAGGGGCAGTGGTGGTGTGGTCAGCTCCAAACTGGATCTCTTAGAAGTTTCAGCCAAACCAATGACATTCTTCATTGTCTTTAGGAGTTCAGGCACATCTATACACAGAAGATGACAAACAAAAACAGTACATCACTCTTTAGTACAATATAAAGTATGGCTGAAGTGTTTTGGTTGTCTAACTGTTAAGTGATTAGAAGTGATACCTTGGACAACCAACTCCCTCAAAGTAGCATTCTCTTCTTTCAGATCTTGGATCTCCCGCTTTAACTCGGCCACTGTCTTTGTCAGATTTTTACCATGATGAATGACTGAAGGTGGTGAAACGCTGTACATTGCAAGAAATTCCTCTGCCGGGTCTTTCCTTGTGAGAGTCTTTGACTTCTGGATATACAGAGAAAGAGAGAGAGAGAGATCTTACATTCTATTTACATGGTACAACTGAAAAAATATGGTAACAACAAAATTGTTAAAAGCAAAAAGATATCACCTTGACTTGCAATGGCTGAGTGAGAATCTGAGTCTCATCTGGATCTGAGACATCTGAATCATCCTGATATTTTTGAGGACGGACTGATACCCTCTTGGTCAGCTCTGCAGGTTCATTTTCCTTCAGCAGTGCATTAAGTTTACGGGTTGCCTCAAAACGAGTAGCTAGAGAATAAAAGATGAAAGAATACAAACAGATTTAATAACAATCTGTTTAATGCTCAAGAGCAGTGTTTGTATCACTATGTTATTACAATGTCAGTACCATAGTATGTGTTGTGTAGAGCTGTGGTTCAGTGGGCTTTGCAAAAAATACTAATAACTAATATTTGACTTCATACATTTGACTACATTTCAAATCCATATGAAACTTTGGTTAATGTTTAATAAACTTTACGTACTAAAAAGCCAGGGGTTTGTTTGTGTTCCAATTAGTGTCAGGTTAGGGGTACTTAAAAGTAGGAACCATTGCTGTGGATGACATCATGAGATTGTTGTGTAGTGATGTTCACTTACAGAGGAGGGAAGTCGTGTAGATAAGCATTTTGTAGACCAGTAATTTACACATGATAAAATGGTGTCAAAACTGTTATATAAATAAATAATCTGCATAACATTTTAAATCGAGTTGGCTTATTTAAACAGGGCTCATTTGACATGACTTTCCCGCCAATAATACTGTATTTAATCATCGTGCATCCTGCAAAAACATTAGTTAGAATGCATTTACCGAGGTAAAAACTTTTGTCTAACTTTAATCACCTAATCACCAAGTTATGTAGAAAGAACGATCTTCACTTTGAACCATAGCAACATTAACTTACCACTGACAAAAATAACAGTGGCCCGGTAGTGAGGCCACCCTCCACGCTGTTTCTTCCCATGGCACCATTCGATGACGGCTGAGTAGGTGGAAATGGGATCCCCATGTTGGTCCATCTTGGAGTCATCATACCCGCGTATATTGTCAGTCTTTACTTCACTGAGCTTCCCAGAGTCCTCCCCTTCACTCCACTGCACCACTGCAAATTTCCTGTCCTTGTGTTCTGAAGTAAAAAAAAAAATAAATAAATAAATAAAAACCCAATTATTTCTGAACCGAATAATATGACCAATATACATACATTTTTTCTCCTTCTTTTTTTTTTTAACAAGCTGTCTTTTAAAAAAACCGAGAACAACCAAATTTCTCCTTTTTTAAACGTGTGTTACTTTTTAGCATCAAGCTAACTATCACTTTTAGCAATGCTACAAAACCGAAAATCCTAAGTACTAAGCTAACTCATTCAAATACGTAATTTTACTTACCAACGGGAGGTTCGCTTGACTCCATTGCATCCGAATGGGCGATGAGCAGGGTGCACCAACCGTCAACCGAACCGAGACCTGCCGCCGCCGCGTGTTGTTCAAAATGAACCACCCTCGCGTGACCTTCACGCGATCGCTGCCGGGCATGATGGGCACGATGGGCATGATGACCCGCCCTCAGCTCACCCTACGCTGACTTTGATTGGCTTATCTTGACATTTTACGTACTCTTAGCAAATCAACGCTCTAAAAACAACTTTTTTACTTCCTGGATTTGTAGCGGGCTTTGCTTTTTGCGGGCCTTGGCTTTCCACAGCATGATAAACGGACTGTCAATCCGGCTCCTGTAATGTTAACGTTGCAAACATGCCGAAAAGAAAAGTCGTGACACCCGACCCAACAGAAAAAGACTGGCTGCGGAGAAACGTTCCTACACGGACTTTGTCGAGATGGAAGAAAAGGTATGCGCGCTCCCTGCAGCTCACAGGTGATGTTAATGTTAGCTACAGTTATCGATTCGTTACTACTGACTGTCCGTTGTTTCCTAACGTTGTTTCACTAGAAAAATCGACAGAGCTTTGAGTGACAGCAGGAAGCACACGACGCAACAACATGTTAAGTGCAATTTATTTCTTGTCCTCTTTGTTTTAACAGCGAGTGAGCTATAGAGTGAGCTGCCCACAGCAATATACTATTTGAATCCCGAGTCAAGTACCAAATGTTAATTTGATTACAAAAGCATGAACAGTATTAACACTTACACTATGAATAATCAATTATGTTTTGATGGGCACAAATTACAGTGGTAGGTTATTAGTGTAATGTAACATAATCCAATATGTTTGCCACATAAATGTTGGATACTGTGCATGTTTGAAATCGCTTGATAATATATCTTCTGTACAAATAAACGTTTTACTTGAGTAAATGAGAAGAGAATGAACCGTTTTAAACTTAGGCTAGTTGTTTTTGAACTTGTTTCTAAGTCATTAATATGGAAAGGGAGAAAAACTGTATTTGGAGGTGGGAGCTGTGTGAAAATCTGTCTCAAACAAGTTCTTGATACTATTTTAAGGAAGGTGAATAATACCCAGAGAGAGGAGCAGAGACCAGGACCTCTCACAGTACCACAACAGGTGAGGAAAAAAAACCACCAGTATTGTTTCCCTCCCTTACACAGTCAAACTACTGCCAACCTCTGTGTCCCTCCATCATTCTTTTTAGAGAAGCACCAACCCACGTATTTTGGTTCAGATCTGATTCTGACATTCACACTTTTTTTAAAATCTTGAATAATATTGTTATTATCAACTTTACTGTTGTTGTTGTTGGCGCTATGTGTATGATTAGGTACATAATAATTTATGTAACCTTTTTTCTCCTGGATTTTAAAATCTGCATGTAGGTGACCAGACATGAAATTACAGTCGTTCCTTCATTCTTATGTTATTCTGTGCGTACCGAGTCACCTCTACACTGCTTGTACATCACAGTGTAGTAGAGAGAGATGTACAGTTCACAAATGTCTTCACATGAGCTTGGCTTCTCTTCAGCCACCCATAGTGGCTCTGTGCCATCAGTTCAATATCCATTCGATGAGTCAGGTCACTGTTAAATCGGTTCTGTCCCATCTCAAATTCTTTTATTTATACAATGAATTATGGACTTGTGTTCCTCTCAGGAAAGTGAAGATGCCACCCAAAGAGATGAGCTTGGAGTAGAACCTCTCCCAGTGCCGCAGGTGAGACAAAACTACAAAACTACAGTATTAGACCACTCTACCTCTGTTGCTTACTCTTACAGTCGAATTTCAATTATTATCTACATATATTATTTCTTTGTGTCATTCCTAGGAAAGTGATGAAGATGGTGGCCTGAGAGAAGAGGAGAGAACAGAACCTCTCCCAGTGTCACAGGTGAGACAAAACTACGATATTAGACCACTCTACCTCTGTTGCTTAATCTTACAGCCAAATTACAATTATTATCTCTGTTGTTTCTTTGTGTCGTTCTTAGGAAAGGGATGAAGATGGTGGCCAGAGAGAAGAGGAGCGGGCAGAACCTCTCACTGCGCCACAGGTGACAAAACTACAGTGTTCAATCTGCTCCACCACTATCCCTCTCTTTCACTTCAATGAGTTGTTCATTATTATCTTTTTCAGGAAAACAATGAAGATGGAAGCCAAAGACAAGAACAGAGAGCAGAATCTTTCACTATGGTGCAGGTGAGACAAAACTTCAGCATTCACATGTGAGGTTGATTACATTTTTTGTTACATTAGATTAATTTGACATTGGACTAATTGTAAGATATTCTGCAGTTCATTGACATGTACGCTTTCCATCAATCAGCTTCTTTTTTCTTTCTCACGTGTTGTAGCTTCTGTCTATTTTCTATACTAAGTGCAGTCTGCCAAAACAAGGTTATAAGTAAAACAAATGAAACCTGATCCATTTCATTGCAGTGTTTCTTTTTCCATTTATCATTTAGGACAACGTCCCTCAAGAGGTGGATGATGACCACTCCTCCCATGGACTAACAGAAGGGCAAAGCATCATCTCGATTCTCTCCTTTGCACTGAGACACAACACAACAGGTGTATTAATGGAAGACCTGCTGAAACTGCTCAAATTGCATTCTGCTCGGACTAGTGCAGTTCCAACAAGCAAGTATTTTCTGGAGAAACCATTAGCTGATATTACACATTTGTTCGAACGACACCATTACTGTGGAGTTTGTACTAAGTACATTGGTACTTCACAATCCCTGGAAGAAACACTCAAATGTGTGTCATGTTCCTCATTCACAACAGTGAAAGCCAGTTTACAGGAAGGACATTTCTTTATGAGCATACCATTAAAGGATCAGCTGAAAGATCTTCTTGAGCACCAGGATATGCAGGATCTATGTGTTAGTGCTGATGCCCGTACAAAGCATGTTATAAAGGACATATGTGATGGCACCTTATATCAGACCTTGAAAAGTAGCAGTGAAGACGATTTTCTGTTCCTCACATTCAATTGTGATGGTGTACCAGTTTTTCAGTCCTCCAAATTTAGTATTTGGCCAATATTATGTTGTGTTAATGAGATACCACCTGAGAGTAGAGATAAACATATACTCTTATGTGCTTTGTGGTTTGGAGCTAAGAAGCCAGATATGTCTTGCTTCTTTAAACCATTTGTTGAGGAGTGTGCCAGTCTTTCTCAAGCTGGTTTTGAGTGGCAGCATCCTAGTGATCAGTCATTGAGACGCATAAAAGTGCACACATGGTGCTGTGTGTGTGATGCAGTAGCAAGGCCATTACTACAGAATATAAAGCAGTTTAATGGTGAGTATGGCTGTGGAGTCTGCCTTCACCCTGGGATGCAAACAAGGAAAGGAAAAGGAAACACAAGGGTTTACACATGTCCAGATGAAAAGCCAAGTGACAGAAATCATAAAACCACAGTAAAAATAGGACAAATAGCTGGAAGAGAAGGGAAGACCATATTGGGCATAAAGGGCTCATCTGTTCTTACAGATATACCATTGTTTGATCTAATCAATGGGATGGTTCCTGACTACATGCACTGTGTGCTGCTTGGTGTTTGCAGATACATGGTGAATTTGTGGATGGATTCTAAAAGTAGTTCTGAGCCATGGTATATTGGTACACAAACAGCCATCATAGACAGATACCTCTTGTCTATTAAACCTCCAAATATTATTGCTCGAGTTCCAAGATCTATCACAGAACGCAAATTCTGGAAGGCTCACGAATGGCAGCACTGGCTGTTATATTACAGCTTGCCAGTACTGAAAGGCATACTGCCACAGAGGTATCACTCTCATTGGGCTTTACTGATAGAGGGCATAAGTATTCTGTTGGGGTCTGAATTAAATGCTGAGCTGATAAATCACGCACATGATGCATTAGTGTACTTTGTTGGAGGTGTGCAGTCACTGTATGGGAAAGAGCACATGACATTCAATGTTCATTCACTACTGCATTTAAGCAAAAGCGTTGTACACTGGGGTCCACTGTGGGCTCACTCAGCCTTCATGTTTGAAGATTTCAATGGGTACCTCCTGAAACAAGTAAAAAGCAGTCAAGCTGTACCACAACAAATATGCAAACAAGTGGCATTATCCCGTGCTTTCCCCCGTTTAGCAAAGCAGTTCTTGACAAATGCACCTGCAGAAGTTAAAGATTTCTGCAATGAAATGAGGCAGGGAAACCAGCAGGCCAAGAAGTATAAAAAGTTTACTGAGGTGACTGCCCTTGGTCCACCAAAAGTGAGATTAATATCTCTTGGTGACCAAGCTGCTCTCCACACAGTGAGAGAAGTTCCCACAAACTCTGTGGTGAGTTACTACAAGAGAATTGCTGTAAATGGTGGTGTTGTTCATGGTCATACCTACAGCAAAACAAAACAGAGAAACAACTCTGTTGTGCTTTTGAAGGATGGAAGTATTTTTACAGTCTCACACTTTATTGACATGGGTGATCAATGTTTATATGCCATTGGAAAATATGGAAATTGTACAGTGCAGAAGTTAGCCAGAGGTTCTCTAATCAGAACTCAACTGAGCTACATGTCAACTGTCCACTTTCCCACAGGCTTCCACAAAGCTATAAATGCCACTCTGATAGTTAGACCATGTATGTACATACAGTGTCCACAGTCCACCTCAATTGTTTGTCGGTTACTGAATACGTATTACTGTAAATGAAACTGAAATGAGTGTCAACTAAATGTGAACATGGAGTTAATGATTTTGGGTTTCTTAGCAAAAATGAAATATTTTCTTAGCAGAAAATGAAATATTTGTCCCAACAAGTACTTCTGTACTACTATACTGTACTGATCTCATGTAATCTGCTGATCTTGTGAAAAATTAAAAAATATTTCTACAAAAAGAATGGAATGAATATTATTGGATATAATTGCTCGTAAAATGTGACACAATATTAGCAACATTGTCCATTGTTATTATCAGTTGAAAACCCGATTTTAGTCAATCATGTGTTTCCCTATAATCACATTGTCAAATCATTTATATAAATGTCTCACATTTGTGGCAACGCAAGTTATTTGTAAGTATTTTCTATAACATACATAACAGTTTAGTTTCATTGATGATTGCACAACTTATATAGGTTTGATATTACATTTTCCAACTAAGAATATTGTATGCAACATCACTGTCATACATTGTTCTGATAAATACCCAAATCATACAAGTTTCATTTTGTTCAAATTTACTAAGGATCTTATATCTGCTTTCACTGTTGTATGTTTTACTTACAAGTTTCAGACAAAGGAGATACAAATTTTATAAGATTTATCTATATCTTTTCCATATGGGACAATAGCATGGCTTCATGTTAGACGAGTTCGTGTGCTGAATTGGTCTGTCTGCAGTCCCCTCTACAAAGCTACCTGCTTTGTAGCCCATTATTTTGTCGCTTTTAGATCGCATGAGGGAGAGAAAGCGTGTCTTTAATTGCCACTTGACTGTTCTTGAATTGGAAAACGTGTTAATCAAGGGGAACCATCTAGAATCAGCCAGGACTAATTTTCAGGTCTAACCCCTGCCCTGGGAGTGTTCAACTTTGAATTTGGGAGCTGTCAAGTTCGAGTAATCAGAATGCTGCATTCGTGGATGAAAGTGGTGCCCTCTTGAAAGCCTGGCTTTCATGCAGGCTGTCTTATCACTCCCTCGGCCCCATCGCAAACATAGCCTGCTCGCAGGTTACCTCAACGCACGTTCGTAAGGACACTGTGGCTTCTAGCAGTGCAACCAGATATTGCTACGCGCATCAGGCTAAATAAGTTTACCCGCTATCCGGAGTGAAATTGCCATTTTTTTTGCGTGTATTACCGTTTTTCAAAAATCGGGCGACGTCAAGTCCTTCCTGGTGTCCAAGTGGATATTCACACCAAATTTGGTGATAATCGGTTGAGAAATGGAGGAGAAAAACATGTACAATAACACAGACATCAATCTCAAATATATATAACTAGCTGCTACCCGCTTTGTAGCCCATTATTTTGTCGCTTTTAGATCACATGAGGGAGAGAAGCCGTGTCTTCAATTGCCACTTGATTTTTCTTGAATTGGAAAACATGTTAATCAAGGGAAACCATCTAAAATCAGCCAGGACTAATTTTTGTCAATAATTGCCGTCGAATTTTCAGGTCTCACGCCAGCCTTGCGAGTGTTCAACTGTCAAATTTGAATTTGGGAGCTGTCAAGTTCGAGTAAACAGAATGCTGCATTCGTGGGCGAACGCGGTGCCCTCTCAAAAGCCTGGCTTTCGTGCAGGCTGTCTTATCACTCCCTCAGCCCCATCGCAAGCAAGATAGCCTGCTCGCCGGTTACCTCAATGCACGTTCGTAAGGACACTGCGGCTCCTAGCGGTGCAACCGGATATTGCTACGCGCATCAGGTTATATAAGTTTACCCGCTACCGGGAGTGAAATTGCCATTTTTTTGCGTGCATGACCGTTTTTCAAAAATCGGGCGACGTCAAGTCCTTCCTGGTGTCCAAGTGGATATTCACACCAAATTTGGTGATAATCGGTTGAGAAATGGAGGAGAAAAACATGTACAATAACACAGACATCAATCTCAAATATATATAATTAGCTGCTACCCGCTTTGTAGCCCATTATTTTGTCGCTTTTAGATCACACGAGGGAGAGAAGCCGTGTCTTCAATTGCCACTTGATTTTTCTTGAATTGGAAAACATGTTAATCAAGGGAAACCATCTAAAATCAGCCAGGACTAATTTTTGTCAATAATTGCCGTCGAATTTTCAGGTCTCACGCCAGCCTTGCGAGTGTTCAACTGTCAAATTTGAATTTGGGAGCTGTCAAGTTCGAGTAAACAGAATGCTGCATTCGTGGGCGAACGCGGTGCCCTCTCAAAAGCCTGGCTTTCGTGCAGGCTGTCTTATCACTCCCTCAGCCCCATCGCAAGCAAGATAGCCTGCTTGCCGGTTACCTCAATGCACGTTCGTAAGGACACTGCGGCTCCTAGCGGTGCAACCGGATATTGCTACGCGCATCAGGTTATATAAGTTTACCCGCTACCGGGAGTGAAATTGCCATTTTTTGGCGTGCATGACCGTTTTTCAAAAATCGGGCGACGTCAAGTCCTTCCCGGTGTCCAAGTGGATATTCACACCAAATTTGGTGATAATCGGTTGAGAAATGTAGGAGAAAAACGTGTACATACACACACACACACACACACACACACACACAGACAGACATCAACCTCAAATATATATATATATATATATATATTTGACTGACCATTTATCAGGCTTATTTCATAGGATGCATTAATGTGTCTGGCTATCTTTATACTAAATATACTCCCATGTAACCAGTGGTCTGAGGATCTCAATTCATCCTGGACAGGTGCCAAGAAGATGGAGACGAGTGCAGTGAGAAACCTCGGGTTTTGCATTAATGCACTATAAATAACTTCTGGTGACGATCAAAGCCATCGTAAATTAGGTTCGGAAAACGGGTTATCGATTTAAGACTGTTGAGAGGGAGCGAATCAACAGTCACAGCCTGCATGACAGATTTGTGCATCACTTAGTGTTCTACCCCAGTGAGCCAGCGGACCATGGATCTGTGGGCGGGCAAACTGAATGGCCCCCCTCCAAACTCCCTGGTCTGCAGGCCATGATATCTCAGGCTGCAAGCCAAGGCGTTTGACTCAAGCCAAGCGTTACTAAATAAGGAAGCAAAGCATTCGCGAGAAAAGACCTTGAAATTCTTCCAGTAATGTGCTGCGAATAGGCCCATACGGTAACCTAGGAGAGATAGCCTAAGTAATCCAACTAATTGAGGCCTGTAGGTTATTTCTTGCTTATTTTATTTACCAAGACAGGTCTTGATGACGTATATTAAAGGAGCCTGAAGTTAAATCAATTTGCAACCTTTCTGCTTCAACCTTCTGTATTGATGATTACTCGGTGGACGTTACCATTTATAACCCATTAGGTGGCAAAAGATCCCCCTGCGGTCCGTGAAGTCTCAAAGATTTTCTGTGATGGATCACTGTTAGCCATGTTATCGATGAGCAGGAAAGATAATCTTTCTTCCCAAGGCCTGACAGCTGTATTGTGCAGAATGAGGGGAATGAAGAGGACAGTCAGCATTTATAGAGGTATAGTGTGCATGGTGGCTGAGAACTGGGACACCCACCCACAGACTGTCAGATTACTTGTGTCTTTTGCAAAACCCCACAATCATCATTTTAACTTCACATTTCACTGAAATTTTAGAGATAAAAGACAGCATCATTTTCAGTTTCGCTAAACAGAATGAAAATGAAGTTTAACCTGCATTATAGGCCTACTAATGGAAAACAGGTTTACATTTTTCAGCCTCTTGAAGTGTTGGGTAATCAAGCTACTTCATTTGAATTCAAATGAAAAATACTTTGCACTTTTTGTTGAATAAGTAATGAAAGCCACAGCAGATGTTTAAGTCTTCACACTACTGAGTGGCGAGGGCACGTTTGTCTTCTATATTCCAAACTTTTATTTTAAAAGCTAGGGCTTTAAATTAAAGACAAAAGAAATGGCGACACCATTGCCAAATACTATGTTATATTATTTCAGAGGAGAGCATGGTTCTTAGCAGGACTGACATGATGTAATATAAATTTGGAAAAAAGCTCTTTGAATGGCAACATCTGAGTTCATCAAGCTGGACCCTGGATACAGTATATCTCTATGAATGATATTAAGGCACTGCATTTTGCATAAACGCTATCTATAAGCTATTCAGACCAACTCTGGCAATCAGTATCACTGGGCTGTTTTAAAAACGGGCTATTATGAAGACACAGCAGTGTAGGAAATGCTGAAATTTCAGACATAAAAGATGACAGTGTCATTACTATCCCCCGCCATGATCAAGGGCCATAACTCCGGGGAAAAAAAAAGCTTCAACATCAATTGTCGAACTCAACGTAGATCATGAGTAGCTTATAAGCAAACAAAATTTCTCATATCTTGGTACAGTGCTGTGAAAAAGTGTTTGCCCCCATCCTGATTTCTTTCTCTTTTTTTTTTTTTGCATATTTGTCCGACTTAAATATTTCAGATCATCAAACAAATTTTAATATTAGACAGCACGAGTATATACAAAATGCAGTTTTTCAATTATGACTTTATTTATTAAGGGGAAAAAGCTATCCAAACCTACCTGGCCCAATGTGAAAAAGGAATTGCCCCCCTAAATCTTAATAACTGGTTGTGCTACCCTCGGCGACAACAACTGCAATCAAACGTTTGCGATAACTAGAAATGAGTTTTTCACATCACTGTGGAAGAATTTTAGCCCACTCTTCTTTGCAGCGGTGTTTTAATTCAGCTACATTGGAGGGTTTTTGAGCCTGCACGGCCTGTATAAGGTCATGCAACTGCATCTCGAGCAGATTTAAGCCCGGACTTTGACTAGGCCACTCCAAAATCTTCATTTTCTATTTTTTAAGCCATTCAGAGGTGGACCTGCTGGGGTGTTTCGAATCAGTGTCCTGCTGCATAACCCAAGTGCGCTTGAGCTTGAGTTCACAAACTGATGGTTGGACATTCTCCTTCAGGATTTTCCGGTAGAGAGCAGAATTCATAGTTCCATCAAGTTGACAAGTTGTCCAGGTCCTGAAGCAGCAAAGCAGCCCCAAACCATCACACTACCACCACCATGTTTGACTTTTGGTATGATGGTATGTTCTTTTTATGAAATGCTGTGTTAGTTTTACGCCTGATATAATGGGATGCACACCTTCCAAAAAGTTCTACTTTCAACTGTTTTGTCAGTCCACAGAATATTTTCTCAAAAGTCTTAGGGATCATCAAGATGGATTTTGGCAAATGTGAGATGAGCCTTTGTGTTCTTTTTGTTCAGCCGTGGTCTTCGCCTTGGAACTCTCCCATGGATGCCATTTTTGCCCAGTCTCTTTCTTGTTGTTGAATCATGAACACTGACTTTACCTGAGGCAAGTGAGGCCTGCAGTTCTTTAGATGCTGTTCTGGGTCCTTTTGTGACCTCCTGGAAGAGTTGTCAATGCGCTCTTGGAGTAATTTTGGTTGGCCAACCACTCCTGGGAAGGTTCACCACTGTTCCAAGTTTTATTCAACTGTTGATAATGGCTCTCACCGTGATTCGCCGGAGTCCCAAAGCCTTAGAAATGGCTTTGTAACCCTTTCCAGACTGCTAGATGTCAATTTGTTTGTTTCTCACCTGTTCTTGAATTTCTTTAGTTCGCGGCATGACGTGTTGATTTTTGAGACCTTTTTAGCCTATTTCGCTTGGTCAAACAGGTTCTATTGAAGTGATTTCTTGATTCAACAGGTCTGGCAGTAATCAGGCCTGGGTATGGCTTGTGAGATTGGACTAAAAAAATGTGGTTAATCACAGTTAATTAATGATCTGAGAATGGGGGACAATTACTTTTTCACATCAGGCCAGGTAGGTTTGGATAGCTCTTAACCCTTAATAAATGAAATCATCATTTAAAAACTGCATTTTGTGTTTACTTGGGTTATCTTTGTTTTATAATAAAGTTTGTTAGATGATCTGAAACATTTCAGTTGGACAAATGTGCAAAAAGATAAGAAATCAGGAAGGGGGCAAATACTTTTTCATGGCACAGTATAATAGTTTCCCCATTGTGGCCCAGACAGACGTATGCACAGACAGATGGATGGGTGGACGGACCCCAATTCAATATCCCCCGTCCTACTTTGTGGTGAGGGATAATGAACTTTCATATAATAGCTGACTGCGCTGCATTTGACAGTAATTGACTTGTACAATATTCTGAATAGTTAACTATTTAAAAATATGCTGCTTCATTTGTGTTCTTATGTAAACATCACAAAGTAAAACAAATGGTTATGTTTTAGCATTATAGGTCATTCTTGTTCAAAGACTTCTTAGGACCCCACCTTTTGATTTCAATTCTCACTAAGCTAATGTACCGTCAGTGAAAGACCTATACCCAAATATGTTCCCTCATCAGCCACTAGGGGGTAACATCTGCATTTGCAATAAGCATGGTGCCTTAACAGTTTTTCTCCCAAAACCTGTAATATGACCGTTAGATCTCAGAGGGCCAGTTTCTGCAGTTGGAGGGGGGCAGCCAAAAACTGAGATTACTGTCAAGTCCTCACTTACATTTTACAACTAAAATTACTACAATGACGCAAGAACAAACTCACCACACTTTACAATGCCAATATTGTGTTTATTTGACAATGAAAATGCTCATGAACAACATTTCTGTAAATGTACCAGTTAGCAAGGGAGGCTAATTTTCATCTGAAGTCCCAGGCTACATGTCTTTTATTGGAAACTAGAGTATCCAAAAGGAAAAGAAAACAGAAAAAAAGGAAATTTACAAGTGGCACTCAAAGCCAGTGGCTGGCATTGAGACTCAATCAGGTAACCTCTGTCTTGCAAAGCAAAAGTGCTCATAGAAACCCTCTGCTCCACTGTGCTGCCCTCGCTGGTGTTTTGTCAACATGGACTACAATGTGCTGGATCACTGCATTTGGAGAAATTAATGACACTAGACACGTAAGAGGCCACAGAAAATTAAATTACTGTGTTTTTATGTGCATGTGAATGTTTGCTTGCCATGCATGTGAAAGTGAGCTTTGATCGGCCAACTAATTTCATAGCATGAATGAGACGTAAGTACTTTTAATTCTATGACTTTTGGACATAAATTTAAAAAAAAATTGTTAGCAGAAACAAAGTATTTCTCGCTGAATGTTTAACTCGCTTACAGAGTCTCCAATGCAAGGGCAATAATTAACCTATTTGGGTAAAGCGAATTTAGATCTCGACCTCTCTATAATGATTTAATTCCAAACTTTACCTGCAGGGGGCAGACTACTATCAGTCAGTAATATCGCCATTCTCTGATAGGAAATTTCAATTGTAAAACCTGCCATCATGCACTTATTGAAAGCAAACGGGTCAAGTCAATCTTTTGCGGCTCAAACACTAAACTACAGGCACTATTTTACAATTAGTAATGAGGCTTATCGCCATGTTCCAGTATTTGATTCTCTCCAGTTCACACAAACATAACAGATGATATTTGACTGACACAATGCACTAGGCACCAGTTATGCACATGCCTGTACTTGGAGAGTGAGTGACTACATTCAGTGGATCTTCCTGTATCCAGACTGCACTCTGTATTTTTTAGTGCTGTTTGAGGGTGGCCTCAGCAATCAAAGCATTTTTGAGGAGGGTGCTCAGTCTAGTAGCCCTAAGCTTTTGCAGTTATATTACCTCCCGGTCAGTTCAGTGCTCTTTATCGAGGTCTGTATGGAGTTTCATGTAGTAGGAGGGAAGTGCGCACTTTCTTTGGACTTTTAGCCACCTACTTTACAAACAGGCTGTTCTCAGTTCCCTCTGTAAAGGTTAGCTGTCAGGGCAAAGATTATGCCTATTGTACGGCCCTGAGAGTCATTTAAACTAACAGCGCAGCTGAATCAGACAATACAACATGGGCCAACTTCACCAGATTGTGTCAGAGAATATTCTGTAATACTCCTATTATTCCTTTCTTTGATATGGATTGTTAGTTCCAGCAATGTTACAATTAATGTGATTCTTCCTCTAGATTCCATCCCCAATGAAATGTGGTAACCCTGGTGGCATGTTCCTAATTACCATACTCAGATAATATCACGAATATTACATTTGGGTGTGTTTGTTTCAACAGCCAAGAAGCAAGCCTCATAAGAGCGACATATTTGCTTTGTAAACAGCAACCCTCAATTTCCCATTCCCAACACACATCTGGTCACAGAATGCAAATCTGTTAAACCACAAATCCTTTCACGTTTTAAGAGCTGCCATCTGATTTGAAATAGAATACAGCAGTGTTTGAATTTTAACAGACAATAACAGAGATTATCAAACTTGGTCCTGGGGTACCACTGGTAATGCTGGTTTGGTTTACAAACTACATTGCAATTCCAGTGTTTTAACAAGTTAAGGTTTCTATATTGTGCTGTTTGAGTTTTAAAAAATTGTATATACTTCTACCCCACACTATCAAAAAGGGCTGTGCTTTCCCTGATGAATGAAAGTTCAATATTCATATTGTGTTCATGAATTTTATTCCATAAAAAAGAGAAAAATTGGGAAGCATGAAATTAAAGAATCAAATTGAGCTCTAATTGATGGAATTGTGGACACTTGGTAATTAGTTCAAAATCAAAACAAATAACGATGAGTTAAAAGTTGTGTCATAGTTTGGTTCAAGGAGAAAAAAGAACATTTTAAAAGAACTTCATACCTGTGTATCTCCAGAGGCCTATTTAGCAGCCTATTGTTTCACCTCTGCCTTAAATTTGATCAGAGAAAAAACACTGTCACCTCGAATGCAGTTATTTGAATTAGGGCAAAATGAACAAGATGTGAAATTTGGGCTTTTGAATGTATAGCCATTCCTATCACAATGTAGTTTAAGAGAGTAAATCATCTCCCTAATCGTGAAAAGCAACTAATTTGAAAATTAATTTAAAAATTCTTGGACTGCCGTTGTTATTGTAATAAAAACCGCCAAACGCAGTGCTACCTCAGGGTCAAGACTGGTAAACAGTGGGCCATGGTACATAATATCAAAAGGAAATAAAATAATTAAACAGATGTGAAATGAAACAGAATAGACATTTAATTATGCTTTTTTAGAGACAATACTAAGGCAACTCGTTGTGCAATGAGAAGAGGAAACAGCGGTTCAGGGAAGGGCAGCCCCAGCACAGCTTTGGGTGGCCTGATGCTTCAAGGCACTTAAGTCTAACGAGCCGACATTCAGGCATGGTGAAGTGCCCATTACTGTAACTTAGTGTCAAAATTTATGCTCCTACTCCCTCCTAAAATATCAACATGTACTTTTCTGTGACAAATACAGCTTTCAATCTGCTCAGTTTTAAATTTTTTAATAGTTTCAGGAACTATTTCCGGGTCAAATACAATATGTTTTGTTTTAATATCTTTGATATAGGTTCAATGGACTAAGGCCATCCAGTGTAAGTTTAACTGCATAATCTGTCCTCGCGAAGGTGCAGCCATTTATCTCTGGAATCTGTGTATTCCACAAATTTTTTTTATTAACAATGGACAAATAATGTCCCTACTCTGAAAATTGGTCAGCATGATACATGACAACCATACAGGGGAGGATGATATTGCAAATGTTAATAGAAAGGCACAATCATGGCTTCTGTAACAGCTCTCAAGATGGATTGGTCATTGTTTAAACAAACCACTTGAGTATTAACATATTAAAAGGAATTCTAAAAAGTGGCATAAAATAAAATGTGGCACATATTACGAAATCAATGAGAGGGTATTTGTTTAAAATATGTAATAAAAGACTATTTAAATATATATATTTTTTAAATTCTGCCCAAATACATATGAAAATATGACTTTGCCAGGAAGAGACCCTTAAACCTACCAAATATTACATTACATTACATTACATTTGGTAATGTCCCAAATATGTACAGCATCAGCAGGAACACACACCCTCACACGCTAGCACACACTATCAGCGCTAAGTCAGCTCAAACAGAGGGCATATGAGGAAACCGGGTTCATACGCAATCTGTAAGAATGATTTTAACACTGAATATTTAGCTGTACACAAACATATTATCTGTTGCGCTCTGGTATCACTCATGTGGATGTGTGTTAGCGAGGAATCGGCAGTAGCTTTTTGTGGAAATCAGATGATCCCTGTAGTGTGAATAATTTCCAGACCTGGAGAGGGAGAAGGATGAGTTTGGTGAGGGGAGAGGGCTAATGGGAGTCAGGCCCCACCATTTCGGTTAGAATGTCAATGAGGTGGTCCAGGCCCGAGAGGTAGCCGTCCTCCCGGTTCCCCTCCACCCAGGTGGCCCGGTGGCACAAGACCTGCCCCGCAGGGAGAGGTGTGGTCTTCCCAAAGTCAATCATCCACACCTTGGCCTGTTCCCGCTTGTCATGCACAAAAAGAAGAGAGCTGCCAATCACCTAAGCAGGGAGGGGATAGCGAGACCAAACCAGAGGTTAAAACAAAGTGTTTTATAAAAAAAGGACTGAGACAAAAGACTAATAACCGCAACAGAGCCCAGTAATACACTACAGGCCAAAAGTTTGGAAGCAAGATCAAATTTGTACAAAAAAAATCATAGTTTCATTGGCATACTTTGCAGCAAAATTAACATGAGTATTATATAAAGAGTCACTTATCAGAATACATTTTTACTCAAATTATCAGGGTTTTTTTTTTTTTTTTGCTTAGACTTTGCTTTCTTCAAAGTAACCTCCTCTTGCTTTAACAACAGCATGGCAGATATGAGACATTCGTTCCAAAAGTTTTTTAAGGTATGTGCCAGGAATTGCATTCCAAGCTTTCTTAAAGGAGGAGACAGCACCTCAGGGAAGTATATTTCAGAAGAAAGCAGAATTCTTGAAGTGTCTAAAACACATAGTTTTATAAATTTTAATTTGGTAATGATCCATTGCGATACATTTTTAAACCAGTGAGTCTTCAGATTGACTTCAATACCAGGAGGCATTTTCACCAGGGAAATCTTCTGATTTAGAATTTGATCTTCGGAAATCTCTCCTTTAAAAATGCTAAAAAACCTTAACCTTTCGCAGTTTACATATCCTGATTAGCCACAGTTGCTCAGACTAATTGGCAAAAACCGACAACCTTGTAATTTATTTTTGATAGCATTGTTATGCATTGCACCACAAAATTATGAAGCGTCTTCTACGCATAAATGACGTCAAATATCAATATGTCTTTATCATTTCAGCGCTAATGTATCTCATTAAGCAGCACATTTGCTAAAATTAGTTTGCGAGGCTGCACGAATCCGTTCTATATTTTGAATGTTGTTACGGCTAAAGGGAGCTGTAAGGTTGCACAACTGTGTGACAATCCCAAGGACGGAGAAAACAAATACTGCAAAGTCAGCAAAAGTTTTGGAATTACAATGCCATATCAATTATAAATGTAGGCAATGGAGATTCACCTTTCATTACCATTACTAATTATAGGTCATGTATTGGGGTCTTGGTTGCTCAGTCGATAAATTGTTTGATTGTTAATCAGGGTAGCTTAAATAATAACAGCTTGCGGGCAGCCAAGCTGTAAAGGGCGAGCTTATTGAAAGCCCTCTGAACTCCTCCAAGGCCCGGATGAAAGGAAAGAGAACAACTGACGTCACGAAAGAGAATAACTGACGCACAAGCACTGCAGCACAGGCGATTGATTGGATAATGCATTCGAAATGCATACTCATCCACTATGCAGGGCACTGTGTAGTGAATGTTCTACACTGAAAACGATATAGAGAGTGAGTGAGCGAGTGGAGAAGTGTGCATTCCAAATGCAGCCTTAGATATTAGTAAAAATGTCTGACCCCTGGTATTGCAGCCGATTTGATGACTTTCTGGTTTAAAAATGTGTCGCCCTGAATCATTAGCAAATTAAAAGAGGTCTATCATGGTATAGGGAAAAATTCCCACTGCCCGATCAGAACAAGCTTTTGATATTATGAAACACATCTGGTAACTCCACGGAAAACAAGTTTTATATGCCTGATTTGCATACAGGAAGTGAACTATGGCCCACTTAGTACATGCTCTAGTTTTATGAGACAATGCTCAGAAAAGTTCATTTTTGAGCATGTTACCAAGTCCAAATATGTTCAATTATTAGTTTATTAGCTTCAGCAAGACCTTCTGCATATTTTGATACTAAATACAAACCCAGAAACCCCACAACAAAAAAGTTATACATGATTTACGCAAGAATTTGTCAATTTTATCACAAAATTTCATAGAAATCTTATTTTTCTTTTGCTTATTTCAGTAGGTTCCCATTCTTGCCCACCTAAAATTTTTTGTAGAAAGTTGCGCTATATAGTTGTATAAATCCTGTAAAATGTTTTTGAACTTTTGAGACCGGTAACATTGATCCAACTCTCATTCGTAAGAATGAACAGTTTGTTTTCAATAGGATAAGATTATCAACCTTTACCCAAAATAGTTGATATGTACTCAAAATCATAAACAATAACTAAAAAAGAATGGCTTCAAAAATGAATTCAGTCTGGATCATTCCGGATCATGTCAACTAGCAAGCTGTAATGGAGTCCTTACATCTGATATTGTGTGTCTATCCTGGATAAAGACAAGAACAATATTATCTATATCAATTTACAGCTTCAATTCTTGCATCCAGTGAGTTCTGGATCTGTTAATTTTCTTTTTTTGACAATTCCAACAACCCTTTACTATACCTAAGAGTAGATGGTACATAAAATGGCTTATTAATCAAATATTTTTTCCAGTATTATCCTATTCCCTTTTGTATAGTTCGACGGAAGCCTCAGGAAATACCACATATATTGTGAGAACCATCCAGACGCACTGCCCACTAACTAAACAGACATTCCTTTAGCAAATAATTCATCCTCCAACTATGATGGTCAGTATATCAGGTGGCACTTGTCCATGCTGACAGTTTTTAAACACATGAGCAGCCTTCCCACTTCTGCACTTGTGTTCACATGTAACTCCTCTGTCTGGTTTTTATCATATAAGCGCATCCCCATTTTAACAGTCACCACTGGTATAGTATAACACATAAGAGACACCCAGATTGTTCATTTTTATTCTATTGTCTTACAATCCTAATCTAATTCCTGAGCACTTTAGTTCAGATGAAGTTTTAGAACTGTATCTAAAAATCCATTTTAAGACGTTTCAACGTCACAAATTCATTCCCTCAAATTCATTATGGTCTCAGGGGTGAATCACCTGAACAGCTAATGCAAGAAAAACCTAAGGACCCTACAAATTGTACTAGCCTCATGACAACAAACCCAACACAGAGAAATACAGAACACTATGAAATAAGTGCTTGAGAATTCAGCTTGAATACATCTAATTTCAAGGGCCAATTTTCAAATTTTCAGTGATGTTTGGGCATTAAGGTACATTGTTTTAGAATTCTTCTTTTTTTTTTTTAATATTTTTTTAAATATAGTATTATACACGACCTGACAATTGAAACCCTGCTAATTTCCTTTTAGTCAAACATAGAAATTATTATTTTTATTTCTCTGAATAGAGAATAGCCAGGATTTCTAAATGAATTTGTCCACAAGGAAAATAAGGGTTATGAGTCATATAATGTCTGAATTGGTATTTGGCAATAAACTGTACATCAGTGAGCTGAAATAAAATGATATGTTATGCTAGGGTGTCATGATTGAAACACATAGATTACTGTAAAAAAGAAAAAAAAAAAATTGGGTCAAACAAAAATGTCACTATCTGGTGTTGGAAACTGTGGCCTGTTCATGTTGTTCCTATCTCATGGTCCAGTTGTCATACTTGAATTCACCTAGACCCAGAGAATCAATGTTATAGAGACTTAATCTGGGGAATCCTGTTTCTAGCGACCATGAAAATTGCCTTATTTAGACTCCCTTCTTCATAGATGCTGCCTGATGACCTATTTTGGGCCGTAGCCAAGGGGAATGGCCATCAAAAAGTACACGCTAAACTTCATTGAGGGCTGAGGAAAGGCTTTTGCAACCTGCGACCCACACAGCTGCAGACTCTCATGCAGGTCTGGGGAGCCGAAAATCTTCCCAGAATTTTGTTTATGCTAAGTGTCTTTAGCGCCGCGCCATTTAGCAGAGTAGCGCATATTATTAAACTGGAGTCAGACTTTCCTCTACCACCCCATCCTCAGGCATCCACATTTTCTACAGCTTCAGGAATCTGACTGTTTTCCGTCCAAGCTAATCTGTTCCACAGCGGTGTCTGAAATAATATGCCGCAAAAATAAATCATAAAAATACACGCATGTTTTTAAAGGCTTATGTTTCAGTAAATGTTACCACTTAAAATAGCCCACATCTGGGGAGGAAAAGAAGGAGGATTACCTCATGCGTCTTGAAAAAAGGAGATAATTCCAGAGTATCCCTGATGTCATTTAGTCTGTTGAGGTAACTTTCCTGAAACAAAAACAAGTGGAAGCTGTGTTATTTTCTGGTAGTCCAGGCAATTTGGAAACACCAACAATGCCTACAAGTGCACCGTTGGGCAGTGTGTATAATTGTATTGTGTACACTGATGCTCGCATACAAGACAATGTGTAAAGGTTTTAGAACTATTCTCGCAACAACCAAATGGCTGAAAGACATCTCTGTAATGATCAGAACAGGGCTGTATTAACATCTCCGCTACTACTAAAAAGTTTGGAATCACTGGTTATTTCAGTAGTTCATGCTATTTTATCATTAGAATTTTTATACAAGTATAAATAACATGGCAAGAACACCAGGATGTATTATGTTTCATTTTGAATTTCATGCATTTGGAGGCCAGAGAGGCCATCATTTTCAAATGATGGATAAAATCATCAATTTCAATAATAATTGGCTTTATTTATATAGCACTTTTCTTTGACTCAAGGTTGCTTTACATGGCACACAGAGAAACTTTAAAACAATAAAATGCAAACATTAATGATTCTTTTTCTAAGTTACTAGAGTAGCATTTAATCACATCCAAATTTTAGGCATACTGGATAATGATTTTATGAAGGCATCACTCTCAAATTACTTCCAAGTGGACTGGAGTATTCTGGCTTTGTCTTTGAAGATGAGCACACTACAGACTTCAAGATCCAGGTGTGCCATCAACAGCTCTTGAGGGTTTAAATCAGGTGAGTGAGGGGGCTACCCCATATTTTAGCATTTCCTTTCTATAAATTACCTGTAGAGCAATGTTTCAGTTTTTGCTTATCTATATCACAGCGTTTCTTAAATTTAATCGATGTGAAAATGATATGTGGTTCCAAACATTTGAGTGGTGTTGCATGAGGGGGGCATCTACATGTGATGATTTGAGGCTTGGTGTTATTCAGGGCGTATTATTTTGGGAACAAATGTCCCACATCAACTGCTAGCTACATCTCAGTTTAAAAGTCAACAAAACATGAGTGTACCGTAACAGGAACAAAACCCAAAACTTTCTTCCTTCATTACTTATGTCAAATGAGCAGAGGTGAACAATCCAAGATGCAGAAAATTAAAGTCCTCAATTGTTTTGGTTCAAACTACCTGAATTTGCACATTTCGGCCTGAAAAATGAACTAATTATTGAAATCAGCCAGCTGAGTTCATGAAGGATTGTAAAACATAGCAGGACTTTTACTTTACGACCCCTAAATGTCTCCTTGGTAAATGAGCACTATCCCCTGCTAAATATGATGAAAAACAGTTTTCCCATGGTTCCAAGGGACCATATTTCAACTGATACACGCTCAAGTATGAGGCACCAAGGCCAGTTGCAATGTCCATAAATTACTTCACAAATCTCTGAGTGACCCATTCTGAATCTGTTTCAGTGTGAAACAGAGCGATGTCTTCATTATGCACATCAAATGTGAGATTTAATCAATTTGCATAATAGCCTCTCATCATAAATCAATTTCCAGCCTCCTTTAATTTTCTAAGATGCTCGCAGGTGAGAGAAAGGTCAAATGCATTATCCTCATGATTTATCCTATGACTAAGTGTATGAATCAATGGAACTGTCTTGCCGTCAACCTTAGTTGCCTTAATTCATCTGTTAAACACCATGCAATTATATTGGTTGTAATTAGATTACAGAAAAAAATAATGGAAGGCAAGTATTCCGATGGTCCCGCAAAATAAAAAATAAACTTGATTAAAAATTAAAAAAGGTACAAAAAGTTTAGTCTAATACTGACACTAAAAACCATTGGAAAAATATTTGTTTATTTCAAATTCTATCTGCTCTAAGTGAAGTTTTCTAGGCCCATAGACAAAATCTTTTTCTCATTTGGCTCACAGTGAACAGAAATATCAGATTTGAAATTCAAAATTTTAGGCTATTTTTTTTTAAACAATGATTTTTTACTTCACTGAAGTTCTCAAATGCATTGACCAGCTCTGTCAGCGGGTCAGCATGTCCATTGAATATTCAAGACCAAACTTTAGAATAATTAAATCCAAAACTTTCAATGAAAATTCAGGCCTCGCTTTCAGATACTAAAACCCCGGAAAAAAATATATAAACAGCACAACAACCTAAAACCAAAGAATAACTTGACAGTGCAGCTTCACAACCCCATGGAACAACATGACACTAAACGGCAAAAGCCCTGGCAGCATTTCTTCTATTAATAGAGTGGGAAGTCCTTGGGAACACCCTCCTCCTCTTGGCAACACTTCAGCGGAGATGTGCGTCACACACAGGGCCCCTTGAACCTACCAGGATGTTCTTGTTTCCCTTGACAAAGTCCCGGAACGCCTCAGTCACTTGCTCCCGGCTCTTGGTCTTCTTAAAGTCCCTATTCACCGTCCCGTCTTCCTTCTGAGTGGGGTGAACAAAGATTTTGAGTTGGCGAGGATGAGGGAACCAGTTGAGTAGAAGATTCAATTTTAAAATCAGAAAACGCGGTAGCCGTGCACCCACTGGGACCTGACGAGATTTCCTAGGGATTCATGAGCTTAGAACCCTCAGAATAACTCAATAATTTAAGCAGCTCCCACTACCCTAATGACAACATGTACCACAGCACTTACCCCCATCACTCAAACACGGTTTCCTTAAGTCTAGGTAGTGAGAAGGAGGGGGAAAAAACAGTTCCCACCAATCAGCTTCAGAGGTGATAACGAAGTATTCAGATGTCCGTTCTCTCAGTTTGCATAAACAGCCATTGGCTAAAGGCTGAGGTAAATGTACGTAACAGCAGCTGCATAGTCTCAAAATGACTGCTGAGGGCAACCACTGGTGCCATGGCAACCAAAAATAGGAACACCACCTTCTATGGGCATACAGGGGCCTCTCGGATAAGTGAAACCGCGGCTCCAATCTTTCTAATTTATCCAGCCATCCGAAACACTAGACTTTATTCACAAAGCCATGTGTTGAATTCATCAACTGACCAAATAAGGTAATAGGGCTCTCTGATTTAAACTGCCAAAATTGCCTGGTTATAATTCAATCAAAGACATATTCACAAGTGTCCATTCAGCAGTTTTTATAATTTGATTATGCAATCACCTGTATAATAATGGATTCCCAGCAAGCCAGTAGCAATAAAAGGTTACATCGGGTGAACATGATAGCCAGTCATATTAGCCGCTAAGTGTCAGAACCTTATGTCACCTTCAATGGAGGTGCCATGACCAGGCCTCTCAAATGACAAAAACACTCAACAACGCGAAGGCGCAGAAGAGGAGGAGCCACAATCTTCTGTCGCCCCTGACAACTGACCTTAAATACAATTACTGTAAGCCCTGCTGCTCGGGGCAATGAAGCTTTCATCAGCTAATTTTATACAGAAAATGATGTTGTAATGCTCAGTTCTGAGACTTCTTACCATAATATGCTCCTCATCTGCAGTGGTTTTAATGATAAAAGCTTCTAGGCTAGGGACCTTCAAATCTGGACCTCGAATCCAAATTCAGTCCAGGTTTACTTTTATCCCAGGTAAGTAAATGAACATTTAGCACCCCTGATTGGCCAGACTGTCTTCCATCTGACTTATAGGTAAAGGGAGGGTGGAAAACCAGCAGTTATTGGACCTCAAGGACCATGATCTGAAGACCAGGGCTCAAGGCCTTTAGCCAGTGTGAAACAAATGCACAGCTAATGTGTACACAAGTAAACCACCGTAACTGAAATTGGATCAAGGACAATGTAATATTATGCAGGTGCTTATGACTGCTTTACATGTATCTTCAGGCTAAATGAGGGAAATGACCTTATACTCTGTGTGCACAGGGGGCCTGAGTGGACGAGCATTTTTGTCTATGCACACGCAGGTGTGAGTTTCCGTTGGCGAAAACACTTTGAGTGACTGATCTTTCACCTGATTTTCCGTTGTTCCTCCTCTGTCACATTTCAGTTTCAAAGCAGATTTCTTCTCCAGATCAGAGTTGTGGCCAGGCCTGTGCATATGTGACTGTTCTTGCCAGTGTGTGTGCGTGTGCATGCGCATGACAGCTTTGCTTGCATGTGTGTGCATGTACAGTATTGAGTGTGTCTGAGGACGCGTGCATGCAAGCATTTTATGTGCCTATCAGTATGAGAGCACGAGGCAGCCTATTAATGTGTGTTTGTCGCCACAGGTGGGCAAGCATTAGTGCATTTTTAGGTGTGTTTTCACATGACCTTCTTTTGTTAGTGTCCCTGCGTTTGTGTGCATGCCAACATCAGTGCGTATGCATTGGAGTTTGCGTAACGTAGATGTGCATGAGCAGCATGCGCTCGAGCTATGACCCCCCACTCACCTTGATTCCCTCAATGCGGAAGCCCAAGGTGGCGGTAGAGCTGATGGTCTCCCTCCACTGCATGTAGCGGGGCTTGGTCACGGCCTGTTGGCTGTGTTCCTCCGCAGTAGGCGCATCTGGGTCTACCTCAATCATCTTTTGGTACATGTCCTTCCTCAGGCTCGGCTTCTTTCTGGCCTTCGTCAGCTCCTCTTCCAGGTACGTCCTGAAATGGAAGGGGGCAAGAGAGGGTGTACATCCATTAGGCTTTACCAGCCATCATACTGACTTGTATTTCTTTTATTTACGTAAAAACGCTTTGTCCATCAGTCTAACACAAGTGGGTTAAGCAACTGCCAAGACTCTGTCAAGTTTATAAATGAAGTTGTCACAACCCATGTGTCTGCTAAATTGGTTCTTCACCAGTTCCAGCAGTTTCGTGGTTTGTCCCTGTTAATTTATTGATTGTCTCATTATTCCCTTAGTGTCACCCACTCTTATTGTCCTTTGTATATAGGTTGCTGGTTTTGTCTCAGTCGGGCTGGATCATCTTAGGCTAAGGAGTTACTCAAAAGGTTCATTTGAATTTCTTATTCTCCTCCCTGGTGTCCCTTTAAGAGAGCTTAATTATTAGGTACAGCGGGTTCTTCATGCCCTCTTCCATTTCTCCTCATCCTCCTTGGTATAAATACGCTCTTGTGGCTCAATGATGATCTTGCAATTGGACCCCCTACGGCCAGTAACATATGTTACATAGAAATTTTTACATCTGTGTGGGACAAAATATTAAAGGAACTTTTTATTACCGGGTACTTTGACACTAATTCCATAGTTCTGTACTTGTAAAATATGTCTGCGCCAAAAATTCCGATGAAAATACACACAGTAATAATTTTAGGCTTGTTTTTTGATGGCAGACCTTGATTTTCAGCCAGTTTCTGCCCCGCCTACAATTAGGTCCAACTTCCGTGGGATTGACACATCAACCTGCTGACATCATATAAAGAACGAGATGAGCTCAGTGGAGCTCGTTTTTCTTACTGTCTATGGGACACGAACTGCAGTAAGTTTATAAAATCGTTATTTTCTCACGAAATTTCAGGAAACGGCGGCGCAAATGCCTACCAGATGTATTGTAGCAGGTTGTAGTAACTTATCCAAAGAAGGAGTCAGCCTTCATCGATTTCCAAAAAATGAAAAAATAAGTAAAATTTGGGCGTCTCGAATGAAACTGACTGGGGCAAAATGGCAAGGACCAAGCGACAATAGCGTGATTTGTGGCGACCACTTCAACGATTCCGACTTCGAGGATAAAGGGTTTTGGTCTGAGTTCGCGTTGAAAAAGATGAGAAAAATCAAGCCAGACGCTACACTGAAAATCAATAGTCCATTTGAGGAGAGAAGCACCGAGAAAAAGGGGAGAAAGAAGAGCAGACCAGGCACTGAAAAATGGAAGAAACTGAGGGTAGGCTGCTAATGAACAATAATAACGTGTTAGCTACCCCAGCGCTTCAGCAGGGCTTTCGCTATAGAGCTTAATAGAGCGTTGGCTGTGGCTAGCACTTAGCAGGCTTTGGCTTGGATTCCACACATTTAACGCCTTCTCTTCGCCAGCGCTCTATTAAGCTGCTTTCACGCCGGACGCGAAATGCGTGTATTCGCGTCTTTGCATTGACTTCGAATTTAATCTGTCATAGTAAAAATTTGTTTCACGTCCAGTGTGAAAGCGCTTCCCTCTAACTGCTGCTGCACGTCTAGTTGCATGCTGCCGCTGTGTCTTGTCTCTTATTCTAATCTTTTTCTCTTCATCAGATCATATTATTGTTTTACTCTAGCCAGACCAAATGCTGTACATAATCTAACAAGCTTGTTGGATGTCAGCTCAGGAGAGCATAATGAACAAAGTCAAATCAACATCAAAGTGTAGCATTCAGTTTGGCAAACTCGCGAACAGCTGTTCGAGGAATTAGAATTTCATAACAGACATCTGGGTCATACGCTTTTAAAACGCAGTACTTATGTCATTATAAATGGAGAACCAACCACCTGGATAACGCGTTTAGCAGTAGCTTTCGCAGATGGCGAACGTGAGTGAACCACGGCTCTCTAGCCCATTTAGCGCGTCTCTGGTTGCCCCTTAAGAAAACCAGTGTAAGATTAAATAAAAAATAAACATATTGTCAATTTTTCTTTTGCTCATAATGTAAATAATATCAGATTTGAAATTACAAAGCACTGGGGCGACAAAAACATGTAATGAAGTGATCAAAATGATATTTTTACATGCAGTTGTACATACCGGCTATGCAGTGAATTGGTCCTGAGTTCTTTATATGACGTCGTGCTAAGAAAGGGCGGCATTATGATTGTAGCGATTTAAAAGGGGCATTCCCAGGGCAAGTAGAAAGTTACTAATTACTCCAAAACGGTTTGATATTATGGGAAATGACTCATGTTTTTTTCTGGACGAAAAATTACATAATGAGAGCCTGTTTGTGAAATTTCACCCTCTAGACGCTGTAGTTCCTTTAAGTAAATCCAAATTTTGATCATTCTGAATATAGTACAGAACCAGAATGAGAAAGACCAACAAATTTATTAGAGGCTAATAGTAATTTCCACATACTGCACAATGCTCACATAACTGACCATAGAGCCACACAGGCCTGTTGAATGCTACTTTAACACCCTCAAGCCAAACGTCCCCCTACTGGGAATGCCTGTGTTATGGGATTCTCAATGGCCTGCCATGAGCCTCTGATCCTTACACGTAAAATTGCTTTTGAGCTGTTCCTGTTTAAGATTGCTTGATTAATGATCACACAATTTGTTTACTGAATAATCCAGACCAATACGTAAGCCTGTAATTATTAAGAAATTACTAAGGAATGGCAAAGATCACTGATGGGTGTACTTGATCAAAATGTTTTCAGCATTCAAAAGAATAGGCTACATATGCGGTGAGGCACAGTTGCACACTGGTTGTCACGATGTGAAAATAATTAATTTATTAAATTACCAATACTTCTTACATCTAAGAGTTGGTAATTATAGAATTTGCTAAATTGGTAATAAGAGCACTGTGAAAGTTTGACACATGAATTGCATTTAAAATCATTTAAAATGTATGTCATGTGTCAAACTTTCATGCTGGCAAAATCATTAATGGGGTCTTGATAGACCAGCTTCTGAAGTAGTAGGAAGGATACAATATGAGATTGTATGAACGGCAGTTATTATCCCCGCCAAGGAGGTTATGTTTTCACTCCTGTTTGTTACTTGCCAAAATCGTACAATTTCTCAGGTATATCAGTTGGTGGCGCTAGATGTCTGTTTGTCAGTCGGTTTGTTAGTTACCCACACTTTTCCCAGTTATTCTGCACCAATCTTTACAAAAGTTAGAGACAAGTTAGCATTGGTTACTGACCACAGACCTACAGTTTTAAAGTTTATATGTCAAAGGTCAAGGCCAAGGCCACACAAAACATCAGAAAACACTTTGATCCAAACCTCAGTTTCAGATTAAGCAAGGGACTTGAAACTAATGCCATTCCTTTTTAGTAATGCAATGCAGTTCTCATGGTTTTTTTTTTTTTTTTTCCAAAATGAATTTTTTTGATTTTGTTCTTTAGACAATACAATATATCTTTTCACCTTTATAAATTTAGATTTCAGCAAGTTGTCATTGTAAAATGACCCTTCATATGTTTGTTTGTATGTCTGTTCATCCCTCTGGTAAGAGAATAACTCAAAAAGTCACAAACAGTTTGGCACAGAATTTGGTAGGATGATAGGTGTAGTGCAAGGATGAGGACTCGATTTTGGAAGTAATCTGGAACATATTCTGGATTCTGGATCTGGAAAAATGTAAATATATCTGTCAGTGTGATATTTCTGACCAGATAACTCAAAAAGTTATGAACAGTTTGGCACAAAATTTGGCAGGATGATAGGTGGTAGTCCAAGGAAGAGTTGATTTAATTTTAGAAGCGATCCGGAAAATATTCTACATCCAAAAGAACAAATGGCTCTACCAAGTGCCCTCTAGTCTAATTAATTGATTAGAAACAAAAAATAAACCTTATCAACGAAATTCCATCTTCAGCAGCATTTACTACATAGCATTCTATTTCAAGGAATTTTACCTAATTGCCATCAATTCAATCTCACATTGTAGCCTTCATCTCTGATCATCACTGGCAATGCGGCTTATTGGAAGCCTACTAGCCCAGTAAATTTATTCATTTAATTGTCCGATTCTTAATTGGAAACAGGCTTAGAGTTAACTTGCAGTATGGTAGTGGCACTAGTTGTAGACAGTTTTATTTTTACAGAAGCATTAACATAAAATAAAGACCAGAGTCGGCAAAAAAAACCGTTTTGTACCATTTTGTGAGCAACTGGAATTCCAGAAGCTTCGAAAGATAGCGACGTTTTATGTCACCATTACTGTAGATGGGAAAATGCTTGATAAGCCTAACTATCGCAATGAACAATAATGCAAGCTGAGAGGAAATGGACAATAATACTACCGACTGATCCTCGCAACTGAGCGAACTAACACTTAGTTGCAAATTAGGAAACGTAAATGGGAACTGGTTTGGAGAAGTAATGCACTTTAAGGAGGGGTGAGAGCAGGACTATAATCCCTCTGATGGCAAGTCCCAGGTGGAATAGGTTAATGTGCTCAACCTATTTAATTACTCTCTGTAAAAGTTTACAAACATAACATGCCTGCTGCCTTTTTGCCCCTTATGGGCTTGCCAGCCAAGAGTGCACTCACACTGTAACCCAGGTTCTTCCCAAGAGTCTTCCTACTGGGGATTTTTTTCCCACTGCTGGGAAGTTTTTACCTATTTTGTCGGCTTTTCAGAAGCTCAGGCATGACTATTGCCAATTACTCCCTCTGTTTCTCTGTTAAGTTTACTGCAAGTTCTATACAAAATAAACTGAACTGAAAGACAACTAGAGGCAGTAAACTGCACATTCGTGGCTGGCTCTTTGATTGTCCTATATCCACTGTGGAAAGCACACTCTGTTCCCTCTGTAATTACAGATACCCATCTTTTTATGTGGAGGTACCTAACCAAATACAGGACATTTATGGTCATGCTGTGTTCAAAGCATATCCTCTTATCAACAATTGGGGTACATCTTCTTGATTTGACCTTCAGCTTCAGCAGTGTGTCAATAATACACAGCAATTACTGGAAGTAACCAAATAAGAAAAAAAATCTGCTATATTTCATTTAGAGCTTTCTCACATCAATTCCCATTCTCAAGAATGTACTTCCCTGTTCTGGAGCCCAAGAATCCTGAATAATCACTCTTAAAATGTATTTAAAAACACCAAGAAGTGGTTTGTACCGCATTGTTTTGTTTTGACAGGCCAGTTTATATTTTCCTAGTATGTTGGCCATCTGGTTACCTCTATATTTGTACTTCGCAGCGACGATATTCCACAGAGGTCTGAAACGTACAAACACAGCCAGGCTAGCGACGAGAAAAACAACAGAATGAGCGATGAGCAGGGAACTCCGTACATCAAGGTCTCCATGCAACACAGCAGTAAGTAATCTACTGTGTACTGTCCGAATACTGCAGCTAATCAGCCAGTCCTGTTGAACCTTTTTATTAATGAGACAACAGGCCTTCAATGGCTCAAAAGACTAGGGCAAAACACTTCAGCGCCATAAATCAAACAGCAGCTCACTGCTGGCAGGGCTCCAATGTAAACGCTAAGCGAGATTATGACGCGTCTGACAAATTGGCCAGTTAAACAATTTTGTAATAATTAACCAGGAGGACTGATATGGGCTTCCTAACATTTTCCACGTGGGCAGCAACTACGTGTCACGTTGGGTGACCCAAGTTGGGTGAGCCAATGGGAGGCCCTTGGCATTCCAGGGGCTTAGAGGTGGGCAATAAGGGTCTGGGGAAACATATTTTGACATGTGACCTCGAGGGGCGTGTCCTAATATGTATCCTTTTTTTACTCTGTTCCTTTCCTCCTCTCTTATTCAATCCGACACAGGAAAAGCAAATGATTGAAGCACAGGAATGTAGGAAACAAGACAGATTTTTCGAGTACTGGTATGTGGTAGTGCCAACCAAGGTGGGGGGTAGGAGTGCTAACCTGACACCCATCTTGCAGTCCATGACGCAAGGCAGGTCAAACTCGGCCAGCAGGTCATCCATCTGGTTGTACTTCTCGCCGTCCTTCTCCACGTCGCCATGGTAGGCGGGCACGTAGGGCTTGAGGATGTCCTTCATCAGCCAGTCCAGACAGCGCTGCTCGCACTCGCAGTGCTTCTTCAGGATTCGGCCGTTAGCCCCCGCCTTGAAGCTGCCTGCATCCACAGGAAGCACAAGCCCTCAGGACCGCTCAACAGAACCTCTCCCTCTCACTTGTCATACAAAGCAAGCCTTACCTTCTATCAATGAGGGCTTTGTGCTGCATTGGCTGACCCGGCAGCTCAAAATAATTTAGAAAAGCCACAAACATAGTAGTTTTCATTTCAATGCATCGTGAGATCTTTGCTTTCGGAGGAACTTTATGGTAAATGAATGCAACTTAATGCAATGCAATGAGCGGTAAAATTTCAAATATCACATGCAATATGCAACAATTACCTTCAGAATTAGGACTGAACACTTATAAGCTTATCATGAAAAGAGGCTTCAGCCCTTTGCGCAGATATCGACGCCGGCGTCCGTACATTCCGAAATTTTATTCCTAAATAATTTTGTAATTGAATTTCCAAATGTGTTGCTTCATTAGAATAATTTTCCAGAGTCTCTGTGACACAAATACTGAGTCA